>CANTUR010000243.1:1200000-1660792 GCA_947683625.1 Mallotus nudiflorus
CATTTATTCATTATATGAATATTAAAGTATTAAGGCTAGTATGATGTTGACTGATGGTTATGTTTTACTAATCATAAATATGAGATATTAAGTCAACTTATAGGTACATGATGAGAGATCATGTACTGGATTGACCCACTATAAGAATACTACATAGATTATTGTCATAAGTATTTCTTATCATAGTAATTTTATTTCGGTCCTTTAACCTTGAAATCATCATGGATTTCTACATAACCATTTTATGTTTTGACACATTCTAACATTGTCTTTAACCGGATGATTAAAAGAATGTTGTTGGATATAAAATTAATTATGTGAGGAATGTGAGTGATTTAGAAGGAATTTATCCCTCATTAATATGAGAAAGATATCTAAAGGCCTCTTGATGAGATAGATTGAATAAAATGCATGGCCATGCTGAAATGAATTGATAAAGAGTTATCATTTTCAGTCTACTTGGAATCAAGTCATAATATTGAACTATATAAGGATGACATTCTATGCCTTATGTTCAATTAAGATATCATGTGATAAAGGGACAATAAAATTCACTGTAATTAGGTTATGTCGGATTATTGACTTCATATGACTTGGGTAGTCATAATGTCTTGCTAGATGCCACATATGACTTGGGTAGTTATAATGTCTTGCTAGATGCCACTTATGACTTGTAGGCCTAAATAGAGATTTAGGCCCACTGCCAATGTTATGTGAACCTACAGGGTCACACACTTAGAACAAGCTCAAAACGGATATGGGTTTAATAAGCCCAAAATAAACTCTATGGAAATAAATAATTAAAGTGTTTTATTTGTTTATTTATTTGTTTATTTATTTAAGATAAATGTTATTTTAAATAAATAAATAAGATATTATTTTTTGATTTATTTTTAAACAAAATCAGAATATAATAAATGGAAAATTACCAAAAGGTTATTGGTAAGTGAAACCCTAACTTGGAGTCTATAAATATGTTATATTCTCTAGGGTTTCACATACTTGTTTTTGCCTCCAAATTCATTTTCTTTCCTCTTAGAAAACAAAGACAGAGTTTTTTCTTTTATTCTTGATTTGTGAGACAGTCAAGAGGTTGCTAGCACACACACTCAAATTCGTTTTGTGAAGGGCTATTCGTGTGGATACCTATAGAGGACGCATCCTTTTGGAGACGTCTTGATCCGAACAACCAAGCCAAAAAGATCGAGGTAAGGTGTCACTGGTGTGAACCTCCTCTCACCCTTCTAGAGAATCTTACCTCTTCTGCATTTTGGTAAGATTATTAAAAACCCTAGATTTAATCAATTAGTCGAATTACATGGATCCTGGCTTGGGAACGTGACAAAATTTTAATTTTTCCGCTGCGTTTGCATCACGGAACCCAATAGTGATATCAGAGCCACTTGTAATTCGATTAATTGATTCTGTGTATATGTGATATATGTTAGGGTTTAAGATTCGTTTTGAAAAGGGTTTCAAAATTATCAAAAGGGGTTTTGATTTATTTTGTGACAATTCTGGGTAATCTATTTGAAAACAGAATTAAACATTAATTTGATTAATGTTTGTAATGGTTTAATGTGATTAAACTAAAAGCAGTTTTTGATTTTATGAATTAAGAATGTTGTTTCATGAAAAATGAATTTTGTATGATGTTTTTATGAAAAATGAATTAAGAATAATGTTTTGATTAATATGATTAATTGAAGCAGCATATTTGTTTCCTATTTTAATTAGAAAAACGTTTTCTATTTGATTAGGAAAATCTTTTTTAATTAAATCTGAAACAGAAATTCTGTTTTCAAAAACCTAATCACTTAAGGATTTAAATCTGTTATGTATTCTATTTTGATTAATATGATTAATTGAAGCAGCTTATTTGTTTCCTATTTTAATTAGAAAAATGTTTTCTATTTGATTAGGAAAATCGTTTTTAATTAAATCTGAAACAGAAATTTTGTGATTATGCAGATTATGTGTTAAGGGCAATCTGTTTAAATGTTAAACAGATTATGCAGAATGGATATATTTTCTATAGATTCGTTCAAGCTGTAATTTTGATTACACAAATTAGGGTTTTCTTAATGGATGCGTCTGTTTTAATAAAAAAAAAATTTTGATATGTTTTGAACAGATTTTTCAGACTGTAAAATGTTTACAAAAAGTGATGTTTTTAAGCAACAAACTGATTTAGTAATATGATTACGAAAATTGGTTAATTGCTTTCTTGACGCAAATAAGGGTTTTAAGGTGGCTATTTTAATTGAGTGTTTTTGTCTATTTTGAACAAATTGATTTTATAGTAATTTGATTACGAAAATTCATTAATGTTCATAAATTTGAAAGGCAACTCACCGAAGAGCTAAGGTAAAGTGTTTACCGTCGGTAGGACCGCCACCTGGGGCGCTGCCCCCGGACCCCGCCAGGGGCACTGCCCCTTGGACCCCGCCAAGGGGCGATGCCCCTTGGAACCCCACTAGGGGCGCTGCCCCTAGGACCCCGCAAGGGGCGCTGCCCCTTGACCCCAAAAGAATTGTCACATTAGTTTATTTTTAACATAATGATTGGATTTAATAACTAAATAGATTATTATGTTATACATGTTTGTTGTTTTATGCATGGTGCATAGCATGGCCCTCAGACCAATGTGATTGGAATTTATTTTTATGGGTTGTAATTTTAAATACGGCCTGCGAGTCATTTTTGTTTTGTTGTATTTATTTTATTAGAAAAGTGTAGAATAAATTACAATAATTTTTATAAATCAAGACCCATGGTGCAATTCAAGTTGGAGGCCCAGGATGGAGATCCAAGGTGGGAACCAAAAAAGGAGATCCATGGTAGAAGATGGAGATCCAAGTTGGAGGCTCAATTTGTAATTGTGATATTACCTAGGTTTAACCATTGATCTTCATATTGGCTTATGAAGATCAACTTAGATTTGGGCCATGCTATGTCACATTTATTTATTTGTTGTTATGTATGCGATGCCATGTGATGCCATATGATGCCATGCAATACAACATAACAATAACTGAATACGATTAAATAATGATGAACCCTCATTTAATATTAAGTCATTATAAATGCCTTCCATAAGTTCAACACTTGTCAAGCCTTAGAATATTATATATGAGCCTGCAAAAGCAGGGTGTATAAATTTATCTGGGGAAGGCAAGTTGGATAATGGTGCTATCCAAACATTTAATATGGTTTGACTTAACTAGGTTATCAAAATGGTTTTGGACCTAGGGCATTAGATGGGATTTTTAGCCAAGACATGTGATGTCAAATCCCATACCATCCAAGAGTTACATGAGATGTAATTGATAAGAGTTGTCTACCTAAATAACCATATTTTAGTTCATGAGCCAAAGCTCACTTAGAGTATGGTGAAATATGGATCTTGGCCCACTAAAATTTCTAAAATTAACTTAGAGGGTTATTGATTTGAGTAAATTTAGTGGGAGTTTTTTATTATGCCTTATAAATATTTAATAAAATACTGAATGGACTTTGCATATATTTGTTGTAGATAATGACTTCAAACACTACACCTACCATGTCACTGCGATCGATCCTTGAGAAGGATAAGCTCAATGGGACTAATTTTCTTGACTGGTACAGAAACCTAAGAATTGTTCTTAGGCATGAGAGAAAGGAATACATCCTTGATCAACCCATCCCTGAGGAACCAGCTGCCAATGCTCCTAGAGCACAAAGGGATGCTTATACCAAGCATCTCAATGATTCTACTGATGTCACTTGTGTCATGCTTGGATGTATGGAATCTGAGCTGCAAAAGCAACTGATGGAAATGGAGGCTTATACTATGATAGGCCATCTCAAGGAAATGTTCCAAGAGAAAGCTAGAATTGAAAGGTTCAATACCATCAGGGCATTGCTTTTCTGCAAGCTGATTACTGGCGGCTCTGTCAGTCCTCATGTTCTCAAGATGAAGGGTCATCTTGATCACTTGGACAAGCTTGGTCTCAAGATTGAACAAGAACTGGCTGTGGATATTATTCTTCAATCTTTGCCTGAAGCTTATGATAGCTTCATTATGAATTTCAATATGCATAGTATGGAGAAGACTGTTTCAGAGTTGCATGGGATGCTGAAAACTGCTGAAAAGAACATCAAGAGTAACACCAAGGATGTTCTCATGGTCAATAAGGGAAAGGGGATGAAAAGGGTTGGAAAGGGCAAGGGCAAGGTCTTTAAAGGCTTTCAGAAGCCCAAGCCAAAGCCCAAGCCTAAATCCAAAGCTGAACCCAAAGCAAAGGAAGGAATATGTTTTTTCTGTAATGAGCCAGGCCATTGGAAAAGAAATTGCAGGCTCTATTTGGATGATCTGAAGAAGAAAAAGGGTGGTGAGACTACCTCTTCAGGTATTCATGTTATAGAATTAAATTTATCTGCTTCTGCTTCTGATTCTTGGGTATTAGATACTGGATCAGGATCTCACATTTGTACAAATGTGCAGGGTCTAAAAAGGAGTAGAAAATTGGCAAGAGGCGAAGTGTACTTACGAGTTGGCAATGGAGCAAGAGTTGCTGCTTTAGCTGTAGGAACTTATGAGTTACCTTTGCCTAGTGGACTTATTTTATCTTTAGAAAGTTGTTATTATGTACCTACTTTGTGTAGGAATATTATTTCTGTTTCTTGTTTGGACAAGAAAGGATTTGAATTTATTATTAAGAATAATAAATGCAGTATTTATCACGATAACATTTTCTATGGATATGCTCCATGCACTAGTGGACTCTATGTTTTAGATGCCGAAGACACTAATGACATGCCAATCTATAACGTTGATACAAAGAAGTCTAAATCTAATGATTTAAACTTGACCTACCTCTGGCATTGTCGTTTAGGCCATATAAATGAGAAACGCATTTCAAAGCTACACCAAAATGGGCTTTTAAATTCATTTGATTATGAATCATTTGATACATGTGAATCTTGTTTACTTGGAAAAATGACTAAAACACCTTTTACTGGACAAAGTGAGAGGGCTAATGACTTATTGGGCCTAATACATTCTGATGTATGTGGACCATTAAGCTCAACTGCTAGAGGAGGTTTTCAATACTTCATAACTTTCACAGATGATTTTAGTAGATATGGTTATCTCTATCTAATGAAACATAAATCTGAATCTTTTGAAAAGTTTAAAATTTTCAAGAATGAAGTACAAAATCAACTTGGTAAAAATATTAAAACACTAAGATCTGATCGAGATGGTAAATATTTAAACCAAGAATTTACAGATCATCTTAGAGATTGTGGGATTGTTTCACAATTGACTCCTCCAGGTACACCACAATGGAATGGTGTGTCTGAACGTAGAAATCGAACTCTATTGGATATGGTTCGATCTATGATGAGTCAATCTGATCTTCCAATCTCTTTTTGGGGATATGCTTTAGAAACTGCTTCATTCATTTTGAATAGAGTTCCATCAAAGGCAGTTGAAAAGACACCATATGAGAAATGGACTGGAAAAACTCCCAGTTTATCTTTTCTTAAGATTTGGGGCTGTGATGCTTTTGTGAAATGTCAAATCTCAGATAAACTAGCACCCAAATCTGAAAAATGCCTTTTTGTTGGATATCCTAAAGCAACTAAAGGATATTACTTCTATAATGCGTCTGAGAACAAAGTGTTTGTGTCTCGGAATGGTGTATTTTTGGAAAAAGAGTTTATTTCCAAAGGAACCAGTGGGAGCATAGTGCAACTTGAAGAAATTCAAGGCCCACAAAATAGCATTGTACATGATATGGAACCGCAGCTGAATCAACAAGAAGTTGTTGAGCCTGCACAAGTACTAGAAGGCCCAAGGAGGTTTGATAGGACACGTCAAATCCCCATGAGATATGGATTTCTCATAACTAGTGATTATGATGTGTTAATTGTGGATCAAAATGAGCCCACATCCTATCAGGAGGCCATAAATAGTCCTGACTCTGAGAAATGGCTTGAAGCCATGAGATCAGAAATGCAATCCATGTATGATAATCAAGTATGGACCTTGATTGACCCAAATGATGGTTTAAAAACTATTGGGTGCAAATGGGTTTTCAAAAAGAAAATCGACATGGATGGAAATGTGCATACCTTTAAGGCAAGACTGGTTGCAAAAGGTTTCAAACAAACACATGGTATAGACTATGATGAAACCTTTTCACCAGTGGCTATGCTAAAATCTATTTGAATTCTCCTTGCCATAGCTGCATACTATGATTATGAAATATGGCAAATGGATGTCAAAACAACATTTCTTAATGGAAATTTACTTGAGGATGTGTACATGACACAGCCAGAGGGTTTTGTTAGTCCTGAGAATTCTGGAAAGGTATGCAAGCTTCAAAGATCCATTTATGGATTGAAGCAAGCATCTCGGAGTTGGAATCTTCATTTTGATGAAGCAGTCAAAGAATTTGGCTTCATTAAAAATGATGATGAACCTTGTGTATACAAGAAAGTTAGTGGGAGTGCTATTGTGTTTTTAGTGTTGTATGTGGATGACATACTACTCGTTGGAAATGATATCCCTATTTTACAAAATGTTAAATCATGGTTAGGGAATTTGATGGGAATTGTAGGTTTCATCAATTAACTCCCCAATAGCAAGAATACTATGATAAGTTGAATTGAAAGAAAACTAGAAATTACCAATTTTAATCCACAAATTCGGATCGTTCAAAGATTGAAGTAAGAAGATAGATGCTACTTAACCCCTTTACCAACAAGGATAAAGATACTAAGATAGACTTTGAATTTCCTCTTATGCCACAAACAAGAAAGTTTGATAAATAAAAAGAAAACAAAGATTTAGATTTTGACACCACAAGCTAGAATAAAGCTTGATAAGTCACAAAGTTTATGCAAGAAATTAAAGACAAAATTCCTCACAATAAAACTCAAACAAAGTTATAATTCATATATCAAATTCATTCATGCTACAAAAGAAAGAAAAGGACTTGTTTATATAGAGTACAAGTCCATGCTCACACTACTAAAATAGACTCACACACATAGGATTACTTTGACTCTTAAATGGCCTTAATAGCCATTACCCACATTAATAGCCATTACATGGTATTGATTACCCCATTAACTTTAGTAACCACTACCCATAATAATAACCATTACTTGGTATTAATTACCCTATTAACTTGTATATGGTGGCTACATGTAACCCTAATTGTTATTAACACAAAAACAAGTTAAATATTATTCCTTGGGCCTCCATGGATGCCTTATTGGGCTGAAATTCGTGGGCTTTCCAAATGTCCTTAATTAAACCCAATATGGCTTCTTGAAGCTTCTTGGATTTGGACCTTGTGATTGGGCCTTCTTTTACTATTAATGGATCTTGGATTTCTTTAGGCTTTGAACTTGGATTCACATCAGAATTGTTTCTCAATGAAAGACTTAGGTGAAGCTGCTTATATATTAGGCATCAAGATCTATAGAGATAGATCTAAAAGGCTTATTGCCCTAAGTCAAAGCACTTATATTGATAAGGTATTGAACAGGTTTAATATGCAAGATTCCAAGAGAGGATTCTTGCCAATGTCACATGGCATTAGTCTCAGCAAGACTCAGTGTCCTATGACACAAGATGAGCGAGACCACATGAGTAAGATTCCATATGCTTATGCTATTGGATCTATCATGTATGCAATGTTATGTACTCGATCTGATGTTTCATATGCCTTAAGCACAACGAGCAGATACCAATCAGACCCAAGTGAAAGTCATTGGACAACAGTTAAAAATATCCTTAAGTACTTGAGAAGAACTAAGGATGGATTTTTACTGTATGGTGGTCAGGAAGATGAGCTAGTTGTAAATGGTTACACAGATGCCAACTTCCAAACTGACAAGGATGATTTTTGATCACAGTCAGGATATGTGTTTTGTTTGAATGGAGGTGCAGTGAGCTGGAGGAGTTCTAAGCAAGACACTGTTGCTGATTCTACAACAGAAGCTGAGTACATAGCTGCCTCAGAAGCAGCTAAGGAAGCTGTTTGGATTAAGAAGTTCATAACTGGACTAGGTGTTGTTCCTAGTATATCAGATCTAGTGAACTTATATTGTGACAATAATGGAGCTATAGCCCAAGCTAAGGAGCCCAGATCACATCAGAGATCCAAACACATACTCAGGCGTTATCATCTTATTCGAGAAATTATTGAGAGAGGAGACGTCAAGATATGCAGAGTACCTATAAATAATAATGTTGCTGATCCACTGACTAAGCCTTTTCCACAGCCTAAACATGAGAGTCATACTAGGTCTATGGGTATACGATACGATGTTGATTGGGCCTAGTGCAAGTGGGAGATTGTTAGTGATATGCACTAGGTCAATCATTTGTGATTATGTATTGACTTTCTTATTTTATTAATAAAGAGGTATTATATTATCATTTGATTTTATGATAATTACATGAATGGTTAATTCTTACTAAGGCCATCAAGTATGTGACTTGATAGTAAAACCCTTAGATTAAAATAAGAGTTCTATTCTAATTATCCCTAGCCATTTATTCATTATATGAATATTAAAGTATTAAGGCTAGTATGATGTTGACTGATGGTTATATTTTACTAATCATAAATATGAGATATTAAGTCAACTCATAGGTACATGATGAGAGATCATGTACTGGATTGACCCACTATGAGAATACTACATAGATTATTGTCATAAGTATTTCTTATCACTGTAATTTTATTTCAGTCCTTTGACCTTGAAATCATCATGGATTTCTACATAGCCATTTCATGTTTTGACACATTCTAACATTGTCTTTAACCGGATGATTAAAAGAATGTCGTTGGATATAAAATTAGTTATGTGAGGAATGTGAGTGATTTAGAAGGAATTTATCCCTCATTAATATGAGAAAGATATCTAAAGGCCCCTTGATGAGATAGATTGAATAAAATGCATGGCCATGCTGAAATGAATTGATAAAGAGTTATCATTTTCAGTCTACTTGGAATCAAGTCATAATATTGAACTATATAAGGATGACATTCTATGCCTTATGTTCAATTAAGATATCATGTGATAAAGGGACAATAAAATTCACTGTAATTAGGTTATGTCGGATTATTGACTTCATATGACTTGGGTAGTCATAATGTCTTGCTAGAGGCCACTTATGACTTGTAGGCTTAAATAGAGATTTAGGCCCACTGCCAATGTTATGTGAACCTACAGGGTCACACACTTAGAACAAGCCCAAAACGGATATGGGTTTAATAAGCCCAAAATAAACTCTGTGGAAATAAATAATTAAAGTGTTTTATTTATTTATTTATTTGTTTATTTATTTAAGATAAATGTTATTTTAAATAAATAAATAAGATATTATTTTTTGATTTATTTTTAAATAAAATCAGAATATAATAAATGGAAAATTACCAAAAGATTATTGGTAAGTGAAACCCTAACTTGGAGTCTATAAATATGTTATATTCTCTAGGGTTTCACATACTTGTTTTTGCCTCCAAATTCGTTTTCTTTCCTCTTAGAAAACAAAGAAAGAGTTTTTCCTTTTGTTCTTGATTTGTGAGACAGTCAAGAGGTTGCTAGTACACACACTCAAATTCGTTTTGTGAAGGGCTGTTCGTGTGGATACCTATAGAGGACGCATCCTTTTGGAGACGTCTTGATCCGAACAACCAAGCCAAAAAGCTCGAGGTAAGGTGTTATCGGTGTGAACCTCCTCTCACCCTTCCAGAGAATCTTGCCTCTTCTGCGTTTTGGTAAGATTATTAAAAACCCTAGATTTAATCAATTAGTCGAATTACATGGATCCTGGCTTGGGAACGTGACAAAATTTTAATTTTTCCGCTGCGTTTGCATCACGGAACCCAACACTTAAGACATTTTTTGCTTTTCCTAAAAAGAAGTCAAATATTAGTATGCACAAAAACCAAATTTTCAGCACATTGTGGAGCCATTTTTTTTCTTTTAAGGGAATGAATATAGGAGTATGTACTCAATTTCTTTCACAAAATGAAGAGGAATAAGGTTGGTAATGTAACTTTAAAGCCAAAAATTACAAATTAGGTGTAGAAAAACCATGCACAACCCACCAAATCTTTGAATCTATGAGAATTCTATCATGTAAAGAATCATGTTCACCAAATTCATCCATAAGTGTAGAAAATTTAGCAAACTCAATATTCACCAATCTACAATCATCGGGGTTTGAAAAATATCTTTTTAGGTACTTAGTTCTTTCATTTGAAATCTCTTTATCTTTGTGAGGTTCGATGTGAATTACTCTACCATTAAGTTGCTTTGAGTTATAATACCTATAATATAACAATCATATAATAATTTTTAAAAAAGTATATATTTCATCGTATGCAATAATTTTAACATGATTTTTTTTTCTAGAAAATAAAATAATAAAATATTGATAATGTACCTTGGATTCAAAGAATGAGCCAAACAATGAAGAGGTGTATTACTTTTGTTCCACCTATCATGTAAAATCTTATCAATCACCTTCCAAATGTACACTCTTCATTGTCTTGTTTCGTTTCATGTTTATAAATAACCTCTCTTAACTTACTAATCATTGTATTCCACATCCCATACATCAAGTGAAGAGAAGGTTTATCAGTATCTAAAACCCTTAGCATTTTATACATGGGTTTAGTAAAAGAGAGGATGTAGTTAACTTTTTCCCACCGCATTTCATCTAGCACAATTTGTTTTACAAATCTTGCTTTTCCAACATCATTATCCCTATATGTAGACCAGCTGTCTCTAATGACCATATTTAGAAGACCAATCTTTATAGTCTTGAACCTCTTATGCATGATAATGGTTGATGTAAAACGTGTTTTTGTAATTGCAAGAAATTGCAACTTCACAAATTGATTAAAAATGGCAAGTCTCATTGAGTGGTTCATAATGAAGTTCTTGATCATAAAAGCATCTCTAACAACATTTGTTATCCAATGACATTCTTCATATGTGATTTCATTAGCTTTAGTATATTTTGTGGCACAAATATTTTTTAAAGCAATATTAAGTGGATGGACCACACAAGGTGTCCAAAATATGTGAGGAAATTAAACTTCAATAAGTAAACCTACTGCTATACATACAGGAGCATTATCTATAATTACTGGAACCACATTTAAGAACCTACCTCTAAGATGGTATCTTTAATTAAGTTTACAATGAAAACTTGTCTTTATATTCACCTTTATAATTTATAGCTTTTAAAAACTTTAGTCCACCTTTGGATGCTGTAATAAAATTTATCAATGACCTTCTTTGAGAATCAATCCAACCATTATTGACAATCTAACTCCCTTATCTTTCCATGTATTCTTGATTGGTTACAACTGT
Organism: Mallotus nudiflorus; assembly: GCA_947683625.1. NCBI lineage: Eukaryota > Viridiplantae > Streptophyta > Magnoliopsida > Malpighiales > Euphorbiaceae > Mallotus > Mallotus nudiflorus. The sequence continues at coordinate 1,211,395 of CANTUR010000243.1, forward strand.
AAAAACTTGAATTTTTATAAATTAAATTAAGAAATTAAGTTTTGAGATATGTAGTGTTAATTATTACTTTATTTTATATTATTATATTATATTGTGATATTTTATTTTAGTAGAATTAAATTTAACTTTTTGGGGTTAAATATTATTTTAATATTATTAATTTAATTTTAGTATTGAATTAGTGTATTTGTATACACTTTTAATAAATATATATTTTGGTTAGAATAATTTGAAATAATACTTTTTTTTATTAATATTCTACATTATTTTGTCTTTTGTGGTTTAAAAAAAAATACATAAAAGAAAATTTTTTTTCCTTCCTTTCTTTTTTTCTTTCTCTTCTTCTTCTCCCTCCTTCCTTTCTTTTCTTCTCTCCCACGCGACAGCAAACAGCACTGCCACCCATTGCTGTCTGCTACCACTACCGCTGCTCTAGCACATCATGCCACCACCAGAGGATGCCGCCACCATCAGTACCTGCAGTGGTCATTAGAGCCGATCCCTCTTCTCCTTCCTTCATTTTCAAACGGTGCCAAAAATGTGGGAGGAAACCGATGACTTTTCCGGTGAGCTTTCAGGCCAATCTTGGGCTTGAATTAAAGCTCTCGACTTGAGCTTCGATAATCCTCGATCAATTTTGAAAAATTTAACCAGTAACAACTCCAATTTCACAAACTTTAAATTTGGATATTTTTATTGAATTATGAAATTGAACCTTAATTTATTTTATTTAGTGCTAGTTATTTAGGACTGATTATTGTATGTATTGTAAGGTTTCCAAAAATTATTTTTGTGAATGTTTAGGAATTTTTTGAATTTCCAAGGTCTTGGGTTTCCTCTGTTCACAACAGTATTCCCGAGTCAGAAAATTTTTATATTTTTAATAATTTTTACTAATTATTTTAAGCAAATTTGTTAAGAAAGTTTATTAAAATTATGTACCAAATTTTTATTATAAATTTTTTTAATATTTATGTCAAAAATGAATTTTTGAGAAAATTAATATAAATTAGTAAATTTTATGTTTAATTGAAATTATGGTGAATTATTATGTTTTGGATAATTTTTGAGTGATAAATAATATTAAAATAATTTTTATGAACTTACTACTATTTTTAGCTAATTATTATTAATTATCTGAATAATATATGAATAAAATGGTATTTATGACTTAAATTATTTTTCGATTGCTTAATTATATAATTGAATAATTTAGTTAATTATTGGTAACTAAATGCTATTTAATTTCAAAAATTAGAATAAGGGACTTTATAGCATAATTTGACTTTAATGTGAATTTTATTAATTATTTTGTAAATAAATGTCTTTTATGCTTTATTTGTGTAAATAAATTAATTTTGGTATTTAAATGGAATTTTATTGATTTATACTGTGATTTGTGGAATTGGTTCTAGGTTGGGTATAAAGTGTAGTTTGGGGGCCTAACATGAGATTTGGAGTTGTTGTGGTTATTTGAAGTGTTTTTCTGTGCATGGTGCTCTACTTTGTAGAGAGAAGTCCAATTTACAGCGGAAACTCTATTGAATTTTTGGTAGATTTCTCATAAAATGTGACATCAGATCTATTTTAGTAGAGTCGCATTTTAATCGACTCTTTCCTTAGAAATCTAGAATTTGTAAGAATTCCGTTTTTAATTTTCTTTTATTTATTTATTTTCTTTAGCTGCGCCTCTTGTCGAGTCAATAGGTCGGGGTCAAGTGTGACTGCGCAGAAGAGCGCATTCAACCTTTAAGTTAATAATTGAACTATGTGTGTGTGTGTGTATATATATATATATATATATTGATTTTGATAAATATGAGAATTTATTAAAGAATTATATTATTATAAGAATATCTATTTAAATTAAATTTTGCTATTATTGCTATTGTTATATTATCATGTTTATGTTAAATTTTCATATGATTAGTAAATTCCATTTTATTATAATCTTTCTCGTTTATTTATATTTATTTATGTTAAAATAAACTATGGTAGAATAGGCTACCTGATAGGTTTTATCAGGACCGTGTGCGCACCGGTAGAATTGAGAGTGAGTGGTGAGAGTATGTGACTTGGTGATGCTTTACTCTCGGGTGTGATTTATATTACTAGGGTTGATAGCTCGGTGATGCTTTGCTCTCGGGAACTGCTGGTAAATATTAGTTTAAGTGAATTGACTGTCGTTGGTAGTTCGGTTGATGCTTTGCTCTTTGGAATTGACAGTCATTGAATTACAAGAGTGCCGAAAAACTATTAGATTTTTGGACTAGGGTTTTACCTAGTTTTCTTATAAAAATGATTTAAGGAAGCTTATTGTATTTTATATAGCATTTTATGATTTTTAAATATTGATTTCGGTAAAAGGAGATTTTAATAAATCAAATGGTTTAAATTATAAATTGTAAATTTTATATTTTTATAAATATATTTTTAAGGAGATTTTTATACTATATAATTTTTTTTGTTAACTTACTCAATAAAGTCTGACTCCTCTCAATTATTTTTCAAGATCTCAGGAATTACCTGTCAGTCAACCTACCTTACACCGAGTTTCTTTTTCTCTAGCTATTTTATGTAGGTCTATATGAAATGTATTTTAAATTTGGAACACCATAGTTGTAGTAACGGTTAACTATTATGTTGTATTTTTATGGATTGTCATATGTATTAAACATTTGTACTAAAGATAATTATTTTATTTTATCTAAGATTGTTTTGGATATTAGTTCATTTGTGTTATTTATTTTTATTTAAATATTTCATTTTAATATTGTCTATATTTTATTGCAATTTTCCTTAAAGCTTACTATGATTTTCAGTTACTTTATGTATCCCTATTTTCTAATGCAAGTCACGTGCCCTTTTTGGGTTCGGGTCATGACAACAACAACCTCTCAATGTTTGCTTTTTCCTTTTGAAGAAGGATTGTCCTTAACATGTTGCAACTCGAAAGAACAAATCCATCTAGCTTGCTTTCACAAGCTAATGTAAAAGCTCTAATGTAATGAGGATTTCTAGCTAAATGATATGGCAAACTAGCAGAGTAGAACATTATGGAAAACTAGCAGAGTAGAACATCCTAGCAATTTCCTCTTTCAACTCCTCTCCTTTTTGCATTTGAAATGCTTGTTCCAATGCTGAATTTTCTAGTGCCTTCCTTTTTCTTGGTTCATAACCTTGTTTTCTAAAGGACCCAATGCTTGAAATGATTGACAGAGCTAATGGGACATCTTTTGGTAATGACCTTCTCACATTTACAATAGCTTCATTGGCTAATTTTTCCATACCTCTAATGTCTTCATATTTCACTTTGTTATAACCTTTAATCCCCTGACCTTTAATCCTTAGTAGATGAGCTTTGACCTTAGAATATGAACCTTTAAAATTTGTTTGGGAAAAATTACATGTGAAGGATACATTACCTCCACTACTGCTTTTACTTTCTAACTTTGTTACAAACTTCCAAAGTGGTTTTTCTCTAATATGATTTCCACTTGCACTCATTGTGAAATTAATATCTACAAGATAAGAATTTTTTTTTCAGTTTAGCTTTAACATATCAAGCTTAAATAAAAAATGGGACATAAAAAAGTTAAGCATTGTGTTTATGCATAAATTAATTCATGTAGCTCAATTTTGTATATAAAATGATGAAAAGAATAATTATAATATTATTTGATGGAAGGAAAAAAGAAATTAAGAATGTACTATACTAAAAACAAATTATTAAACACCTGGTGAGCAACCAATATTGACATGTAAAACCAACAAAATTTTAGGTTAAAATTTTAACCAATCCAATTCTCAATACAAATAATAAGATAATTTAAAATTACTTACTTGAATGATGCTTACTTGCTTAGTTTTAGAATCTTTTATCTTGGCTAGAGATATGGGCAGCACATAAGATGATGCTTAGTTTTAGTTTTTGACGTTCAAAGAAAGAGTAGAGAAATAGAAAGGTTAGGTTTCTAATTTTTTTTATTGTTTTAGTGTTTTAAGTAAAATAAATAATTCAATTTTTTTTTCTAAATAGTCCTTACCATATTTTACAATTTCAAAATTAGCCCTGTTGTGTCCTAAAAGTGTCATACCGTGTCCTTCTCGTGTCTCATCTGTGTCCTAAAAATAAAAAAATAATAGGACACGTGTTGGGCCACATTAGCCAAATGTCGGTGTCCAAAAAGTGTTAGGCATGAATACTCCACCCTATTTGAAGTGTGTGCGCTTTATAGGGTATAGGGTATAGGGTTTGATTTCAACCGTCATTGATTTTAAAAGGGAGGGTTACCCCTTGTTGTGCAGTCCATCGATGTTAAGGTCATATGACCTCCTAATTTACCAAAAAAAAAACCTCTTTTATCAATAAATTACATGCATGTTTTTTTTTAATTTACATTTTCTTTCGTACCCTTTTTTTCTCCGTTTCCCATCTTCTCTGTCTTCTTCCTTCTAACCATATCAATTTTTAGTTTGCTTTCCTTGTTTTGATTAAGTCCACGTTTCTTATAATAAAGTCTTCTTTGTTTTTTTTTCTTTTAACTTTTTTTTAAGTTTCTTTTACATTTTCTTACAGTTCATTCAATCTCTGCATCATTATTTTTTTTGGTTAATAAATTTGGAGAATTTATGGTTATTTTGATTTTAAAAAAATCTCACTGATACCTGTTGAATTTGTGCTTCATTACTCTCTATTTCAGTTCAAGTTTTATTTGATAGATTAGCTTCTCTTGAGGTTATTCGCTTCTTCAAGGGTTGAAAGCTTAATGATTGAATGTTGAACAAGTTAAAAAAAATCGTAAAGTTTGTTAAAGGGGTTCTTGATGATGCAGAGGAGAAGCAAATTTGTAAGGTAAGCATTAAAAATTGGCTTGGTGACCTTAAGGATGTTGTCTACGAAGTTGATGATTTCTCGGATGAGATTACTTGCAAAACTCTACGATCAAAGTTGGAAATTAGTATCTGGTGAGTAGCTTTTTATCTTCTCTTAATCCTTCTAAAAAAAGGATGAAACCTAAGATAGAACAAATTCTTAATAGGCTTAAAAGTATAATAAAATGGAAGGATGTTCTTGGATTGAGAGAGCGTATTGGAGAAAACCCATTTTTTTATACGATAATAACAACTTGTTTAGTAGATGAATTATTTATTTAGGTAGCGATGATGACAAGAAAGATATAATTCAATTATTGGTATCAGATGATGAAAATGGCAGTTTAGGTGTGATTCCCATATTGGGTATAGGTGGGATTAGGTATTAAATGATGAAAATGGTAGTTTAGATATTTTCATCCAATTCATCAAGGACAACAATGAACCCTATTTTGTAGCTCTTAGATTTGGGAAATATTATTGTTAAAGATGGCAACAATAACCTAGATAATTAAAGATGAAAGCTTGGGTGGTTGAAGGATTAATTAAAGATTAAATGCTCAAAGATTTCTTTAAATGTGTTTGCTCAACTTCCTTTACTTCTTTCAGCTCTATTCTTAGTGGTGTTTAAATCCTCTAAGAGAAAAAGAGATGTTAGATGAGAATTTAATGCAAATAGAGCCATTTAAAATACCTAAGAAAGAGCAGGTCTACACGTCATCATGATCATGACAAAGTTATTATGATCATAATTCTAGAGGTGCTAAGGAAAAAATTTGAAATCATGTGCAGTCATGATTATAACCATGGTGGTGACGATGGTTGTGACACATTTTTGCTAATTTTTGGATTTGGTCATCATGATCATAATTAAATCGTCATGATCATAATTTTTCCCGTTATGATCATAACACTAGTGGTGACGGTGGTTGTGACAGCTCTCGGAAAGATTTGAAAATTTACAATTTGAATCTTTGTGATTTTGCTTGAATTTTTTTTTCTAATGATTGGGATTTGCTTATGACCATATATAATGAAGATTGCCATCAAATTTGATCAATTTTGAATTCGAATCTTAATAAAAATTAGGATAATTACTATTTACCCCTTAGGTTTGAAGTATTATATTAAGTGGTCCCTCACTTTTAAAAATTATATTTATTCATCCCTAACATTTAATTTTATTACACTACATAATCCTTCTGTTAATAATTTCACTATTTTATTGTTAGAAATTAGGAAAATAAAGGTAAAATAGAAAAGAAAATATAAAAGTATTAAATACCCTTTGACCATCTTATTTTTCTTCTTCTTCTCTTCTTTTATTTCTCTTATTCTTGTTCTTCTTTGCTTCCTTTGTGTCTTTTCTTCGTTAATTTTTATACTATAATCACCTTGTCTCCATCTATCAAGATCGATAACCATGACTCTATTAGCATATGAATGCTTCCTTTGATTGACCATGGTTGAGTTAGTGAGAAGGTCTTGCGAGACTTGAAGTTTTTATAGGATGCAGTGATTATGATCGAGAAGTGTAGGAAACCAGTGATAGTAGGTATTCATGGAGGTTGTATTGGCAGCGGTGTTGATTTGGCGGTTGTTTGTGATATTAGGTATTATTGTTGATTTGGTAATGCTATAGAATTGACATTAACGGGTTAGAGATTTTTTAGTCAAGAGGCTAAGGACATTATGTTTGTCTTTTAGGTTTATAAAGATTCAAGATTCTCATTACTAAATGGGGGCTAAGTTGCATATTGGTGATTTATCTTTGTTTCGATTCTGTATGGCATTATCTATAATGATTTCTTTAATTTTAATTTTATTCTTGGCTAGATTAGTGTGAAGAAAATGCTGGTAATGAAACGAATGCTACAATACTAAATTCATTTTAGGTTTTAGATAATTAGTTACCTTCCCAATTATGGTATAATAGTACAAACATATGATATGAGATTAAATTCCAATTCCTTCTTACTTTTTTTCTTAGGAACTAAATATAGGCTAAGATTTTTTTTGCCTGACTCTATGACATTTGGCATTGGGTAGTGTAGGATGAGTGTTTATTATTAGTGCTAGTATTTATTTCAATTAAGAGAGGATTTGATGTCTTATGCTTCAGATCATTTAATGTATTTATTATAAATATTCAGATAATGCTAGCAAGTGATGGTGGTGATGTTGCAAGTTGCATGTGATGTTGTTTGTTAGTATTAAATAGTAGAGGTAGGGTAGTGTTAGGACCAAAGGTGGTGGCTAGCATGGGAAATTACTTCCCAGCTACGAAATTATAGGGATTTTAGGAGGGATTGATACTAGATTTGGAGAAAGGTTTTCATAAAGTCACTATGGTTTAAGGAAGAAGAATCAAATTGCAGACATTGATAACTAGTCAACATGGTTTTTTGGACATTTCATATATATTTAATAGTTATTTGACAACAAATTTAATAGAAAGACTATTCAATTTATTTCATTAAATGTCAAGGATAAATAAATATAATTTTTAAAAGTGAGGGATCATTTAATACAATATACCAAACCTTAAGGGGCAAATAGTAATAGTCCCATAAAAATTTGATTTTCCATTTTACCACCTTTTCATGATCATAATAAGTCCATCATGACTCATGATAGGGCCGCAAACTTAATAAAGTCAGAGTACTAACTTTTTAAAGCTTGACTTGTGCAGTTACGATCATAATGTTTTTATTACTGCTTATGCCACATCTGATTATTGCAAATTTAATTAACCTAAATATAAATATTTAAGCACACAAATTAAATGTAATTTTACTTAATTACTTGTAACCATAAAAATGACTGTTTTAACCCTTAAGGTTCAACTTTCTCCCCCCTTTTGATAATGACAAATAATTATGTAAAACTAGGCTATAAATAGAAGGAATGACTCGCCCATAAATTAAGCCTAAATTAAAATTTCAAAACATCATTTAAGCAAGTATATTCTGCATATTTAAGCAATAAATTATAAATAATTGAGAAATATAAGTAAGGCATTCTCATGATGTATAGCAAATATAGTCTTAGCTTGACAGTTCAACTAAAAAATATTCAACATTCAACAATTTGACCACCAACTAAAATAACTCAAAAGAAAATATATTCAACCAAAGAGAATATATTCAATAACCAATAATTCACATTATTCATCTAAAAAAATTCAAAAATAGTTCTAAAATGTTATGCTCCCCTTTTGTAATAAACACAACAAACAAATTTAATATCCAATAATAAACCTTTCTCCCCTTTTTTCAAATTTAGACATTTTACACTTTCTCAACCATGAAAACCTTTTTAAATCATATAAAATTTTCTCTCTAAACATAATTCACCAATATCCGAAAATAAATTTAAACATTTTTCATTTTCTCCCCTTTTGTTACTGTAAAAAACAACAAGAGAAGTTCAAAAAAAAAAGGTTCTAAAGAGTAAAAAGCCATAACCAGGTCAAGTTTTAAAAAGACTTGAAAATTTGGTTAAAAAGAAGAGTAATAATCCATGAGATGAAATGGAATGCAAGATGTAAAAGCAATTGTCCATGGCTTAAATAAATATAACCTACAGCTTTAATTTGTCACAAGATTCAGTAAAATAAATATAACACATCAAACAACAACAATAAGTCCAAAATCATATATCCACAAATCAACATTACCAAAAAAATATATCCAAAGTGTCAATTAACAATTATAATTCCAAATGATATCCATAAATCCAACAGGATACCTAAACCAAATCAAGCACAATATAACTAACAATTTACTTCATATAAGCAATATCTATAACCAACAATTTGTTCCATAAAAATTGTTCATAACATTTTTCCCCCTTTCAAAAATATATAGATATCCATAACATTAGCCAATGATTTTTTTTTTAAAAAAATCAACATCCATATCTAATAACAAACCAAACACAATAAATTGTGCAAAATCAATATCCAACAACCAAAAATTTTCAACATATTACATACAACCAAAAATTCCATTAATATAAAATATCCACATTACTGTCACAAAGTGGCTAACAGTTATAAATTAGCTAAACCTTTATCCCCCTTTGTTACAATAAAAAAAGAAATCAAAGGGGAAGCTACAATTCAAGGCAATAAAAAAATGTGTGCTATATTGTCATAATGTGCTACCACTTCAAGTTCTGTCAAAAATTTGAAATTCAAAAATAGAAAAAAAATTCATGAAATGAGATGTATGATGCAAGGGTCTTCGTTTGGTGATCCACAACTCCAAGATTACAAGGATGACAGAATGGCTCAAAATTCCTTTTTTTTTTACACCATAAGGTAAACAATTCCAATTTCCCAACATTCCCATGACTTTTTCTTCTACCTAGAACATAGTAGGATGCAAAAACTCTCATCTCTTTCTTTTTGCTATTTGATTACAAGTAAGGACACCAATGATACCAATGATCATATGGGCCCTCCTTTTTTTTTTGCTCAATTTTAATCTTTGCTCCTTTCTTTGTTGGCTCAAGGATGTTGACATGGTGATAAGAAAATGTGATATAATGAATAAAGATGATAATGATATGAGATGAAAGTGAAAATGATAAAGAAGAAGGATTCTTGAAGAAAAAAAAATAGGTTAAAAAGAAAGAAGGGAAAGTGGGCGGCTGCTCTAGGAGGAAGAAGGATGAAAGATTGGTTAAAGAAAAAGATACTTTAAATACCCCTACTTCTAACCCTAGACACATCATAAGTGATGAAAGAGAAGTCATGATAATAATAAAAAAATTTTATACCATAGTTAAAATAGATTTTATCAAAATGATGACATAAAGGGTTATGATCATAACCAAGTTATTATAACTGAATTATGTCAAAATGAAATTAATGCTAGTGATCATCAAACTTACTGCCCAAAATAAAATTTTAATGCATTAAAATTGATTTCAAATGAATTTTAATCAATGAATAGATTTTTATAAATATGAAAATTTATTCACCAAAGAAATTTTAAGTAAAACGAGATGAATTTATTTAAACGAGTAGAACCTTCATTGTCAGTGATAGCAGTATAATAATCATGATTTAAATTCAAATTTTTTTTTTAAAAAAAAAAAATCAAACTTTGAACTTTGGTTGAACCTCTTCAAACATATTAGGGAATAATTTTGCACCATAATTAATCAAAGTTTAAGGATATAACAAACTAACCACTCAAGGTTCAAACAATTGATTATAATGACACAAGCAAACATATATCATAATGAGTTACCATCCAACATTTTAAGATGATTCAATTAAAAGGGAAATAGCCTGATCATTCTCTATTGCTCCTTGTAGTTGATTTAGCTCTTTAAGAGTACCCATTCAATAAGCTCCATAAATTTTGTCCTTTTGGAACTTTACTTTGGGAGATAATGACATGATCACCTTTGCTTAGATCTCTAATGAGCTCCATGCTAACATGACTAAATCTCCTATGCCACATCCAAGTATCATCCTTAATAGCAATAAAAACACTTAACACCATGGTTAGTCAAAGAGGATAGATCAATAATATAAACATTGTTGACTTTTTAACAATTGAAAAGTGACTTTGTCTTCCACATGAATTACAAAGCATTTTTTTTGACTCAAAAGTCACTTTATCACATTATCATATAATTAAATAACATTAAGTAAATTGTGTTTTAAGTCATTAACTAAAAGAATATCTTTAATATGAGTAGATTCTTTCTTACCAACTTGGCCAATGCCTATAATCCTTCACTTGAAATTGTCAATAAATGTAACTTTGCCTCCCTTTTTCATCTCCAAATTAATGAAGAGGTTGGCCTTCCCAGTCTTATGCCTTGAATATCCACTATTTATATATCACTTTTCTTTGCACATTATGGATTCTAAGCACATTTATAATAAAATTTTTCATCACACTTTAGGTACCTAAATGTACTCGGGTCCTTAAGGGTTAGCTTTGAAAGGTCTATTATTTGAGTAACCTTATGAGTCTTCCTAATTTAACATCTAGTATTCTTGTGCCCTATTACACCACAATAATGACATATAACATTTGGTGCATGCTCTTTCATTTTAAAATTATAAAACCCATGAGAATGAGTATGATTGTATTTCCTAGGCTTGGGTCTTTTAGAGCTATTAGCTATAGAATTGTTAGTCTTATAACCATTAGACTTTTTAGGTCCATTGGTTTTAAAACTAGGGTTTTAGTATCCTTTAGTAATTGGATTACTTAGGCTTACATCTTTTGAAGAGTTAGCATGAGCATTTTCAAATCTAATTTCATTTTTAGATTTCAAAGGGATGGAAGTCATAGAGATCATCCCATCAAGTATTTTTTTCCTTGGTTAAATATAGAAATGGACTTTTTGAGATTACTATTTTCATTTTCTAAAAATGTTATTCAATAAGTTTAGCATTCTCATTAGCAACCTTAATTTTCTTAGAATTGCATTCATTTAATGAATTAGTAAACTCTTCATTAGAAGATATTGACTTCTCAAGTTCTTCTTCTAGAGCTTTCACCATTTTTTTGAATGAAGTAATTCTAAATAAACATTTATCACATTTATGCATCAATTTTTCACAAGGAAGCAACATTTCATTATTTTATTCAAAGGATAGAGTTACGTCATCATTTGAGGGTTCCTCCAATGCAAAGTAAAGATTTATAATTTCCTCATCAGCATCATCATCACTTAAATCACTAGAGTCTTCCCAAGTTGCTTTAAGTGCTTGCTTCTTTTCTTTGTTGAACATCTTATCCTTTTTTAAGGTTTTCTTCATCTTTGGGCATTCAGATTTTATATGACCCGGTTTGTTACATCTATAGCATATGACTTTATCTTTATTGTTTAAGTCTTGCTTGTTGAATCCTCTTCCCTTCTTCATGATAAGATCTTTTAGCTTTTTTTTTTTAAATTATAGCATACTCATCTTCATTGTCACTTGAGTCACTATCATTAGTGTCTTTATTCACCTTGAGAGTAATGCTTTTATTATTCTTGGTCATCTCTTTCTTTACCACTTGATTCATTTGGATTTCGTAGGTGAGAAGCTTCCTAAGAAGTTCATCCATAGGTAGAATAGAAAGATCATTTACTTCTTCAATTAAGGTCATTTTATCTTTCCAAAATGTTTGAGGCAAACTCCCAAGAATTTTATTATTGACATCCTTATTTGAAAATTTCTTGCCAAGTTTCCTTATAGAGTTTATGAGAGTGATAAGCCTACTATACATATCACTAATTTTGTCATAAGGCTTCATCTTAAATAATTCATACTCTCTTCCAAGCATTTGTAATTTTTTATTCTCGACTTGACTAGTGCCTTCATGCTTGGTTTTTAAACATTCCCAAATTTCTTTGGTAGATCTCAAGTGCTCTATTCCATTGTATTCTTCCACACTCAAGCCATAATAAAGGATGATGATGCCTTTCTATTTCTTAAGTTAGCTTTTGATTGTTCATAACTTTATTACATTCTAGGAATGGTCATCTCATTGCCTTCATTGTCTTTCTTTATTAGAGGACTCTAACCTTCTTCAATAATATCTTATAAATTAACTCCTTCACTATCTAAGAATATCTCCATTTTATTTCTGCAATATGCATAATCGGTTCCATAAAAAATGGAGGTCTTATATAGCAAGGGCTATGAACATCAGGGGTGGCAACAACTTGACTTGTGGAAGCCATTATCTTTTCTCCAAGAAGGTTAAATCTTTAAAAATGGAGACCAAAGCTCCGATACTAAATGTAATTCCATAAGTGCCAAGAGGGGGGTGAATTGGCTTTTTGAGAAATATGGGTAATTTTCAGTTTTTCATAAAAGAGCAAACTTAAAACATAATTTAAGCTGAAATAGATGAAGATTATAAGTAATAAAAATACAAAAAATTTATAGAGGTTCGACCTTTAAAGTCTACGTCCTCTCCTCAACCACAAGTTGAGAATTTCAATCCACTATCAATATACTTCAGGGTGTAAATTAAACCCTTACAAACTTAAATCAAGCTACCCAAGTGTTTTCCCAAGGCTCACACTCAAACGTAAATGTTTTTACAAGGCTCACACTCAAACCCAAGTGTTTTTAGCTGTTTACACTCAAACCTAAGTGTTTTCAATGGCTCACACTCAAACCCACTTGCTAAAAATAATCCTATTAGCTTATAAGTGAATAAAACCCTAACCAAACTCACTATTAAGTGAGTTAGGTTTTAAATAATGATTTTAAACACTCACCAACCCACACTCAAGAACACTCTTGAGATAAATAAGAGTTACAAGAATTAAAGGTGAAAGCTTAGGTGGTTAAAGGATTAATTAAAGATTAAATGCTCAAAGATTTCTTTGAATGTGTTTGTTCAACTTCCTTCATTTCTTCTAGCTCTTCTTGGTGGTATTTAAACCCTTTAAGAGAAAAAGATCTATTAGACGGGCAATTAATGCAAATAGAGCCATTTAAAATACCCAAAAAAAGTAGGTTTGCATGTCGTCATGATCATAATTCTGGAGGTGCCAAGGAAGAAATTTAAAATCACGTACTGTCATGATTATAACCATGGTGCTGACGATGGTTGTGACACCTTTTTGCCAATTTTGGATTTGGTCATCATGATCATGATAAAACTATCATGATTATAATTTCAGCCATCATGATCATAACACTGGTGGTGATGATGGTTGTGACAGCTCTTGGGAAGATTTGAAAATTTGCAAGTTGAATCTTTGTGATTTGCTTGAAAATTTTTTCTAATAATTGGGATTTGCTTATGACTATATAATGAAGATTCCCATCGAATTTAATCAATGTTGACTTTGGATATTGATAAAAATTTGATCTTCCATTTTACCACATTTTCATGATCATGATAAGTCCATCGTGACTCATGATAGGGCAGTAGACTTAATAAAGTCAAAGTGCTAATTTTTTAAAGCTTGACTTGTGTAGTTATGATCATAATGCTTTTGTCACTGCTTATGCCACATCTGATTATTGCAAATTTAATTAACCTGAATATAAATACTTAAGCACACAAATTTAATATAATTTTACTTAATTATTTGTAACCATAAAAATGACTATTTTAACCCTCAAGGTTCAATAGAAAGTAACATAAATATAAGTATTATATGAGAATGGTAAAATAATTAGGTTAATTTAACAATTAGTGTTGAATAAATAAGTCAACCTTAAACTACAAAATTTCATAGTGATAGCACATATTTTGATTAAACTTAGCTATTGTTTTTTTTTGTAAAAAATGAACTCAAGTTCGTAGCTAATATAATATACAATATTAAATAAAAAAGAATTTAAGTGGATATAAATAAATAGTAATTTTATATTAAATATAAATAAAAATTATTAAGTAAAATAGGTAAATAATAGTAAGTAAATAAATAAAAATTATGATGTGTAATAAAAATATGGGAGAATTTCTATTTGCCTCCTATGTTTTGGTTTATTATACTACTTCATCCCTAACATTTGAAAAAAAATACTTATTCATCCTTGACATTTGCAACAGTTAACACTCATTAGTCCTTCTTTAGAGATGAAATAATATATGATTTTGTAGATATCAAGGATGAATTAAGTATTTTTTTCAAATGTCAGGGATGAAACAGTGAAATAGATCAAAATATAGGGGGCAAATATATATATATATATATATATATATATATATATATATATATATATATATATAAAAGACATGTCATGCATGCCAACAAAATAATTTATGCATGTAAGTCATGTCAACATGGGTACATACAATTTTGATTGTGGTATATTTGCAATAAATAGAAAAGTTTATATACAAATTTGTCTCAATTTTAAAAGTAAGATAGATTGGTGAAGTGACTAAAGTTTAGGATATAATTATACAATAACCCTCTTTTGAAGTTAAGCTGAATTAGTACGTATATTCAATGTGAATGAGATTTAAAATATATACATTGATGATTAATTATGTGGTATAGCATTGCATTTAATTTTAAATTTATAGTCTAGTATGAATAATAGATAAAATGCCTATTATTTGGACTAAAAATAAGTTTTAAATTAGAGCCCCAAAGATTTACAGGCCCAAGACTAAATAATGAATTAAGTAATTAATTTTTAATTAATTAATTAATCAGTTTTTGGAAAGAGAAGTTGAGGTTGAGTGTGCTTCTAAATGTGGAAGTTGGAGTAGTTGGCAAGAGGGGGAACTAATAAAGTGAACCTACTGGTAGATTTATGAGGGGATGAATCTTCATCAACAACACAAAATTTCAATAGACAACAATCAACTATGCTTTTCTTTATTTTCTTTTTTTAATGAACAATATTATTTATAAAACTTTCATTTGTATTTAATTCTTTGTTTATTTTCAATACAATCTCTTCATTTTCTTTAAATTTAACATTTTCAGTGATTGAATTTTAATTATTCCTTCTAGTTAATTTAAGAACCCAGTAGTTTAGGTCCTTTAATTACATATAATCATTTGATAGACGTCAGAGGTTCCTAGTTGGTGTACCCACACACTTAGAACACTTACAAAATCATCGTAAAAGGGCCAGAGGCAAATATATTTTGGCATGCTTGGTGGGACACTATTGAAAAAGCAAAAAACTAGAAGTAATTTAGGAAAAGAAGTTGCTGAGTCTCAAGACCCAGAGTTAGCCACTACAATAGCAAGGCTAGAGAAGAGTGTTCCTTACCTTATGGAATAATTTAAGAAGAGTGTCACATCTTTAGATTCCCAGCACAATCTAGAGATGCAAAATAATATAACTAAAGGTAGTGGTAATTTATAAGCTTTCATTCCTATGTCTAACATGAATTTATTTGCAGAAGAGTTGCGTAACCCAGGCTTGAGAATGCAAGAAAGTTAATAAAATTTTTTTGAAGCCATGAACATGATTATTGAAATGACGGGGGCATTAACTAACTGCTTAGAGTCACCAAGGCCCTAACACTCCAATCCAAGAGGCCACTCCTAGGCCTCATGTGAAGCAAAATTTAGGAGAACCTAATGGTCAGTTCATTTAAGAAATTAGAGACTCCAATTGCCCTTTAACAATTCTAGAGAAATACTTCCCACCATACAAAAGAGAAGAGAAAGCTGATTCTATAAAGGGAAGTCCTATTAGGCCAGTGCCTCCTTATTAATTTAATAGTTTTACTAACCTAGTTTCACATCTTGGAATGTATGATGTAGGAATACCTTATCCTATAGGAGGCTCGAGGGGCATGTTTCTTGGAGTTTCTAAGGGAAACCAAATTGAGAACCCATCATTCTAGTCATATACCCTAAGGAATCAAACTCCAACACATATGGATGTAGTAAGGGAAGTGGTTCAAGAGCTATATGGTCTTAATCTCAAATAAAGAGGTAGACCCAAGTTTCATAAACCATATCTAGATGCTATTAATAGATATAACCCATATTAAGAGGATACATAGTCCCTAAGTTCATACTATTTTCTAGAGAAGAAGGACAGTCTACTTTAGAACATGTTGCTAAGTTTACCATACAGTGTGGTGAATTAGCAAATTATAAGAATTTTTGCAATTTTAAGTTGAGGCTAATTCCTAATTCACTGATTGTTTCTGCTTTTACTTGGTATACAACACTGCCAAGGAACTCTATACATACATGGTAGGAAATGGAGAGAGACTTCCATATATAATTTTTCATAATGGAACCAGAGGTTTGTATAGTAGAATTGTCAAGAATGACACAAAGACTTAGGGAAAATGTATATTACTTTATTGCTCAATTTGAAAAGATAAGGAACCATTGCAAGATATTCCTTCCAAAAAGTGAGTACATGAAGATGCCCTAGAGAGGATAGGACATTGAACTTAGAGAGAAGTTCTAGGGAATGGAGTTCAGGGATTTCTATGAATTGTCTGCAAAAGTAGCTGAATATGAGGAACTTCTTAGAGAGAAGAACTAGAGAAGAAAGGTTGCTATGGGAACTTATTTCTAGGAGGTTCACAACTATAGGGTTGCAATAGCAGATCTTACTACTCAAAGTTTCTGTGTTTGCCTCATGATTATAAGGAACACACTTGATGTATGGAAGAAGGCTTATACCACAAGTGCCCAACTAATGTACAGACTTAATGTGTCCAAAACTAAAGAGATTTTTTACTTCCTAGCTCCAATAAAAGAAGAACTGAAGGGAAAAAAGTACTATAAGTACTATGATTCTCATAATTATTCAACTAATAACTGTTGGGCTTTCAGAAATATGGTGCATGACAGAATTAACAAAAGAGTTCTGAAGTTCCCTGAGAAGAAGAAACCATATTAGTGGATGAGATCCTTTTCCTCCCTATCAACACAAAAACCTTCGATTTGTGTTCTCTTATTAATCATAAAAGGAAAGTGCAAGAGGAGATGAAGAGAAAAAGCAAGTCATTATTTAAGAATGTATGGGTTAGGAAGTCAAAAACATTAGAAAGAGTCCTATAAATTAAAAGGGTTCTAGTAGAATCCAAATAGTTCTTAAGAAGTTTTTTTAAAGAAACTCTCCTAAATTTATGGTTCCCCCAAAAGTTGCTCCAAGGAACTAATGGTATAGAGTTCAACATAATTAGTTCCCTCAATCTCTTACAAGGATGCAGAAAAGGAGACTTCAAAGATAAAGAGCTATAGAGAGGAGAATGGAGGAATTAAATCTTTCTCCACAAAAGTCTAAGTTCAAAAGAAAGGCAACTGAAGATGAAGATATAAAGGAATAAGAGAATATGGTAGATGCAAAGGACGAGAATGAATTTGTTGGAAGCTTTAAAGAAACAGGTTTTATAAAGTTATCCACCTTTCTAGTTGGCAGTATTTCTATAACTTTGAATTGTGCTACTGCCCCTATTATGTTGCCTCTTATTTTCAGGGCTATTGAAGTAAAAGATGAGGTGATAGAAATTTAATATGAAGTCCCTTCATTTAAGGAAACTTTAAAAGCAAAAGAGGTAGTAGCAAAGAATGATGCTCTTGGTGAAGTCACCATTCAGGCTTTAAAAGGCAGTGGACCAAAAAGGGTGATACTGGAGAAACCCTTAGTAGAAATGATAAGACATTCCAGGCCTCTCTATATCAAAGCTTATTTGAATAGAAAGCTAGTTTCTCGGGTGCTTATTGATGATGGGTCTACATTGAATATTATTCCTTTAAGAATATTAACTATGTTAGGAAGAATTGAGGAGGATTTAATTCCTACAGATGTCACAATTTTTGCTTTTACTGGAGAGGTAACTAAGGTCCTTGGTTTACTACTAATGGACATCACTGTGGGAAGTAAGACATCTCTTATTGCACTTTTTGTTATGAAATCCTCTACTAGTTATAATGTTTTATTAGGAAGGGACTGGATATATACCAATGGGTGTATCCCTTCCTTCCTTTATCAATTTCTATTTTTTTGGAAAGGTGATGATGTAGAAGTTATTTGGGCTGATCCATATCCTTTTAGTACTCATTCAAATGCAGTGGAGGCTAGATATTATGACGTAGAGTTTAGACCTATCCAGTTTCTTGGAAAGAAGAAAAATGGAAAACCAAAGTCCATTTATATGTCAGGAAGTGAGGACATCCATGAATAAGCTAAAGCTCTTTTTAATCCAATTGCTATAATGCCATATAGGTTGATGGCATATAAGCCCATCATTGAGCTCTTAAATGATTAAGTACAACCAATAACAATTGGCGATAACTGCAGTTGCTATTTTTAGAGCTTAGGTGCAGTAATTGTATAATAGGTTTGAGATGGAGAACTTAGAAGTAAATGGTACAAAAGTTATTTTTGAAGAAGATCTTGAAGAATTAAAAGACCTAGAAAAGATATAAGTAGAAGATTTAAAAGAAGCTCCACCAAAATTTAAAGACTCAGTGCTAAAAGTAACAAATCCATTAAAAATAGTAAATTTGGGTACTTTAGAGGAACTGAGAGTAACTTATGTTAGTTCTTTATTACAAGATGATTTAACAAGACAAGTAGTGGAGGTTCTCAAAGAGTTTAAAGACTACTTTGCATGGAGCTATAAAGAGATGCCTGGTTTAAAAAGAACCTTGGTAGAGCATAGTCAGTTTATTAAGCCAAAGTTCAAACCTTATTAACAACCACCTAGAAGGATGTCAAAAGAAGTGGAACTCAGGGTTAGAGAGGAAATCGAGAAACTGCTTAAGGCTAAGTTTATAAGGCCTGTAAGGTATGCTCAATGGCTAGCAAATATTGTCCCTATTATTAAAAAGAATGGAAAACTATGCGTTTGTATAGATTTCAAGGATGTTAATGATGCTACTCTTAGGGATGTATATGTGACACCAATAACAGATATACTAATAGATGCCATTACAGGAAATGAGCTATTATCTTTGGTTAATGGTTTCTCTAGTTATAACTAGATTATGATAACTGAGGAAGATGTGCATAAAACAACTTTTAGGTGCCCAGGAGCTGTGGGAACTTTTAAATGGCTTGTGATGCCGTTTGGCCTTAAAAACTCAAGAGCCACCTATCAGAGAGCAATGAATGCTATATTTCACGATATAATAGGGCATCATGTAGAGGTTTACATAGACCACATCATAATTAAATCAAAGAAAGTTGTAGATCATGTGGAGCACCTAAGGCAAACCTTTTAAAGAATGAAAGCTCACTGTTTAAAACTTAATCCACTTAACTGTGCTTTTGGTGTGTAGGCAAGGAAAGTTTTGGGTTTTCTTGTCCACAGGAGAGGTATAGAGATTGACAAAAATAAAGCCAAAAGTAACGATGGAGGCTAAGTCACCTAGTAACAAAAAGGAGCTTCAAATATTTCTTAGGTAAATGAATTATTTAAGGCCATTTATTTCAAATCTAGTAGAAAAAACAAGGGAGTTCTCTGAATTGTTGAAGCTAAAAGACAAAGAGGAGTTTCAGTGGTTAGAGAATAATTAAAAAGTGTTTGATAGAATCAAAGAGTACCTATCAAAGCCTTTTATGTTAATGCCTTTAAGAAAAGGTTGATGAGTGTGAAAAATGCATTTCATTAAGTATTCTTTGTGTTAGGAAAAATGCAATTTCAGTAAGTTTGTGTTTCTTTTATTCAATTTTTATTTAGTTGAGTACTTAATGCATGTCTTGTGTGTTTATTTATTTTCATGTATTAGTTGGTTTATTTTTGGTTGATTTTTATGTATTTAGGGAAGTCAAAGAACAGTAGAGGAAGGTTACACGAGAGCCGTGGGGCACTTGAAGTGGGCTCGAAAAGCAATGGAGGTCAATATGCAATAATGCTGAAGAAGGGATGTGCACGACCGTGCGCAAAATGCACACGGCCATGCGACCTGGTGATTGGAAAATTTATAGTTAAATTTAATTTCTGACTCATGAGGGACAAGATGGAGATTTCGCATGGCTGTAACCTTAGGGCTGGTAATTAGGGTTTTATAAGAGGGTAGCCACCAAAAATAAAAAGAGGAGAAGATTATTATTCATCACTTTTTGATATACATTTTTTTAAAGCAGTTTTGGAGAAAAAAGGAATTTTCTTACTTATGTTAATTTTGAAGATTTGAGAATAGGAACTGAAGAACATCAAGCTTCCTATTGAACATGGGGTTTATTTTATTCAATTGTGTTTATTCATTTTTAATTTTAATTTAATGATGATGTCTATTTTCTTTTATTCTTCTTCTTTATCTCTTACAATTAACATGAGTAGCTAAACTCTTAGTTAGGGTTCTTGTTGCAATTCAACCATGGGCTAATCATAATTAAACTTAAGCCATTAATCTAGATCCTTTGGTTGTTGTCGAACTTAATGTCTTCTTAGGATTGATCACCCCTTGATTGAATATACATAATAAAACTTGATCGAGAGATAGGTTGTATTGGATTTAAACAATAACCTGTTAGATGGTTTCTTAGTTGAGAAACACTTAAGCAACTAATATTAATTAAGGGTTGGTGCTTAAACTGGGTTAACCGAACACTTAGTAGGCGAGAGCTTTAAATCTAAGAATGTCAATTTACTTGGTTAATCATAGGGTTGTCTTAGGAGGAAAACCTATGATTCTTAGGAAACCCTCAAATTGGATTAAGGTTAGGTCTGACTTAACAGTAAATTGATTTTAAATAAAGGTTGAATTGGTAATAAGAGCCCTAGCTCTCAAAAATGATTGTTATTTCATTGTGATTTTCTGTGTTTTGTCTTAGTTTAATTTTTAGTTTAATTCAAAATACCCTTTTTCATTGTTTAAACAAATAAACACAACTAGTATCACTGTAGTCAATCTGCAATCTCTGTAGGAATGATATTTAATTACTAATTGTATGAATCTGTATACGTGCGGAAATCCAATCAAAGGTTATCCTCTTAAACTCTATATCTCTATCGCTTATGAATTTATAAGGTGTTTGTTAGCACATAATAACTTAAGAGGGCACGAGTAGGCCATATATTATTTGAGTAGAACCTTAACTCCTTTTAAGATTAAATATTATGTAATAAAGATATTATGTCTGGCCTTATACTTTGTATGCTCTAAATTGAGGTT
Source organism: Mallotus nudiflorus (assembly GCA_947683625.1). NCBI lineage: Eukaryota > Viridiplantae > Streptophyta > Magnoliopsida > Malpighiales > Euphorbiaceae > Mallotus > Mallotus nudiflorus. Next base: position 1,232,818 of record CANTUR010000243.1, read on the forward strand.
TATGTGGTTTCATAGACAGATTTAATTAAGTTCATGTTGAATAGACCAATTATTTCAAGGAGAATTGAGAAATGGTCTTTATCTCTTGCAGAGTTTACATTGATTTACTTTCCTAAAAAATATGTGAAAGTGTAGGCATTGGCGAATTTTTTTAGAAGATCACCCATCCTTAGAAATTAAGAAATAAGAGGAGGAGGATCTTTAAGTATACGGTATAGAGACCCAACTATGGATATTAAAGTTCGATGGATCAAGTATAGAGAAATCAGTTGGAGTAGGCATTGTGATTGTGTCTCCATTAGGGGTAAAAACTACTTTGTCATTTAATTTGGATTTTGATTGCATTAACAATCAACTAGAGTAAGAAGCTCTTATGATTGGTTTAAAGATTCTATATGAATTAAGAGCAAGAAATATTTTAATCATAGGAGATTCTTAATTGGTATTGAAGTAACTATCTGGAGAGTTCAAGTGCACTATTATCTCTTTGGCTCCTTAATACAATACTATAATTTAGTTGCTAAAGGATTTTAAAGAAGCTTTATTCCTGCATATGCTAAGAGAAAATAATTAGGAGTCCGGTGAGTTAGCTCAAATTGCTTCAGGTTTGAGATTATTTGATGAGCATACACATAAACTGATCCTACTACAAAAGAGACATCATCATTCTATTATAGAAAAGGGAATTCTTACTGATACTTTTTCTTTGGATGTTGATCTTCTAAGGGATTAAAGAACAAAGATAGAAAGATACCTAAGTTCCCCTAGAAAGAAGTTTCCTTATTCTTTTAAAGTGAAGGCTCTTAATTATATATTGTTGGAGGGAGATTTTCATAAGAAAGGATATATGATAGTTTATTACTCAGATGTGTGGGATTTCCAGATGCCATGGAGATCATGAAGCAAGTTCATGAAGGATTCTGTAATGCTCACTAATCAGGAGTTAAAATGAGATGGTTAATAAGGAGACACGACTATTATTAGTTGTCAATCCTGAGAGATTACATTTAGTATTCCAAAGGATGCCAATAGTGTTAAAGACATGAAAAATACAGAGGGTTCTTACTGATGATCTATATTCTATAATAAGACCTTGGCCTTTCAGAAGTTGGGCAATGGACTTAATAAGTAAAATCTATCCTTCTTCTTTTAAAGGACATTATTTTATTCTTGTTGCTACTGATTATTTTTCTAAGTGGGTGGAAGCAATTCCCTTAAAAAAAGTAGAGCAAAAAGATATTATCCAGTTCATCAAAGAGCATCTTATTCACAAATTCAGTATTCCCTAGTGTATTACAATTGATCAGAGCATAATGTTTACATGAGATGAAATGTAAGAGTTTATAGTTGATTATAGGATTAAATTGGTTCACTCTTTATTACATTATCCTCAGGCTAATAGGTAGGTTGAAGCATCTAATGAAATGCTGATTAGGATCTTAGAGAGAATGATGGAAGAGAAACCTAAAGATTGGCATCATTTGCTTTCAGAGACTCTTTAGGCTTACAGAACTTTAAAAAGGAATACTATTGGGGTGAGTCCTTTTTCTTTAGTATATGGTTATGATGCTATACTTCCAATGGAAGTGGTGGTTCCTTTACTTAGAGTAGTAAAGTAAAATAGTTTAACAATTGAGGAATATAATAAGGCAATGATCATGGAGGTAGAGAATATGAATGAGGAGAGAATGCAAGCTTTAAGCAATCTGATTACTCAAAAGAAAAAATCTCTAGGATCTACAACAAGAAGGTGAAGAAAAAGAGATTTGAGGAAGGAGAGCTAGTTTGGAAGGCAATTCTAGCTATTGATGTTAAAGACAGAGAGTTTGGAAAGTGGTCTCAAAGTTAGGAGGGTCCTTTTAAGATTCACAAAGTTTTAAAGAGTAATGCATATTGGTTATCAAGTTTAGATAGGGAATCTTATAAAAGAAGCATCAACTAACGTTATTTAAAGAAATACTTTCCCATTATATGGGAAATGATAGAAAAATGAACATCTAAATGTAATGCGGTCATTGTGACCATTTAGGAAGAACTTATAGGACAAATAAAAAGTTGTAAAGCTGACTTACAGTTCTTTAGAAATTTTTTCCTATAAATAGGCCTTAGGGCCTGTTTTGTAAATATTCCTTTAAGTCCTTTAGTTTAATTTAAAGAAGGTAGGCTTGTTGGCCACCTTTTGTTCTTATATGTGTTTGTTGATTATTGTTTAATTTCTTTAAGAAAATTTCAAACAAAGTTTACACCTGATCATATCATCATTATAACAAAGTTCACAAGTAATTCTAAGATAGAGCACATCATCACAGATTATTAAGATGTCCAAAGTATAATGCAATGCATGAAGCACACATATGGCTGCATGGATGTATGTAAGGAATGATTTCATGATATATACAAATGCAATGTGGAAAGCTCCAAGAGCCATGTACCTATAGTAGTTTATAATTATGCAATAATATTGAAATATAAGATGTTAAGGAATCAAAAGTTCATTCATAAAAATAAACGAAAACATTGATATAAAGTTCCTAACATTAAAAAATGGAAAATATAAGTAAAGAGTTATAAATCTAAAAAGGGCCTATTGTTTTGCATTCACAAATGATCTAAATCTAGGTTCCTTAGAATATTCCATAGGGTGCAGTATTCTTTATGTTTGTCTTTAGTTTGTTTTAGGTCATCACACCATTACTCTATTTGCCCACACCTAGCATCTAGAGATCTTTTAGAGTTTCATGTTGATTAAAGGCCAACTGATAAGAGCTCTTTAAAGATTCCCCAGTTTGGAGTAAAGATTTAAGCTCAACTCGTTTATTGGGTAGTGCAATTTCAAGTTCCTTAATAGCCTGGTTTGCTTGGTCAATTTTTTCATTATTTGCATAAAAGAACTCTTCTCTAACTCAAACTTATCTTTAGCATGATTTAGTTAGGAAAAATTTGCTCTAGAGGCATCCACCTGAGTCTTTAAACTCTTTATAGCTAAAGTAGAGTCTTTCAAGGATCTAAACAGTGCCTTAAAATTGGGAAGTTTCCCAAAGGATAAAGTAAGAGTAGTAGTTAGAATGGTAATAGTAGATTGGGCTGAGGATCTTTAAATCTTACTTAAGGAAAGAGCATCAAGGCTAAGGAGATTCTTGAGTGTTAATTTGGTGAAGGACATATCAGATTCAGATGGAAGACTCTTAGTTGCATTAGCATCTAAAGGAGAGTCAGATAGAAAGCTGAAGTCAAGAGTTTCCAAGATCATAAGATCAAGAGATAGATTGCCCTTATAAATGATCAGATCTTAAGAAAAAGGGAAAGTTTTTTTGAAAAAAAGGCAGATAATTATCAAGAAAAATAAAGAGTAGGTTCAAAATCTTAACTCAATTTTGATGTAGTTATTATTAATTTGAGAAGTATTAAGGGGAACCTCTTCATCAATTGGATCATTATGCTAGAGATCATGCTGACCACTTGTAGAAGTGTAGGAGTAGTAATGAGAGATTTAGGAGGCATCACCATCATAACAGTCAGAATTAAAGTTATGCATAGATGGAATATCTGAAAGGTTCTCTCCTTCATTAGATTCATCCTCACTAGTGCTCTTATTTGCTTCAGTCTCTTCATTAACTTCTAAAGGGTCTTTACAGGTGTTTTCAAATTTTCTTATCATCTACACTCGACTAGATTTCCTTGTCCCGTGTTGAAATGTCTTAACCTTTTTATGGTAGTGGTGATTATTGTGTTACATGATTCAAAATGCAATGGATTTTTAAAAACTTTAATTACAAACTTGAATAAGGATCCATGCAATTTGATTAATTGATTTGATTAGGGTTTCTAAAACCTTACCGTGGATCAAAATCAGGCAATAATAATGAAAGGTTGAGAGAAGGTTTATGCTGGTGACACCCTACCTTGAGCTTTTTGTTCTCTTTTATCAGATGAAGACGTCTCCAAAAGAATACACCCTCCACAAATATCCACACGAACATCCCTTTGAAAAATGAATGTGTAATATGTGTTAGCACCCTTTTTATTATCTCACAACTCAAGAAAATAAAGAACTTTGTGTTTCATTTTCTTGAAGGAGAGAAAAATGAAATTTAGGTGGTAGAATTGTTAGTGTGTGAAACCTTAGAGAATATGTTATATTTATGAACCTCTCAATTACAGTTTCACTTACCAAAATGAATTTTGGTAATTCCTCACTTACCAAAATGAATTTTGGTAATTCCTCACTTACCAAAATGTTTTTTGGTATATTTCATTCATTCCACCAAATTAGAAATAAATTCCTATTTATTTAAGATAACCATTACCTTAAATAAATAAATAAACACACACACACACACATATATATATTTATTTATTTCCATAGAGGTTTATTAGGCTTAGTAAATCCATATTCATTTTGAGCCTATTCTAAGTGTGTGACCTTATAGGTTCACATGATGTTGGTAGTGGGCCTAAAATCCCTATTTAGACCTACAAGTTATAAGTGCCTCTAGCAAGACATTATGACTATCTAAGTCATGTGAAGGTCGATAATTCGACATAACCTAATTTACAGTAAATATTGTAGTCTTATTGTCACATGATATATTAATTGAACGTAAGGCATAGTTTTTGTTATCCTTATACAATTCAATTATATTATTTCTTGATTTCAAGTAGACTAAGAATGATAACTCTTTATTAATTCCCTTTAGCATGACCATGCATTTTCCTCAGTCTATTTTATCAAGGGGCCTATAGATATCTTACTTAGATTAAATAAGAGACAAATTCTTTCTCAATCACTCATATTTCTCACATAACTTATTTCATATCTAACAATAATTTATTTGATCATCTGGTTAAAAATAATGTTAGATTATGTCAAAATACGAAATAGTTATGCATAAATCCATGGTGATTTTAAGGTCAGAGGACTAAACCAATATTACTGTGATGAGAATTACTTATGACAATTATCTATGTAGTATTCTCATGATGGGTCAATGCAGGACATTTTTTATCAAATAAGTACCTATGAGTTGACTTAATATCTCATATTCATGATTAGTAAAACATAATAATCAATTAACACCATACTACTCTTCATACATTATAATGATTAGGGATAATTTGAATAGAACTCATATTCAATCTAAGGGTTTTACTATCAAGTCACATACTTGATGACTTTAGGAAGAATTGACTATTCAAGTAATTATCACAACATAAAATGATAATGAAAATGCCTCTTTATTAATAAAATGATAAAGTCAAAACATGGTCATACATGGTTGACCTAGTGCATATGGCGAACGATGAGAAGGCGATGAGAGATCTAGTTGTTGGAGTCAATAAAGATGAAGTGGCTTGTGAGTTGGAAATGTGATGCTCACAAACACAATAGGAGCACCGGTTGAGACTAATGGAGAACTAGAACAAGGTTTTGATGGCAGAAGATTTGGTGTTGAAAAAGCAATTTGGTTTGAAAAGAGCTCAGTTGGATTGAAATTATTTATTGATGTTGGAGTAGCCATGGTGTTTTGAGTGGGATTTGTTAATTTTGAGCTAAACAAATTAGATGAATTTGTAAGAGAAGCTTGAATATTTATAGGGTTTTTAAGATATATATTTTTGCCCACAGAAATTGGAGAAGTATGACATTTTGACTTAGGTTTCTCCTTCCAAATTTGATAATCCAGGTCAGAGTATTTGATTTTTTGTCTCACCATGTTGTAGGGGTTATGTAGTAAAAATATTATGATATTTTATTATGCATATAAATAGGCTTTTTCAGCCATTTATATGCAGGGAGCATTTGTTTGGACCAAAAATAAATTTTAAGGGTTACAGGCTCAAGACTAAATAATGAATGAATGAATAAATTTTTTATTAATTAATTAATCAATTATTGGAAAGAGAACTTAAGGTGGCGTATGCTTCTAAACGTGGAAGTTGGAGCAGTTGGCAAGAGAGGGAATTGATACAGAGAACCTACTGATAGATTTATAAGGGGATGAATCTTCATCAACATCACAGAACTTCAACAGACAACAATCAACTCTACTGTTCTTTGTTTTCTTTTTTCAATGAACAATTTTGTTTATAAAAGTTTCATTTGTATTCAATTATTTGTTTATTTTCAATGCCATCTCTTCAATTTCTTTCAATTAAACATTTTCGATGATTGAATTTTAACTATTCCTTCCTGTTATTTCAAGAATCTAGTGGTTTAGATTCCTTAACTATATATAATCGTTTGATAAAATTTAAAGGTTCCTGATTAGTGTACCTCATACACCTATCACCGTAAAAGGGTCAGAGGCAAACACCTGTAAAACAAAAATTAACTCTATAGAAGAGAACTCTACAGTAACATAAAATTGAACAAATCATCCAATTCAAAAAAGTATGGGCGAATATCATAACCAAGTATTAACAAAAACAAGATAATTGTTACAATTAGGAAATGTAGTGGTTAGCATGTATGTATTTTGAGTCATCTATTATAATGTTTTCAGAGTCTATGAGCATTCTCCATCGGAGACAACCAAGCCATATGCTTGAAACTACGAATTCTATGGCTCCCATCAGACTTGCTTCCTTCATTTGTCGTTGCAGGAACATAATGCTGTTGAATTATAAGAATGGATGAATTCTCTGCAAAATCAGATGAGAGTAATGTGTCTCCTAAAGCTCCTAGCTCCTCGCAATCACTCCACTCTAATAATCCCACTGTTAATTGTGAAATCGCTCCTTGGCCTCGTCCTACTATGTACAAGTCATAGCCATCATGCATTTTTCTCAGTGTTGTGATAATTTCATTTCCAGAGTCAACTTGTACTTCAATGAATGTTATGGACTGATCATACATTGTCCTAAACCTAAAATCATTGATGTAATCATCATCCAACTTTCTTTCTCCTTCATGTTCTCTTAGTACCTCTGTATCATCATATGTGGTTACATCCGGAAGAAATCGCACTACTGTAAGATTAACGCTTGCTGAACCTGCCATCCTCCATGCATAAGCTAAGGCCTCACGACTGTCTGCCCCACCAATAAAGAGCATGGCAAATTTATTTTCTGCTTGAGACTCACCAAGACCTCGATCAATGAGTATGCCAATGGAGCATGGTGATGAAGATAATAGATTTTGATTCACAACCCTCAAAGACATGTCCTCGTCTTCTTGTAGTTTTCCATAAACATCCGGTTGTTTGTGAAATGGAACTAAAATGAGGTTAACTCTCTTTTCCTCTGCTATTCTACTAACATCTTCATGCATTGAGGCATATGGAGACACAACTGTTAGTGCTTCAACTGACACTGCCGTGGATCTACTTTCATAGTTTTGGAAAGTAGTAATAATATGCTCCGACTCTTCTACCTCACGGCTTTGATTATCTTGCCCTACATTAGTTGTATGATGGTAGGCATCATGGACAATAAGCATTGCAGAAACACGTCTTGCCGTGAGTTGAACTAAATGTAGAGCGAAAATGCTTATTGGAGACTGCTTAGTCGGATTCGAGACATCCATGAGGTTTATTACACCTGACAAGTTGCTAACTGAATGAATGCATGAAACTATTCGTAGTTCAACATCATTTTTACTGTTCTGAATGTTTCTATGCTTGTACTGCTTTACATGCTTTGTGGATTTCGTAGCTGCAATTGTTATGGGCTTTACCATCACAGTCATTATTATCAATGCAATCGTCATTATGGCGAACATTGGTTCATCGAAACCCTTCACAATTTAAGAAAAAAAAAATAGTTTCATTGACATGATTAATCTTTGTAATAAAATAAATATAATTGATGAAGGAGATATCATGATTATACCTTTAAGTCTCGCCCAGCATTCATAACAATCAAAGCTAAAACGCCTTTAGTGTTCATAAGCACCCCAAGAGCGATGCCTTCACGAGTAGACATGCCTTGGAAAAGAGAGAAGATGAAAGCACTTATAATTTTTGTTGAGCAAGCCAGCACTGTAACTGCAAGTACCACAACTATTTTGATATCGTTGGTCAAATTATGGAAGTTTATCTTAAGCCCATTAGTCCAGTAGAATGCAGGAAGCAAAATCCCTATCACAAAATCTTCAAGTTTTTCCATTAACCTCATACCAAGTTCTCCTTTAGGTATAATGAGTCCAAACATGAAAGCTCCAATCATGGATTGTGAACCACAAGCGTCTGTCACCAATCCAAAAATGACTACCCCTCCAAGAATAAAGTATATTAGTGTCTCATAGTCCATTCCTCCACTTGAGGAGTTATTACTTCGAATAATCCATGAAAATATGGGGCGCACCACAAACCAACATAACAACAAAAATACAATCAATGCTACCACATTTAAGTAATAGAAGTGTTGATTAACCACTGTTATTGCCATGACTAGAAGAGCCCAAGCGACAAGGTCACAAATAATTGCGGAAGACAATGCCAATCGTCCTATATCTGTATGGAGTAGCTTCATGTCTGAGAGGATTCTAGCAAGATCTGAGAAACTTGTCACAGTAAGGGTAAGAGCCCAAACAAAACCACCCATTCCCATCACTTTACTATGTTTGAAATGACCAAGTAGGAAGACAAGGCCTATCCCCATGCCCAAAGGAAATATAATTGTAGCAGCAGCATTGTATACAGCCTTTTTTTCAATATGCTTCAACATGGTTAGGTCCATCTCTAAACCAACAAGGAACATATAGTACACAAGAGCTAACTGTCCCATCGTGTCTAGTGTCTTGGTGGACTTTGCAGGATGCACATATTCTTGAAAAAATGAACCCTTTTCCGCGGCAATCAAAGTTACCAGGATAGAACTCTACATGCATTGAAAACACAACGATATATAATGAAAACAGAACTGAAATAAAATAAAATCGTGCTTGCAGAAAAGAGAAATGAAATGATGAAGATGTTCCACTTACAAGTAGCTCTGCTAAAAATCGTGGTTGACGAAGAGGTTTTAGGATAATAAATAAAAGCCGAATGCACAACATCATGATGCTCAATTGTATCACAAAATAAGGGAGGGAATTGATCAAGGAATTTTCACTTTTCCAAAATGTGTCATCATTTGTTATGTTTTCAAAATAACACGTTATAATGTCATCCCCAACTCCATGACGAATTGTATAGTCTCCATTCGGAGATGAAGAAGTTATATTGGTCGTAGAATTTTTGGCTGTCGTATTCATTTTTGCCATTTTCGCAATGCAGCCCTTACTATTGCGATTAAAAGATAAAAAAGAAAATTAGAAAAAAATTGTATTCGATTTGATTTGACTATAGTCTCCCGAATGAAGATGAAATGAAATCAAGGAGAAATAAAAAGAAAATTATGAAAAGAAAAAAACAATAAAAACAAATGAAAAGGAAAAAGCCGCTAACGTACAAAAATGATTAATTTCAACTTATTGCATGTGGAAAATACATTATTTGGAAAACAAATTGTAGGGTTGCCCGCACAAAGTGCTTTTAGTTTTACTGTACTATTCATAGAGGACAACAAAATCTCTTATATTAGAAAGGCTTTATATTGACTTTCATAATACATTTCTTATAATTCCAACTAAATCCTTCTATCATATTTTTTGTTTTCAATTTTTTTTTTAACATGAACCCAATTACTTTTGTAACAGCTTGCAACAGCACTGTATATAAAATTTATCAAAGTTGTTGAATTTGCCATTTCCATATCAATTTTACCTTGATAATTACTATGTATCCACATAAGTTCTTACATGGCATTTTATATTATACATATTTTTTAATAGATTAATAGAAAAAAAAATGCAACCTTTTATATTGTTTAGAATGTAATCAGATTTTTTTTATAAATATCATATAAAATCATTTAATGTTTTATGAAATTTTTATTATTATTGATTATTTCATTAAAATGAATAAGTTGAGAAATCTTGGTAAAAACATTTCATCTTCTTCCTCTTTTTTTTGCACCTGAGGTAAATTTGTTTTTCTATTAGTTATTTCTCCACTTACAATCACATTTCACATAATTACGCTTTTTTTCACTAAGAAAAAAAAACTCTTTTGAGTTCTCTATACTCTTTTTGGAAAATTTTTCAAAACCAAATAATAATAATAAAAAAAAAACTTCAAAATCCAATTTGATCTACCATAAGTCCAAGGGATGAAGTTGGGGAATAAGTCGGTACTATAACCATAATCAGTTGCTTAAAAGATTGATAAAATATCTATAGGTGACCAACGCTAAATATAGAGACTTTCTAATGCATTGGTTCGTGGAGTACATCGAATGATACAAGTTTTAGAATTTGCTATAAATGGAGAGTTAATATGTTCACAAATTTAGAATTAATAGATGCTAAACAAGTTTAGCACATGAGACCTATGATAGCTAAAACTCAAAGAAATCAGTGCCAATTCCCTCAACAAGGGCACTACAAGATTAATTGTGATGCAGCTTTTGCAAGTTGAAGAATGAAGCCCAAGTAGCTTTTATTTGTAGAACCATAGAGGGGAGGTCATTCATGCAGTAGCATCCAAAATTAAATGCCACTAATCTTTAGTTGTAGAAGGTCAAGTAATATGAACCTTAAAAGGGATCAAAAGTGTCTGAATATAAAGAAATCAAGCTAATTAGCTTAATTTCCTATTTTGAAATTAATTAGCTTGATATGGACAAATTTTGAGTTATTTTCTTATTTTGGAGTCAATAAGGAAGATTCAAAAAGATTCTAAAAGATGTGAGCAGATTCAAGAATATTCCAAATCAGAGTCAACAAGTCAAAGTCAAAGTCAAATAGTTAACAAGTCAAAGTCAAGGGTCAATGGTCAACATGTGACATGACATGCTTCAATGCTTAGTGGTCATGAGTTGTAATGAGTTATCAATTTTGACTTTTCAAAGATGAGTTGTCATTAGTTATTCTATTTTGAAGGAAATATTCTTAATTAAAGATTTTTCTATATAGGTATTTTTAGGAATAAGAAATAAAACATTTTCCTTTAAGGATTATGTTATTTACATGCCTATATAAGGGCTTATACAATGAAAAATGAATTTAGAGAAGCATTGAAATATTAAAAGTGAGGTTTTTTTCCTTAAACTTTGTTCTTTTGAAACTTTGCAAGTTTACTTGAATTGTTTCAATTCTACCTTTCATTACAATTGCTAGGTTAGATTAGACTTAGAATTGTGTGATTGTTCATCTTTTAATTGCTAAGTATCTTGCTTCAATTTAATAAGTAAGGGGTTTAGCTCCATTAACACAACTTATCCTTGGGCTAGATTTCAAAGTTGGATGTGTGTTCTATCTCTATTATAGGTAGGGTTCGTATCAGTTTGGTATTAGAGCCAAACTTCAAGGTTTGGTTACATATCCATTAATTTTCATGTATTATCTATTTTTTTCTTCTTCTCAATTCTTTATATATTAAAAAAATAATTTTTTTGAGTTAAGCATGAGAGCATTAACATCCTTGAGTGTAAACACGTAAGGGAGTGCTTTGTGAGGATTTCTTTTCTATTTTTTTCTAAATTATCTTTGAGTGTAGTCATTATGGATATGCCTTATTTTCTTGGTAGGAATGATTCTTATGTTTACTTGAAATGTATGTAACAAATAGAAGAAATATTTGATTCTCTTAAAATAATTGATTTCCAAAAGTGCAAACTTACTTCTAAAAAATTTCTAGGTAGTGCTACTATATGGTGGAAAGATTTAATGGTTTTATAGAAAGAGAGTGGGAATAGTGAGATTAGAAATTAGGAATTAATGAAAAGGTTAATGACCAGACATTTTATTCCTTATGATGTTAGGGATAAATACTATTTTAAATTACAAAGGCTTAAACAATGTGATGAATTATATGTTGAAGATTATGCTAAAGAGTTTAAGTTGTTTGTAATTGCAAGTGATTTAGGTGAATCTAAAGGGCAAAAAATTGCAAGATTCATAAACGGGCTTAAGAGTGAAATTAGACAAGATCTTATGTTTGTGGTATAATTGCAACTTATTTTGTCTTTGAATGATGTAATTTCACTTGCTTTAGATAAAGAGAGTTAGAGTAACAATGTTGATAATCAAAGTGGTGCTAATGTTGAAGTGGTGTTAAGTGATCATGAGAAGAAACATGAGGATCAATTATATGATCAAACTAATAAAGTGGAGGAGAGCATTATTCATAAAGAGAACTGTGAAAAATAAGTGGTTGTGTGTGAGGAGATCAAAATAGAGTGTGAATCCAAGAATAGCGATTTTGTTGAGGTCATTGAAGATAATAAGGATTGTTTGCAAAGTTTTGAGCAATCTAGTGAAGATGTGCTAGGATTAACTCATGAAGAGGAAAACCAAGAAGTTTGTGCACAAAAAAAAAAGAGGAGGATAATAAGCTAGTTATTCATTATAATTATGATCATAACTTTAATATTTTTTTCTAGTGTCTTGAAAGTTGTTTTACAGACTTCTATGCCATATAAAGATCCATTTACTGATGTTATTGAAGCTCCTTATGTCCACAATGCAATCTATGGAATCTTCGCTTGTACTAAGAAGAACTTGAGATATTCATGTTTTAAGTTTAGAAGGAAGCAACACAAATACAATCCTTACAAGTTCATAGAAAAGAGTTCTATGTTCGATCAAGTTCAAGCTATATTGAAGCTACTTCTGTGGATTCCTACTTCAAAGGAGAGGCTTTCAACAAAGGTGTTTGTATTTGACCCTGGAGTATTTTCAAATTTATCAACTTTAGAAGATGGCTATGATTTGAGGGCGAATCATCTTCAAGAGGGAGGGAATAATATGAACCCTAAAAGGGATCAAAAGTGCTTGAATATGAAGAATTCAAGCTAATTAGCTTAATTTCCTATTTTGAAATTAATTAGCTTAATATGGACAAATTTTAAGTTATTTTCTTATTTTGGAGTCAATAAGGAAGATTTAAGAAGATTCAAGAAGATGTGAGAAGATTCAAGAATATTTCAAGTTAAAGTCAATAAGTCAAAGTTAAAGTCAAATAGTCAATAAGTTAAAGTCAAGGGTTAATGGTCAATATGTGATATGGCATGCTTCAATGCTTAGTGGTCATGAGTTGTCAGTTTACTTAGTTGTCATAAATTATAATGAGTTGTCAATTTTGACTTTTCAAAGATGAGTTGCCATTAGTTGCCATATTTTGAAGGAAATCTCCTTAATTAAGGATTTTTCTATATAGGTTCTTTGGGAATAAGGATCAAAACCTTTTCCTTCAAGGATTAGGTTATTTACATGCCTATATAAGGGCTTATACAATGAAAAACAAAATTAAAGAAGCATTGAAATATTAAAAGTGAGGTTTTTTCCTTAAACTTTATTCTTTTGAAACTTTACAAGTTTACTTGAATTGTTTCACTTCTACTTTTCATTACAATTGCTAGGTTAGACTAGACTTAAAATTGTGTGATTGTTCATATTTTAATAGCTAAGTATCTTGCTTTAATTTAATAAGCAAGGGGTTTAACTCCATCAACACAACCTATTCTTGATGATCTTTGGGCTAGATTTCAAAGTTGGATGCACGTTCTATCTCTATTATAGGTAGGGTTTGTATTAACAAGCAATTAGGGTAGCTATGTTGTATGCCAAGAACTATAACTTGCTTGAAATAGTTATAGAATCTGACTCAAAGGTGATGATAGAAGAATTAAGAGGGAATTAGATTGCCACATATTGGGAGCTATCCACACTTATAGAAGACGTATAGAGACCAAAAGTTCAAATGACCAACGCCAGTACTAATGTAATGACCCTTTATTTTAAATTATTGAAGTATATTTTGTGATTTACAGTATTAATAATATTTTAATTATTATTTATATATTATCATTATTTGTGATTAATATTCGTTATTACATTAAATATATTTTCTTATGTAAAATAATTTATTGAGAAGTTTCATTATTTAAAAATATTAATGTTGTTGTTATTATTATTATTATTATTATTATTATTATTATTATTATTATTATTATTATATGTGCATGCATGTGTTGTGTGTGTATTTGTATTAAGTGGTGTATTATATATATATATATATATATATATATATATATAAAGGTGTCAAAGGGTCATTTTCGGGTCAACTTTCTCTTTCTTTTTTCTTCTCCTTTCTCTTTGCCTTCTGCCATTAATGCCATCTAGAGCACCACCCGAAGCTTTTCCAATCACTATTTGAGCACCTGAGCCACCACCAGCACCACCTGAGCTTGCCACCTTCCTCCGTCTCCTTTTCCATCGCCTCTAGGGAGCTTCGGTTGCCGGTTTCTACTTGAAACCGTGAGCTTGCTACTGTAGCTCCAACAAATTTTTGGTGGATTTAGCTTGTGTTTTCAGGTTCTTTAGACTCCTCTCAATGTGTACTTCTCGATTTTCAAGTTGTTTCGACTTTACGATATCCGGATTGTGAGTTTTCTTCGATTTTAGTTTATGTCTATTTTAGGTTTTTATTTTTTTTAGCTTAATTGTGTTTGATTCTTGATAAATCCTTTTGGAAATGTTGTTATATGGAACTTAAGCTTCTCAAATATAAAGTTAGTTTATTTTTTTGAACTTTTTTGAATTATGGGTAATTATTGAATTTTTAATAATTAAAAATGAATTTTTATTAATTATGTGTTTAATGTGTTATTATGAAAATTATGATAAACTATATAGTTAATCTAAATTATTAGTTTTGAGAATGAGAAAATAAGAGAAACAAGCCGAGGTGTTATGCTACTGTGATTTAAAAAAGTGTTTTCTTGCAGGTTCGGCTCTACTTTTTAGTAGAGAGATATCTGTTTTACAAAGGTGACTTTGCCAATTTTTTGATAGAATTCTCATAAAACATGACGTCAGGTCGATCATGAGTTTTTGGTTTTTAGTTGAGTTTTGATTATTAGATAGAGTCTTCCTTTAGATTTCTTAGAAGTATAAGTTATGAATTTATTCTGATTTTATTATTATTTATTTTTCTAGCTGCGCCGAGATCGAGGCCTATCAGACCAGGCCTGTTGAGTCTATCTCAAGGAGTGCAAACTTGTGAGTTATTATTTTATATATGCATTGCATATAGGATGCATGATTATGAGCATTCATGTTTTTAATATGTATTTAAACATGAATTGTTTTATTAAACAATTTAGTATATTTTTGGTATACTTTCAGTATATTTTGGTATATGTGACATTTTCTTAGTATGTTTTTAGTATATATTTTGTATATATGTGACATATATATGTTAGTATATTTTGGTATATATTCAACATATTTTGACATATACTCAACATATATATTTGGTATATATGTGGTATATTTCATTATAAATGGATGCCATTTGTGTTTTAATTATACATTTTATTATTTCTATAAATATACAATTTTATTGAAGGATATTGATAGAACGTGCTATCAATTGGGTTGCACTAGGACTGTGTACGTACCAGTTCGTTAGATTTAAAATATGTCATTGTGAAAATCATTTGAGGTGATATTTTGATTAACTGATTATTGAGAATTTATATGAATGAGTAGTGTGATTGTGGGAGCTCAGTTGACCTAGTGTTTCGGGACCAATCACACAGGCAGTGAGACTGCGGAAGCTTGGTTGACTTAGTGTCTCAGGGCCAGTCTACTATCCAAAATGGAATAAGAGAATTACTTTGAAATTAAGTGAGCTTAAAGGCTAGTGAGATATTTTGATTGAAGTTGGGGATATCTAGGATTCGATTTAATCCTTCATTTAAATAAATATTTTCTGCATTTATTATATATATATATAAAAGTAGATTTTAGCATATGAGTGAAATGCGTGTATATGTATATTATGATACTGATGCTTGACTTTATATGACTTAGATTGCATGTATATATATTATAATAATTCACTCAGTGAGGTCTGACTCCCCTCAATATTTTTTTTAGGAGATACTTCTTTTGACCTCACCAGTAGTGCTTTATGCCGGTCTTCTTTAATCCTAGCTAGACTATGTAAATATGTTATTTGAACTTCTATTGTATTCTAGAGACTGCAGTAGTAGTGTGTTGTTTTGAATTTCTATATTAAAATATTGTATGAATATTTTTATTATGAATGACATTTAATTATTTATTTTTATATCAATTTAAATTTAAATTTTGGCATATATTTATTTATTTCATGTGTTTTTATTTTTAATGCTTGTTATGAGTTCCAAATTTGAAAGAATTCCTGTTCCCTAGCGCCGGTCATAACTCTCGGTTTGGGCCGTGACAATTAAATGGGAACATGTAGGAAGGAATTCCAATCAAGTGGCTAAGAGGTTATCTAAAACCAAATTTCTGTTTAGTAATGGGAGATAAATGGAATAATCTCCTCTAGCAAGATATTCTTCAAGCTTTATCCTCTAATGAATGTTTTTTTTATAAAAAGATAATTTTTTTTATTAATTTAAAAGAGGGGGAAAAACCACTTGTTTAGAAATACAAGTGATGAAAAAATCTCTCCCTAAAACTAAAGAGGAACAAGAAAAAGAAAGATCCAACCAAAACATAACAAGCCAAAAAGAAACCAAAGCAAAAAAAAAAAACAAAACAAAACAAAACTAAGGCCTACAGTTAGACCAACAATGAATACATTCACACCCAAGAAGCAAATTAGAAACGAAAAATGAAAACACAAAAGTAGAAGCCTTCATCCACAATGAAACATGCATAAAGATGGTCTTCTCAAGCTAGAGAAAAGGAGTAATCGAGGAAAAGATGATATCATTACAGTGATTCCATAAAAAACAGTTAATAGCAAAAAATAATAAAGTCCAAAATTTTTGTTGAAAGGCACCATTAATAGAGCCGCACCATTACTGATAAAATAATAGAAACTGATTTGGCACACCATTGCTGATAAAACAATAGAAACTGATTTGGCACTACAAAGGAATGGCTCTACCAATGCAAAAACTATAACCAAATCTTCATTGAGAAGCTGCATAGGAAAAGAAGATGATCAAATGATTCATTGAAAGAACTATATAAAGGACACTGATTTTGAGAAACAGTGCAAATATTAAGCATAAACAAGCGATATCTGGTAGGTAACCGATCTAACATAGCAAACCAAGAGAACAATTCCACCTTCGTAAGGACAAAATTCAACCAAATTTTAGGCAAGATTACCAAATCAAAAGACTTAAGATGGAGTATAAAATGTCAATACATACTGTTAACAAAAAAGGAAGGAGGTTTATAGACCAAAGTAAATGATCTTTTATTGTAGGTTATGCATATCTAAGTTTAGCTAGCACTTCATGAGCATGTTATTTTGATACAATGATTCTAAAACTTGGTATACTAAGCATCTCAATGTTCAATGACTGAGGCTAGCCACCTTAGGTCATTTTTCAACAACACATGATATTTCTTCATGTGATTCTTAAAAATCTAGAAATCTTGGACATAAATATCTGAACAGACTTTCAGGGGGGACTCTTGATACTCCATATCAGTATCCTATTTTAATAAGGGTTATATTCCCTCAAAGAGGAAGATTACTTTAATAAGAAGAAAACTTAATAAGGAACTATTTCAAATAAGAAGATTACTCTATAAAGGAAGTCTACTTCTTTCTTAAATAAGGCAATCCTACAAGACTAAGGAATCATATTCCTAAGAGATTTGAGTAATAACTTCTTATATAAATACATCTTATGACATCTCATGCCATTCATTCTTATATTCACTCATCTCTTTATTCCCATCATTCAACATTATCACATCATTAAGCCATCACTCAATCACTCCATATAATCAATCATCCTTTATTCCTTATTCTCTATTAAATTCTACTTATTTGCTTTATTATATTTTTCCTTGTACTGTTATTGATTGAAGTTTTTGAATGTTTATGGGAGAAACCCCACCCCCTCTTTGTCTGTTTTACTCGTTGATGCATATTCAATAAGTAAGAAATATCAATTCAGAGTTATCATAAGGTTTTATGTATTTTTGAGTGTTAATTTTTAATATTTATTCTACAAAATAAAAAATGAAAATCGTTGATAACGCTTAATAGCTATCTTATAAAAGGGCATTATTGCGAGGTGATGAAGAAAAGCAACAATTCATTTATGGTGTATGAGCGCCAATAGTGTTCTCCATTAACATTTATCCTTACCCTTTTTATTTTAGGGATGACAACATTTTAAGTCTTACAACTTATATCGTTTATTCAATTAAATCCTATAAGTAATTTTCTTTACAATAAAGTTATATAAGTTTTAAAAAGTCTGCCTATTAATTCTATTTGTTAGTCAAATCAATTTTCTATTAGTCAACCTTTAAACTTTTCTTTTACATTTTAGTTCTAAAACTTTTTAAAAAATATATTATTTTTAAATAAATTTTATTTATTTATTTAACTTGCATAATAACACTATATAACTCACAAAAATAATACCAAAAAATTTAAAAATTAAAGATAATATATATATATATATATTAAAAGTTACTAGTTTAATTAGCAATGTTAAGTAAAATTGATTACATATTTTAATTATTTTTAAATATATAATTTTAATTAATAAATCATAAATGAATAAATTTTTTATATCGATAAAACTCAATCAATTTTATCAATGTTGTAATGTGTGTTATATTTTAAATAATTTTCAAACTCAATTGAATTTAAAATAGACAATTTTTTAAAGAAAATATTGCTTTAAAATAGATTGTTTTACAATAAATATTTGAGAAATTTAATAAGTGAACATATTTTTTTATAAAACAGCTTAATTTAAAGAATTATTTTTTTTTGAAAATATCTAATTCAAATATGATTGAATCCAAAAGTTATTTGAAATGTAACACAAGTTATAATGTTGACACAACTAATTGAATTTATCTATATATAAAAAGTTTATTCATATATGATATGTTAATTAAAATTATTTGTTTTAAATAATAAAAAATACTTAATTAATTTTATTTGTCATTGTTTGTGCAACTAATAATTTAAGAAAGCAATATTTTTAATTTTTTGATATTATTTCTAATGAGTTAATGCAGTTATTATGCAAATTAATAATATAATAAATTATAAATAAAAATAAAAAGTAATAATTTAAAATATAAAAGATTTTAAAGTTTTAGTACTAGAATGTAAAAAATAATTTTAATTTTAATAATTGACTAACGGAAAATTAATTTAACTAACGGATAGGACTAACGACAAAACTTTTTAAAATTTATAGAACTTGATTATAAATAAAAATTTTTGTAAAACTTAATTGAAAAAATGATACAAATTATATGACTAGAGATGCTATTGTCCCTTTATTTTTTAGGTTTTTCATTTTTACAGAGTTTTAAAAGTTTAAAGTGGATTGATCTCAGATACTCTCAGGATCCAATCAGAATACAAGATTTTTCTAATGCTGACAATCTTCATTATTTGTAATTGAATGGATGTTCAAGTTTGGAAGAGATTTCTTGGTCGATTAAAGTTGAAAGTAAGAGTACCATACTAGATATGAGAGAATGCAAAAGTCTTCTTCGTCTTTTAGAGATTCCATGTAATATATAACAATTATTTTTTTTCTTTTTGATAAATTGAAAGTTCATATAACTTTAATATTGATAAATTGTACAACAGATACAATTCTTTTTAAATCAACGACTGCTCCATTACTACCATACAATAATATTTATTGTAAAATATTTTAAATCAAACAAAATAGTGTTTGGAGTAATCCTGCACCTTAGTGCTTTAAAGACCAAACAAAATATCAACGCTTTCACCGATGAAGACATTCTAAGAGGAGAAGAGATCCCAGTAGCCCTCATAAACACTATCAACAATTCCTATATTTACATAGTCATTTTCTCCAAAAATTATGCATACTCCACTTGGTGTTTAGATGAATTAGCTTAAATATACAACTGCTACCAAAAAAAGGATGAAATAATCTGCTTATTTTCCACTCTGTAGATCCTTCTCACTGATTTAAAAGATTATGTGCACATAGTAGGAATTTGGGGAATGGGCAACATCAATAAAACAACCATCACTGACAAGGTATACAACAAAATCAATAACAATTTTGATGCTCATTATTCTGCTGCAAGTGCGAGGGAAGCATTGGGAAAATCCACACTAAAAGATTTGCGAGATGAAATCTTTTGTCAATTATTAGGAGATAGAAATTTATAAATTGGCATGCCACATTCATTAGAAATTTCCATTAAGAGAAAACTCCAGTCCAAAGAAGTCCTCATTGTTTTGGACAATGTGAATGATTCTAAACAATTATGGTCACTGCTTTGGGACAATAGTGATTTATTTTGTCCTGACAGTAGAATTATAGTAACAAGCAGAGATAACAAAGTGTTTAAAAATGTAGGTAGAGAGATACAGTTGAGGGATTAAATGATAGTGAAGAACTGAAGTTGTTCAGTTGGCATACATATCGCCAAAACCATCATAAACAAGAATATATGAATTTTTCAAAAAGGGCGATACAGTATGCTCAATGCATTCCTCTAGCTCGAGTTGTTGTAGGCTCCAATTTATATGAAAGAGGAATAGAAGAATGAGAAGGTGAACTGAAAAAAGTAAAAAGTATTCTCGATATGAATGTTCAAAAAATTCTAAGATTAAGTTATGATGGACTAGACAGAGGTAAACAAAAGATTTTTCTGAATATTGCATGTTTTTTTAAAGGGATGGATGAAAATGAATTGAAAGAAATTTTAAAAGCGTTAGTTTCCATGCAAAGATAGGAATAAAACACATACTTGAAAAATCTCTCATAACATGAAAGGAAACTTATATAACAATGCATGACTTGATTGAACAAATGAGGAGAGAATTGTCATTTAAGAAAGTAATAAGATGGTTGGAGAACAAAGTAGACTGTGAAATGCTATAGATATCATTCATGTCTTCAGAAATGATTTGGTAAGAAGTACAATAAAAACCATCGCAATACTCACTTTATTCTTTCTATAAAAAAAAATTCTTCTTATTATTAGTTTTTAGCTATTAGGGGACTGCAAAAGTGGAAGGCATATCACTGAATATGTGGCAGATTTATAATGAAGTTGAAATAAGTTATAAAGCGTTCATGCAAATGCATAATTTGAGATTCCTCAAAATACTTTCTCATCCTTCTAATTTAATTTTTCCTAATGGCGTAGTAGTTCTACTTGACAAACTAAGATACCTGAAGTGGAGATATTACCCATTAAACTATTTGCCATCAAATTTTTATCCACAAAATCTTGTTGATCTTCACATGCCAAATAGCAATCTTAAGGAACTTGGGAATTTGTAATAGGTACATTTTCTTTTCTTTAGATAGTTGCAAGATTGTGTAGATTTATAGTTAGGTTCTTGGACCATTCTTTATGATAAGTAGAAACTTTTAGAAGCAAGTTTTTTTTTTTTTTTAAATTATTTTTATCTATTAACAACAATGCCCTGCACCGTCTTATGTTGAATGATTGGTGTTGGTCCTTCATTTGCCATAGTTATCCATTGTCTTTTTTTCTGCTAATCGCTCCACTTCTAATAAACCACATTTGTAGCCATGTTCCTACTCTAACTCAACTTCTATCTCTACTATAACTATAAAATTAATTAATTAATTAATTGTATTTGGGACTAATTGCTCCACTTCTAATAAACCACATTCTTACTCTAACTCAACTTCTATTTCTATTATAACTGCAAAATTAATTAATTGTATTTGAGTCTAAAGCTATAAAATCTATGGGATTTAATTTTTGTTACAAACAATTATATAACTATTTATCTATCTTTTCAAAAAAAAGTTCAGACAAGATTTAATTTTAATTTACAAAGTTTTTTGAAATATGGCTAAAATGTAATATATTTTTAAAACATAAGTGATAGTAGTGGAAGATTTATTAGTAACAATTTGAAATCTAATTTTATAAGTTAAGATATAATAATTTTTTGTTATATATATATTTTTATAAATAGCATCATTTAAAAAAAAGGGTACTTTTCAAAGGCTAACTAGTTTTTGTTTAATAGTTTATACTGCAAATTGTATCATATAAAACCTTTCTGTTAAGATATTAAGTTATATCTTTCATATGATATACTAATGTCAGATATTTCATTTATTAATTCTTATAAAAGATCAAATTATTTATTACATTCAAATTAAAAAATTATGATATTCAAAGGTATATATATTTTTGGATGAATTATTGTTTACCCTATTTGGTTTGCTATATTATACTACTTAATCTTGACATTTTAATTTTTATTATCTCCTCTTATTTTGCAAAAATATACTATTAACCCATTCAATTAAATTTTCCATCACAACTACCCTTAGATGACATGACAGTTATCAAGTAAATACTATTTTGCCCTTCTACTAGAATATATTATACTGTTTGCCCTCTTTATTTGAATATATTATATTATTTTATCATGGCCCAAATCTGGGAGTCATGACCAGCATTAGGGAATAGAAATTCACACAAATCGAGAACCTGTAGTAAGCCTTAAAATAAAAAAATCATACCAAACATACCCTAAAAAATACCTTATAATTAAAACTTTAAATGATATAAAGGAATCTCCATATCATAACATAATAAAATATACTCATGCAGTTATTCGAATATAGAACCTCAGTCTAAAATGACGTCAAATACTACAACAAAATATACTACTCCTATTGTAGCGTCTAGTAATATAAGGAAAGAATAATTTAACGTTTACATAAATTAGCCGGAGAAGAAAAGGTCCAGTGAATAAGATTAACATGGGAGGTCTGAAGTAAAGAGTCTTGAAAAATAATTGAGGGGGGGTCAGACTTCACTGAGTGAATTATTATTATATATGTATGCAATCTAATGTGTGTACACATAAGCATCAATAATAATATTCGTATATTTATCTTTACAAAATGTATGCACACAGTTCATACAGATGCTTAAAAAAATTATTCGTATTTTATTTTATTGGAAGATTGGAGTAGAACCATAAAAGTTCGTGTCCTCAAATCATAAAACTTTACTGGCCATTAGGCTTGCTTATTCCCAATAACATTCTCTTATCCAATTAAATAGTGGACTAGCCCCGAGACCTTAAAAGATCAACCAAACTACAACAGTCCATATGACCGGCCTCGAGACCATCGATTTATTTACATAATAAAAGTATAAAATTATTCGTATTTTAATAATAATAATAATAATAATAATAATAATAATAATAATAATAATAATGTTAGAATTAAATTCCTAATTTTTATATATGTAGAATTTCTAAATAACAACTCGATTTAGGACACGACTCAACTAAAATTCAAAACTTAGGACCAACCCCATGTCACATTTATGAGAAATCTATAAAAAATTCAACAGAATCTCCTTTATAAAATAAACATCCCTTTACAAAAGTAGAGTTGATCATGCAGGCAAACATATTTCAAAATATCCACAAAGTTCAACTTTTTGGGTTGGGCCTTCAAACTACAATTATTGTCCAATCGAGAATCAACACAATCCACTATTAATAAAATGATATAAATTCCAATTATTCACCAAAAATCATAAAAATTCATTTAATTAAATATTACAAATCAATTTATTTACATAATAAAAGTATAAAAGATATTTATTTCCAAAATAAATAATAAAATTCTAATTTGTAATTAAATTGTATTAATAAAATTCATTATTCTAATTTTGCAATTAAATAGCATTAATTACAATTAATTATTTAAATTGCTAAAATATAGAATAAAAATAACCAAAAACTTATTTAAACTTAAAAATTATAAATAAAATCATTATTTATATATTTTTTCAAAAATTACTAATAATTAGCTAAAAATAGGAAATAAATTATAAAAATTATTTTAATGCTATTTATTACTCAAATTTTGTCTAAAACACAATAATTAATAATAATTTCAACTAAAATTTTAAAAATACTAATTTATACTAATTTTTCCAAAAATTCATTTTTCACATAAACATTGAAAAATTCATAATAAAAATTCTACACATAATTTCACAAAACTTCCTTAACAAAGTTTACTTTATATAATTAGTATAATTTATTATAAATATAAAACATTTTCAACCCAGGGCTATCAGGAAAATTCAAAAAAATTAAATAAAAATCACATTAAACAAGATCACAACCTTAATTTCAATAATATACTAACCATTAAACCTAATAAAATCGAATTCAAGCTTAATTTCACAAATTAATCAAAAGTAACATAAAAAAAATTTCACAAAATTAAAGTCATTACTGAAGTTACCTGAACAAATTGATTGAGGAGAAATAAAGCCCACTCTGAGACAAAGAGAACGAGCTATCAAGCTTGACCTGAGATGGTTGGAAATGTCACCAGCAAGCCTAAGAGCAATCTGGCACTATCCTAAATCGGGAAGAAAATAAGAAAAGTAGGGAAGTGGTGGCATCACCGAGGAGAGGAGGGGTTGTTGTTGCTACTAGTGGTAGCGCTGATAGGCGGAGGTGGCATGGTGGTGGTGGTGTTGGTGGGGGAAGAAGGAAAGGGAGAAAGAATAAGAAGAAGAAGAAGTGGCTATTGCCACTTTTTTTTTATAATAATAAACTAGATATTCTTTTTCCACCAAACTCTACTTTAAATCTTCAACATAATTTATTTTAATAATAAACCACATAATATTTTAAAAACTAATATTATCAACACATATAATAAAATTTATTAAATTTTACAAATAATAATTTCATAAAATAAAATAATAATAATAATAGACACTAAATCCAAAATTTAATTTAACAATTAATTAAAAATATGGGTTATAACAATCTTCTCACTTACAAAAATTTGTCCTTGAATTTTACAAATATAAAGGAGTACAAAAAATTTGTTATTAAAGAAAAATATAAGGACATGCCACCTGCATCTCTGCCTCAGTCTCCCACGTGTGCTCTTCCATATTGTTACTGCTCCACAAGACTTTGACTATCGAAATCTACTTTGAATGCAATTGACGAACTTGATAGTCAATGATCGTTGTTGGTTCTTCCCCATTTGTTAGGTCTTTATTCTCTTCCACACTCTGAGGTTGTAAAACATGAAATGGATCTGAAATATACTTCATGAGCATCGAAACATGGAATACTGGATGCATTTAAGACAAATTCAGCTACATTTTTAACAAGATATGTGGTGTACTAGTTGTAATCTCGAGAGATGCTAGTTTCTCCCACTATGTCATAGCAAACACCTTAGCTTTAGCTTGTGGTTGTTACTCTTTGCATCTCCTATTATAGACACTCTAAAAGATCGGGTACCATCACCTCTTGACTCCCAAGTATAATAGATCCTTGTTGAGCACCACAAGATTGAACTATATGAGAACACTCTCTCTGAAAACTGACAATTTTACCACATTCATAGCATCTTGTGATTACCTTGTCATAACTTCAAATCTTCTCATAGCCTAAAATTTTTCTAAAAACTCTTTATATCACTACACAGTTTCATAATTTTTCATATATTTCTTAGTCAACATATTTTTCAATAATAATAGCCACTGTCAATTTAACTACATACCATAAAATAAATCGAACTTTATTCTGGAGCCTCAAGTTCATACTTTTAATAATATTATCATTCTTTTTATCTTTCTTTCTTATACCATCATCATCAGTCACTATCAACTAGCTAATATGCTCAAACATAAGTCAACTTATACTATTTATTAATAACACTCACCATAATTTTACTTTTATACCTTAAGATAGATTAAACCTACTTTTCAAACTTTGAGCTTATAGTTAAACATTATTATTATTATCTCTTGTCTTTCTTATTATTATTATATATTTTTTATAATCACTTATATTCCTCAAACTCCATGTTTTCAATTATCATAACTAATAGCCTTTTTTTCACTGTTCTTCTTGCCACTGTATATTCTATTAATTTCATGTACACCATAGCACATTTAATGTTTGCTTTCATAATTATGCTTACATCCATCAATCATCCAAAACCTATAATAAAATTTCAATAAGTATATCATAAATCCTTATTTACTAGATTATTAATTCACCATCTAATAATCACAAGGTTTTAATGTTTCCTATTGTCAGCAAAACCCATCATACGTAAACTCAATATTTATCATCTTAAATATTCATTTCATCATCGATTTAAATCCAATTAGAGATTATCTATCATGCTCCCACTTTATGATTCTGATGTATTATTCTATTCATATCCTAAGCTTAACAACTTCAAGGTAACTTATATTATTTAAATGATGCAAATTCATCTCATACTTAAGGTTTCCACTTAACCTCAAAAATATATACTCATTCCTTAACAATTTAAACAATTAAATCCTTCAATCATCTTTTCTTATAACTAATCCTTTAGTTTTCTTAGGCTAAAGAAACTCTAGTTAAAATTTTAAATTTGCAATAATATTTTCTTACTCCATACATTTACTCATGCAACCACTATCTTATTGTATTCATCCCTCATACAATTTTGGAATTATCTACTTATCACTATATAACTATCCCTTTCACTACTAAATATTCTATAATTTATACTTATTCCACACTATCATTATTATTTCATCACTTAGTTAAACTAAATAACAAGTTTAAACACAGCTACACATTTCGATTTCTTATCCAACCTTCCTCATCTCTACTTTTTTCTAAGTAAAACAAATCTCTCTGGAATGCTTATATAATTTCTCATAAACATCATTCCATTAGTTCATCTATAGTAGGGTCTCTATCATGCTTATAATTCAACTCTTATATAACAAAATAGAATAAATCACTATATTCTTCTATTGAATATAAATTTCATCCATCATCGAGATAAAATTTAATAAATTTATTAACACATTTAATGTCCATCAATCATATATTCAAATTTCAAATCCTCATATCTCATAATAATTCATAGTTCTTATTCTCATAATACATATTCTAATAGATTATCTTTCCATATACCTTTACTTTTTCTCACATATATCATCTTTCCATCACAAAGTGGAATAAATCAAGATATGACTCCATTAATTATAAATCACATACCTAATAAACACCGAATTCCAATATACTCATTATTAACTATAATTTTATCAACTTATAAGCCATAATCTCTACCTATGCTACTATCTCCAATTCTTGTCATCTTCCTAAAATCCAAAATCAAATAATTTCAATAATCTGTATCATTAAAGTTTTGGTTCATAGACCAATATCCTCCAAATTTAGTATTCTTTAATTCATATAAAACAAACTAAATCACCTCAAATAACTTAAATTATAATGAATACATCAATCATAATAATAAGTTCATCAAGCAAACTTCACGAAAATTCAATTCACAAACACATTCTCAAATCATGTCATGAACATGTTAAAATACCTATAAGATCATCAACCAGCTCTTTAAATCATGTTCATCACAAAACTTAATCTTATTTATAGCATAAACCAAAATAAAAGAAAACATAATCAATTATCCTTTTATATGCACTCATAGTTGTCCTAGAAATCCTTAGCAATTATGGGTGCAGAATGCCTCACTTCTTTCTATTAGCAATCTAGAGTAGCATAATGTCGAGCTAACAAATCCATTCCCAAAAACTACACTTAAATCAATTACAACCTAAAGGACTGAATCCACAAATAACTTTCTAAATTCCATTCCTCAACTCGGATGCTAATATATATACTGAACTTAATCCTATAACATACAATTATACCAGTCTCCTCTTATATTGTATCACGTTTGTTAAATAACAATTGAAGATTTCATAGGTATTCTTTTCAACTAACTACCCTTTTCATACTCTATGCAATAACTGCCATGTGTAATTATCCCTCTTTGAAGGTGAATAGAAGTATCTTATAAATCACTCTTTAAACTCCAATAATGTCATAGTAGTTAAATAAAGCTAATTTGACTGCATGTACTAATCTTATACTGCAATCAAACTAACAACTTCACCATCAAAGAGTACAAAAGTGTTTCATCCACATTAGACATCTTCTTATTCCTTCATTAAAGCATATTTAAAACTATTGTCATGCTTGGTTAAGTGCTACTAGGCCCTCATTAATCCTGGCTATCCCAACCATAAATGCTACAAGTTCAAGTTCAATGGTTGCTTGTACCTCTTATAATAATTACTTTGGCCTTTGAGCTACGCTACCTCTAACCTACCCCTATACTAGATAAGTGTAGTAAAGGCTAAAACTAGATTCAAAAATTTAACTTGAAAGGACTGCTTATCAATATATGTTGTCTCTATGCTAAAAGTAGTTTGTGTTCACCTTACTTGAAAAAATATGAAAACCAATAAGATTCAAGACATGGAATATACGTAGAACTGACATATCCTAAGCTCTATGTAGAAATAAAGGATGCATTTTGGTATCGCATGAGGCATAGCTTGTCATAACCCGAACTCAAGGGCATGTGACCGGCACTATAGAATGGGAAATCATACGGCTTTCGAAACCCATAGTCAGTGTTGACCATTTGCATGATCAAACTCCTAATTTTGTACTTTGATAAACAATTTTGATTCTAATGATTTCAACTAAGTGTGTAGGAACTTTATATTAAAATTATCAATTCAAGTATGGAAATACGAAATACAGTCATTATACTGTATTTCAGTGAAGTATAATATCTCAATATTATATCTAAAGTATGCAGAGCTACTACGAGTTGATATAATATCTCAATATTATAATTAAAGTATACAAAGCTATTACAAGTTGCCTTACAACCTAAATTGATAAGTTATGCTTTTGGGTTAATTTGACCTCTAAGATTCAAGAAGGATTTTTGAAAACTTTAGAGCTCTATAATGAGAAAATCATCTTCTTAACTTTTGAAGTAGACATCTTAAGCTTTCTGAATTAGGTTTACTTGTAAAAATTTGAGCTCATTTGTGTATGAAAATCTTCAATCGAAGCCATCATATGCAGCTTTCATTTTAAGTTGCATAACTTTTAGTATTTCAGTAATATCTTGAGCTACAAATTTCCAATTGATATAATTCAAAGTGCTATAGAAAAATAAGAAAATTATCTATAATTTTATGAAGATATTTGAGGCTGATTAAATAATCTTCAATCTCAAAAATTCATGATCCCGATCGAGACTAATGTCTGTAAAAAATTCATTTTTGGACAAAACTAATCTTGAATGATGTATCGATTAGGACCATGCTTGGGTCCAGAGCATTTTAAACCAAAATGGCTACAAATGGCTAGTTTTTAAGCATCATGACTAGGACTAACAATATCCCAACCAGGAGTAGCGTAAATGTTGTCCAAAAGTCTAAATTTTCTTTCAAATGATCTTGGATTTAGTTGAGAATAAAATTATTGCTTCTAATAGCTATAATTGGATTTCTCATGTATAAATAAGACATCTGAAGATTGTATTAAGGTTAAGAAACTTGCTCATTCTTTTTATACATTCAATTAAGCTCTTAAAAATTCTTCTAAAATTCATTTCTTTGTATAAACTCTTGTGAGAGTTGGTTGTGTGTTAGAAATAGAATTTCTCTTCATCTTAAATCTTAGGATAGATTAGAAAGGAAGTGAGATTTATTTTTAAAGGAATTGATTTAAGTGTTGTCCATTGAAACACTTAGGATTTGGTTTTTGAGTGAGCCTTGAAAACCCAAGTTATAAAGTTGTAAGAGTGAGCCATAAAACTCTTGTGTAATCTCAATCATGTGAATAATATTATGGGTGATTGAAAATGCTAACTTAGGGATAAGTTAGGTGGAGACATAGGATTATTATTGAATATGAACTTCTTAAATCTTTGTGTCCTTCATTATTCCTTCTTAACATTCTTTTAATTCTTGCAAAGAATTCTTTTAATTTCTCATTTTTATTAAAAAATCCTATTCACCGCCCTCTAGGACTCTTTTCAATTGGTATCAGAGCTTTAATTCTAGAAAATTCATTGCTAGAATACAAAATCATAGGGAGTGAATCACAAAAAATTTATTCACTTAGACCATTCTTTGATGGTAGTGACTATCATCATTGGAAGTTGAAAATGGAGTTATATCTTGATTGTGATTCCATAAAACTTTAGGATATTGTCCTAAAAGTTTAGGAACCACCTATAACTATCATTAATGGTGTGGTAACTACTCTTGTAAGAAGTTAATAGAGCATTGATTAAAAAGAAGAAAATCATAAAAATAAAAAGGCTATGATTACTCCAGTCTCCTCAATGACAAAAGAAGAAGGAGGAAAGCTTCAACATTGCAATTTAGCCAAAGAAATATAGGAAACCTTCGAAAACGACTATGAAGGCAACATTCAAGTAAGAAGCAAGAAGGTTCAACTTCATATGTATGAATATGAACTCTTCAAAATGAAGACTCAAGAATCAATCACGGAGATGAAAAATCGTCTCAATGCTCTCCTCACAACCCTCAAGAAACTTAGAAAATAATTCTCTAAGGAAGAGGTAAATAACAAAATTCTAAGAATCCTACCTAAGAAGGATTGGGAATCTCGTGTTACTTCAATTAAGGAAGCTCAAGACCTCTCAACTCTATTAACCAATGAGCTCATTGGTAAGTTGTTAACACATAAGCTCACCATCAAGCAAAGAGGTAAAGAACAAGAAGAGAAAGAAGAAAAGAAAATCAACATTGCTCTCAAAGCTCTTTAAGAAGATAGTGAAGAGGAAAGCATCAAAGATTCTAGTGATAAAGATGGTAATATTGCCATGCTCACGAAAAACTTCAAGAAATTATTGAGAAAGAAAAACTTCTCAAGAATAAGGGACTTCAACATGAAGTTCAAAGGAGATGGGAAAAAGAAAAAGAAAAAGAGGTTACTTGCTATGAATGGAAGAAATCAGGAAACATTAGAAGTGAGTGTCCTAAACTTAAATTCAAGATCAAAGGAGCAAAAGTCAAGAAGAAAGCCTTCAAAGCAACTTGTAATAATTCCTCTGAATCTGAAGAGAGGAACAATAAGAAGTGGACAATCTTTGCTTCATGGCTCTTAAAAATAAAAATGAGGGACCATCCACTTCTTATTCTTTCTTTGATGATTATGATGATTATTGTGATGATGATCTCTATCATGAACAAATTACTAGTTAAATGCAAAAGTTTATTATCTAAAAAGAAATAATTTAAACATGAGTTAGCTAGCTTCAATAAATATTTTCAATGTTTAAAAAATGATTTTGCTAAACTTGTTGTATTAAATGAAAAACTTATTAGTAATGCTAAATCTTCAAATTCTTTAGAAGATCAACTTAAGAAAGCAAATGATGAAAATCACAAGCTTTCTAAGGAGGTCTTAGAATTATATAATTCTATAGCTAAATTCAAGAGAGGAAAAGAAGCTTTAGATAGTCTTCTTGACTCTCAAAAATTTCATGGAGATACCTATGGAATTGGATATAAATATGGAATGCATTCATCATTATCACATATTAATTTTATTAAAGCCTCACATGACTCCACTCCTTCTACTTCTAAATCAAATAAGACTCAAGCTTTTAAAGTTAAAAGATCTTATATGTTGAATAATAAGGGAAAGTCTCATAAGACTCACCCTTCATTAACATAAAAAGGTAAGGCTCAAAATAGAGCACCTCAACCTAAGCATGCTTATATGTACACTAGACATAATTATAGTAGGCATGCTACACAACACAATGCATATAAACATGTTGCACTACCTTATTGAAATACACATCACCATTGCCAATGCATGTCTCACTCAATGACACAAAACAATAGGAGATACACACAACACCAAAGGCATATTGCATATACTAGGAAAGCATTTCATCCTAGGAGGAATAAATTTAAAAATATTGTATATTCATATTGCATGATCAAAGGAAATACAAAAAATGTGTGCTTCTATAGAAAATACACATGAATTTGCTTCCTACGGATTATCTTGAAACTAACTAACCTAAACCAAGCGAAAGTTTAGGTTCAAAAGAACACTTGAATTATTTTGTGTAGGTGTGCTTGAAATCCATAAGAACAAAAAGCAAGTGGTATCTCGATAATGGATGTTCAAGGCATATGATGGGAGACAAAACAATTCAAAAAACTTGATGCTAAGGATGGAGGACACGTTACATTCAGAGACAATGCAAAAGAAAAATTATTTGCATTAGAGAAATAGGTAATCCTTAATCCTTATGTATACATCATGTGTTGTTTGTTGATGGACTCAAACATAATTTGCTTAGTACAAGTCAATTATATGACATGGGAAATAAGATAACTTTCTATCCTAAAAATTGCTTTGTTAGTAGTCTTAATGAAAATAAAGTTATTTTTAATGGTGAAAGAGTAGACAATGTTTATGTCATTGACTTGAATAGAATTGATAATAAAGACATAAAATGCTTAGTGTCTATCTCCCATGAAACATGGACATGGCATAAAAGGTTAGGACATGCAAATTTTGAGCTTTTAAATGATCTTTGTAAACATGAACTTGTGATTGGTTTGCCTAAGCTTGAATTCATTAAGGATCAACCTTATGACACATGTCAAAAAGGAAAACTATTCAAGTCCTCATTCAAGCTCAAGAATTTAGTGTCTTCCTTAAAGAATCTTGCTTAAAATAATTAGTAGAATTTATTAAAAATATAAAAATTTTCTAGGCTTGGGAATAGTGTCATGAACAATAACCCCCCTGGGAATTCAAAAAATTCATAAAAATTCACAAAATGTATTTTCATAAACCTTACAACATCCACAATAATCTCTTTTAAAGAATTAATGTCAAATAAAATCAAATTAACATTCAATTTCACAATTTAACAAAAATATCCAAAATTAAATTTTATGAAATTGGAGTTGTTACTGGTTAAATTTCTCAAAATTGATCAAGGATTATCAAAGCCCACGTCAAGAGCTTCGATTTAAGCCCAAGCCCTAGATTACTTGCTAGAATCGCATCGGCCTTCCTCTCTCTTTCTGGTCACCACACGATCATGCAAGGAAGACGATAACCGGTGGCTGCTGCTACTGCTAGTGGCTTGATGAATTAAGGAGCGATGGCGTGAAGAAGGCAGTCCGGCATGCTGCTGGTGGATAGGTGGTGTGTAGTGGTGGCTGGTAATACCAGGGAGGAGGAAGAAGGAAACAAGAAAGGAAAGGAAAAAGAGAAGAAGGAAAAAGAAAAGAAAAGAAAGAAAAAGGAGGGGAGGAAGAAAAATTGAAGGAAAATAAAATAAAATACATATAAAATTTATTTATTTAATTTATTAATATTTAAATAACTATAATTTAATTTACTCATTAAAATCCACAGTTATAATAATAATAATAATAATAATAATAATAATAATAATAATAATAATAATAATAATAACACGGGAAATTATTTAATTTTCACAAATAATCAAATATCACAATTTAATAAGATGATATAAAATAAAAATAATTATTAACACTGCAAATCTCATAATTTAATTTTCTAATTTAATTTATAAAAATTCATATTATTATAGTCTTCCCTCCTTAAAAGAAATTCGTCATCGAATTTTCAATAAATAAAAGATGCAAAATATTTTATTTTTTATTTTTATTTATTTTTAACGAAAGAGAAAGGGATAAACCACCCACATCACTGCCTTCATCTCCCATGTGCAATCTTTTATTTTGTGGTTACTCAATAACACCTTCACCGTCGGGATCTCCTTAGTGCGAAGCTGACGAACTTGGCAATCCACGATCACCATAGGATATTCATGATATGACAGATCTTCACTGAGCTCCAGTGTTTGAGGCTGAAGAACGTGAGAAGGATCAAGAACATACTTCCTCAGTATAGATACATAGAACACTAGGTGAATTTGAGATAATTAAGGTGGCAACACTAATCTATAAGCCACTTTTCCAACTCTTGAACGTATCTCGAAAGGTCCAATGTATCTCGGGGCTAATTTACCCTTTTTACCAAACCTTATAACCCCCTTCATTGGAGACACTTTCAGAAACACCGTGTTTCCTCCTCTTAGGATCTACATAACTCTTCTGTCAGTGGAAAACAATCCTCAACCGCTGTTGAATAATAGGAACCTTCTTAAAAGTAATCTACACCAATTCTGGACCTGTCAGTTATCTTTCTCCAACTTCTCAACAAAGTGGTGATATACACTTTCTAACATATAGTGCTTCATACGGAGCCATCTCAATACTTGCATGATAACTGTTATTATATGCAAATTCAATCAATGGCAAATGTATGTCCCATTGACCACCAAAGTCCATCACACACATCTTCAACATATCCTTCAGGGTCTAAATGCTCCTTTTTGATTGATTGTCTATCTAAAAATGAAATGTTGTGCTGAAATCAAGTCTTATACCCAATGCTTTATGTAATTCTTGCCAGAAGACTAAAGTAAAAGTAGCTCCTCTATTAGACACTATACTCATTAGTACCCCATGGAGACAAACAATTCAATTGACATATAACCTTGCTAATATGTCAGTAAAGTATGTCTTCTTAATTAGCAGAAAATGTGCTGACTTAGTTAGTCTATCAACTATCACCTAAATAGGATTATAACCACTAGTAGTATGAGGCAACCGAGTCACAAAATCCAAAGTAATCATATCCCACTTCCACTCTTGGATAGGTAATGGCTGTAATAATCCTACAAGCCTCTAGTGTTCTAGCTTCACCTGCTGACAAGTAAGACTTGGATACAAATTTTGAAATATCCTTTTTCATTCCATTCTACCAATATGTATCTTTCAAGTCATGATACTTCTTGGCAGAATCTGGATGAACATTGTAAACTCAACTCGATGTTATGTTTTATGAGAAATCTACTGAAAATTTGACAAAGTCTCCTCTATAAACCAAATATCTCTCTACAAATGTAGTGCCAATTCTACACAAAAAAATACTTCAAATACCAGCAATAACTTCAAATCTCAGGTTAGGCCCTCGAACTACACTTTATGCCAAACCGAGAACCAATTTCACAATTCACAATTTAATTTCCATTTAAATACCCAAAATTAATTTATTTACACAATAAAAGCATAAAAGACATTTATTTACAAAATAAATAATAAAATCCACATTAATAATTAAATTGTATTATAAAAGCCCTTATTCTAATTTTTGAAATTAAATAACATTTAATTACTGATAATCATTTAAATTATTCAATTATATAATTAAGCAACCAAAAACTCATTTAAATCTTAAAAATCATAAATACAATTTTTTTATTCGGATATTATTCCAATAATTACTAATAATTAGCTAAAATAGGAATTAATTTATAAAAATTATTTTAATATAATTTATTACTCAAAAACTATCCAAAACATAATAATTCACTATAATTTCAATTAAAATATAAAATTTACTAATTTATACTAATTCTTCCAAAAATTCATTTTTGACATAAACATTCAGAAATTTATAATAAAAATTTGGTACATAATTTTAACAAACTTCCTTAAAAAACTTGCTTAAAATAATTAGTATAATTTATTAAAAATATAAAAATTTTATGTGCTTTGGAAAAGTGTTGTGAATGGTAAATCGAGACCCCGAGAATTCAAAAATTTCATGAAAATTCACAAAAATTATTTTCAGAAACCTTACAACATCCACAATAATCTGTTCTAAAGAACTAATATCAAATAAAATCAAATTGACATTCAATTTCACAATTCAACAAAAATACTCAAAATTAAATTTTAAGAAATTGGAGTTGTTACCAGTTCAATGTCTTGAAATTAATCAAGGATTATCGAAGCCCGAGTTGAGAGCTTCGATTTAAGCCCAAGCAATAGTCTTAAAGAAAACTCAACTCTACTAACCTAGGTCCACAATACTAAATCTAGGCTCTAATGTCAAATTTATGATGACCTAAACCCAAGAGTCATAACTGACGCTAAGGAACATGAATTCACATGAATCCAAAACTCATAGCAAGCCTTAAAATAAAAACTCAGACAAAACATACCCTAAAAAATACCTCAGAATTAAAACTTTAAATAATATAAAGGAGTCTCCATATCATAACATAATAAAATATACTCATGCAGTTATTTGAATACATAACCTCCATCTAAAATGACATCAAATACTACAATAAAATATACTACTACTACTGCAGTGTCTAGTAATATAAGGAAAAGATAATTTAAAGTTTACATAAATCAGTTGGATAAGAAAGGGTTCAGTGAATAGGAATAATAGGGGAGGTTTGAAGTAAAGAGTCCTGAAAAATAATTGAGGAGGGTTAGATGTCACTAAGTGAATTATTATTATATATATACATGTAACCTAATGCACGTACATACAAGCATCAATAATAATATTCATATATTTATCTTTACATAATGTATACACACACTTCATACAAATGCTTGAAAACATTATTCATATTTTATTTTATTGGAGGAGAGGAGCAAAACTCTAAAAGTTCACATCCTTAAATCACAAAACCTCACTGGACATTAGGCATGCTTATTCCTAATAAAATTCTCTTATCCAATTAAATAGTGGAATGGCCCCGATACTCTGAAAGAGCAATCGAGCCACAATAGTCACATTGTCTGTATGACTAGCCCCAAGACCCCTTTCTAATCAACCGAGCTACAGCTGTCATACCTCTCAATAAACCTTGTAAATTTGGATAATCCATATTTCAAATCATAATTTCCATATTATCAATCCTAGCATTTTAATATATTGGTGTGCACATATTCCTAATGTAGCCCACTAGGTAGCATGTTTTACGATAATCCTTCAAAATATTTTATGAAAAATAATCAAATAAATGAAATCATATTAAATATGTGAAACATCTGAATTAAGAACATAAAGTTTGCATTTACAATATATATATATATATATATATATATATATATATATATATGATAATTAATAAATAAATAAAATTTGATGCAAACTAATATATTAAATTCATATCATTAAAATATGGATGCCATATAATAATAACTCACAGTTCTACTGTGCTCCTCTACTCTGGTTCAACTGGTTCGGTCCAGTAGGCCTAGCTCACGGTGCAGTTAAGGAAAAATAATAATAATAATGATATTAGAATTAAATTCCAAATTTTTATATATCTAGAATTTCTAAAGAACAACTTGATCTAGGACACGACTCGACTAAAACTCAAAACTTAGGACCGACTTGATGTCACGTTTTACGAAAATTCTATAAAAAATTCAATAAAGTCTCCTTTATAAAATAGACATCCCTATACAAAAGTAGAGTCTTTCCTGCATGCAAACACACTTCAAAAATATCCACAAAGTTCAACTTCTTGGGTTGGGCCCCAAACTACAATTATTGCCCTACCGAGAACCAACACAATCCACTATTAATAAAATATATAAATTCCAATTATTCACCAAAAATCATAAAAATTCATTTAAATATCACAAATCAATTTGTTTATATAATAAAAGTATAAAAGATATTTATTTCCAAAATAAATAATAAAATTCTAATTCGTAATTAAATTATATTAATAAAATTCATTCTTCTAATTTTGCAATTAAATAGCATTAACTACAATTAATTATTTAAATTGCTAAAATATAGAATAAAAATAACCAAAAACTTATTTAAACTTAAAAATAATAAATAAAATCATTATTCATATATTTTTTTGGAAATTGCTAATAATTAACTAAAAATAGGAAATAAATTATAAAAATTATTGTAATGCTATTTATTACTCAAATTCTATCAAAAACATAATAATTAATAATAATTTCAACTAAAATTTAAAAATTACTAATTTATTCTAATTTTTTCAAAAATTTATTTTTCACATAAACATTCAAAAATTCATAATAAAAATTCTACAAATAACTCTATATAATTAGTAGAATTTATTAAAAATATAAAAAATTTCAACCTATGATTATTCGAAAAATTTAAAAAATTAAATAAAAATCACAATAAGCAAGATCATAACTTCAATTTCAATAATATACTAACCATTAAACCTAATAAAATTGAATTCAATATCAATTACACAAATTAAATCAAAATTAATATAAAAACAATTTCATAAAATTGGAGTTGTTACCAAAGTTACCCGGATAAATTGATTGAGGGGAAATGAAGCCCACTCCGAGACGAAGAGAACAAGCTATCAAGCTCATCCTGAGGTGGTCAGAAACATTATTGGCAAGCCCAAGAGCAATCTGGTACTATGCTAAACTAGGAAGAAAAGAAGAAAGGGAGAGAAACGGTGGCGTTGTTGAAGCGGGTTAAATTGTATACCCTAGTCTCTAGGACTTAGCATAGCAAGTCAAGTGTCAAACACTCGAGAATTTGAACTTTGTATTAACTGAATAGATATTCAAATGAATAGGCAAAGTAATATCAGGATAGTAACAAATAATGTAACCAATAAAAAGAATCTAACTCATATACTAATTACTAGAAATTCTTATAAGAAATTATAATAAAATATATGCATGAGAGAATTTACAATTCAAAATTAATAAGAACTTTGAACGTAATTATTATACAACATGTTGATTGAAAATTAGTTTATAGTCTTCAAAAGCAATTCTCATTGTCAATTAAAGGTATGTCCTCTTAGTATCCATATTCATTCTCATGGAAATGCGGAGGCAAAAGAAAATCAATAAATATATTATACTAATTTTTTTATTCCCTTAGGATGAATTCCTTGTCTCCAAGTGATATTCAATTCTCAAGTAATTTCAATTATATATCCACCAAATTACTCCAATTCTCATTGTAAATAGTTTGATTAACAAGTTACATTTAATGATCAAGTAAACATAACATAATTTGCACTAATTGAAATCAAATAATAAATAGCAATGGATAGAAATATAGTTCTTATTTAATTTTTAATTGCAATTCTCATACAAAGACTTAGCCAAAATACATGATAAAAAATAATAAGAGAAACTTAAACACAACATAGCAAGATGAATAAAGAAGAAATTAAGTGAATAAACCCTTTACTATGTCTTCTAGAATTGCTTAATGTAAAATAATCCTCCCTTGCTTTTTGACTTTATCTTTTTCAAATTAGTCTTTAAAACTAGAACTTCTTTTCAATGATTTCTAAACTAGAACTTAGTAGTAATACTTATTCATTCTCCCTTTAAAATAGAGCCAAACATACACATATATAGGTTTCTAAAGGCTGCAATTCATGTCCCTTTGAAAGGATGCAAGAATGAAGGAGTGTGTTGAAAGGGTGTATTAGTGCCGACTCATCCCTATATGACGACTCGTCACCAATTGCTTCTGTTACGAGTTGGCAATCTTTAAGGCTCGACATATTAAGCTTCTATAATGAGTCAGCACCAAGTGACGACTCGTCGCCAATACTCTCTATCATGACTCATTCCCATGGTGATGACTCGGCACTCTTTACTAAGTCTCCAACTTGACTTCACAAGCTTTATACTTCATTCTAAACTATCCCAAGTCCTTTCCATGCACAATTTAAGCCTAAAAACATGTATAAAACACACAATCAACCATAAGAACAAAAGAAATAAAGCTAACATTTGTATAGCTCAATAAACACACAAATATAGCAAAAATTAAATGAAATTAAAACTAAACCGCCCTAAAGAACTATGCATATTTACATTATATCAGTCGTTGGGGGAGAGGAGGGGCTACTACTGCTGCTGGCGACGGTGCTAATAGGCGGAGGTGGCGTGGTGGTGGTGGGGGAAGAAGGTGTTAGTGATATGCATTAGGTCAATTATGTATGACCATGTTTTAACTT
This sequence comes from Mallotus nudiflorus, assembly GCA_947683625.1. Lineage (NCBI taxonomy): Eukaryota > Viridiplantae > Streptophyta > Magnoliopsida > Malpighiales > Euphorbiaceae > Mallotus > Mallotus nudiflorus. Next base: position 1,272,643 of record CANTUR010000243.1, read on the forward strand.
TATCATTTTATTTAATAAAGAAGCATTTTCATTATCATTTTATGTTATGATAATTACTTCTTTTATAGAGTTGTTAATTAATGCCTTTTATAGAATTTTAGCCATTATCATTTATAGATTTTATATTTTTCTCTATTTTGAAATTTTTAGTAATATTTCTACAATTGAACTAAATTAAAGATCAAAGAATCAATTTATAGATAATTAACATCATAAGGTGGAGCATATAAATTGTTAAATGACTCATCAAATTGGAAATCAAAATTATTTTATCAACTAGATTAAAAAATAGTGACACATAACTTCATGATTTAAGTGAAAGTTTTCTTTACTTGTTACTTATATATATATATATATATATATATATATATATATATATATATATATATATATATATATATATAAAGGAAAAAGATAATACTTGAGATAGAAAGTAAAAATTGCTAATTTAATTGATAATTAATTTAAAATTTAGGATATAAGTCTTTCTTTTCTCTTTCATTCACTATAAAATAAACGATAGTGAAAGTTTTTCACTAAAATTTAGTCAAAAAGAAGAAGCCTGAAAATTCTACTCGTAAAGCTAACCAGAGCAGTAGAAATTGATTATTATGAATTAGTATGTGTATAATATGACTAGTAACCACATTAGTGCTATATGTTCTAAATTTGGTATGCCAACCTTTTTTTTTTAAGTTACTACAAGGTTTAGGTTAAAAATCAATTTATATTTATTCTTTTAAAAAAAAGACAAGTCTTATCATATATTTCATTAATATACTTATATCATTTTATATTTCTTTAATTAAAAAAAATATGCATTCCTATCTGACACAGTGGGAGAAGTAGAATAGATTATTAGAGTTGGAACTAGAAAATAATTAGAGTAATCAGCCTCTAACTTATTATTAGAATTGAAATCAAAACAAAAATACATTGAATAGAACTCCTTCTAGGCACCCTTATTTATACTAGTTGGAGTAAATCCTAAATTAATAAGGAAAACTGAAACATTATCCTAACTTGAGAAGGAAAACTGAATATAATCCTAATATGAATTCCAATCCTAATTTGAATAAGAATTGGATGCGCCTGCATCAATCTCCTCGGGTTGAAAAAAGACATGGCTCCGACAAGTAAGCCTTGACAAATTCCTCATAAATGGCTGGAACAACTAGTTTCAATTCATCTTTAGTAATCCATATGCTATTAATGATGAACAAACTTAACTAAAGCATAAAATTCTAGGTTATAAGTCGAGCAACACCTATTTGAATAAGATAATTTTTCACTAAAGAACTCTAAAGGCCTTCCATCTTGGCTTAGAACTACCCTAACCCCCACATGTGAAGTATCACACTCAATAATAAATAACTTGTCAAAATCTAGTAATGCAAGAATAGGAGCTTGAGTCATTAAAGTTTTTTACTTTATCAAAAGCCCTTTGGGCATAATAGGACCACTTAAAATCTCATTTTTTCAATATGTTAGTTATAGGGCTTATAATATAACTGAAATTTCGAATGAATCTTTTATAAAATGATGCTAATCCATGAAAACTCCAAAATTACTTGATGGATTTAGGTGCTAGCCACTTAACAATTCTAGAAATCTTTTCTGGATCTAGTTTTAGACCTTCTATAAACATTATAAATCCAAGAAATACCACTTCTGGTTGTAGAAAGATGCATTTTTTTTAAGTTTATATAGAGTTGTTCTCTTTAAAGTACTTTCAAAACTTGTCGCAAATGTGTCAAATACTCTTAGTGTAACTATAGATTAAAATGTCGTCAAAATAAATCATAACACATGAATTTAAGAAAGGTTTAAGAATATATGTCATAACACTTATGAATGTACTTGGCGCATTCAAAATACCAAATGGCATTACCAACCATTTGAATAATCCATCTGAAGTTTTGAAAGTTATCCTCCATTCATCTCCACTCTTCATTCTTATGTGATAATATTTGCTTTTTCAAATCAATCTTGGAGAACCCTTTAAAACTGACTAGTTGTTCAAGCATATCTTCTAATCGACGAATTAGAAATTGATACTTAACTATAATTTTATTTATAGCATGACTATTTACATATTCTCTATGAACCATCTTTTTTTTTATGCTAATAGGGCAAGACAAGCACAAGGAATTTTACTCTCTTGTACCAAACCCTTCTCCAATAACTCTTGAACTTGTCTTTATTTCTCAGCTCGTTGCATATATGGCATTCTATACACATGCATATTTGGTAAAGACACACCGAGCACCAAATCGATTGTATGTTAAATGCTCCTTAAAGGTGGCAAACTCTTGGGTACAATCTCAATAGTTAACTCATTGAATTCCTCAAAGAAAAGAGGTGACTTTCTAGCCTGACTACTTTATGCTAGCATATTTACTAAAGCATATATAACCCCTACTTCACTAATTTCGGCTTCAAACCTTTTAGCACAAAAAAATCCATTAATTTTATTGGATTTGCTAGTTATTGAACCTCTATTTATTATCTACTTTGTTTCTTCCTTAAAAGGATGCATGGTATACCTTTTGTCATTCTTGTTAAAAGTGTAAGTGTTTGGTATTATCTTATGATCCATATCATGGTCATACAACTAAGGTTTCCAACTAGAATATGACCAACATCCATTGGAACAACATTGCATAAAGCTTCTTCCTCTAAATTATTTCCAGTAGTGAATTTCACTAAACATTGAGAAGTAACTAGTATTTCATGCCCTTTCTTTAACCAACCCACTTTGTAAGGATAAAGGTGTTTTATTGTAGGAAGCTTTAATTTTTCCACCGCCTCTTTTGATACTACATTCTCCATGCTTCCTCCACTAATAACAAAATCACATACCTTGCCGTCATAAATAAGACATGTGCAAAAAATGCTATGCCTCCTCCAATCTTCTTCTTCTCTAATAGTCATTGTCATAATTACTTTTTATATCATCAAGGACTCACCTTGTGCTAATTGCATATCAACCTCTTATGTCTCCTCATTATAGCCATCAAATATTGGTTCTAACTCCTCCTTGAATTCTGTTAGGTTCACTCACTGTTATCGAAAAGCAAATGCAGTGTGTCCTTTCTCTCCATAAGTAAAACATCGAACTTTAGAATTGCTACATCTTTTGGTTAACAATGAATCAAAATTATTTTTTCCACTATTAGGCACTATACCTTTGCCTTTATGGGTCTTTTCAATATTGAATAAACCTTTATAGTTTTTATTTATTGCAATAGCCACTTTATTATTTTGCTAAGTTGTTTGAAAACAATATTCAACCCCTCCATTATTTTTCCAATTACTGCTATATGAAAACTTCCTAGCCCCATAATGTGTAACTCTTTTTTCAACGGATAAAGCCTAATGTCGTGTATCTTTGAGATTAAACAAACGAACTACTCCCATCTTATCTCTTATAGAGTTATTTAAACTAAAGAGGTAATGAGAAGTAATTTGTTAGTTTCTTTTGAATAAGCCAACCCAAATGGATAAATTATTGAATTTTGTAGTATATTCCTCAATGGATATGTTATTTTGCTTTAAACAATGGAACTTCTCATATAACTCCATTGTATAATCAATAGGCAAAAATTGCTTCCGTAGCTTAGCCTTCATATGCTCCCAAGTGTTGATTTTTGGCTTGCCTTGTCGAGCACATTGCTCTTCAACTCTTTTCCACCATTGAAGTGTAGTACCCTTTAATTTAAGCTTCACAAATAGCACCTTTTAGTTTTCTTCCAAGGGCTTCCATTCAAAATAATTATCTAAATTGGTTTGCTAATCAAGATAATCCTTCACATGTAATTTACCATAAAAATCAGCTACTTCAACCTTGATTCCTCCACCATTTAAATCGAGAGTGTGCAATTACTATTGTTCCAATCACCTCATGCTACATGATTAGCAGGTCTAGCCTCATGAAAAGGGTTCACATCCTCAAGTTCTTCATTAACCTCAAGATCTAGATTCTTGAGTTGTTCGTGGTCATCTTCCAAATTCTCCTTACGGGCTTCCATATGTTCCTAATGCTGTAAGGCTTGTACAACCTTAGTTAAATCCTCTACCATCCTTCATAATTCAGCTAACTTAGTTTATTAGGACTGATTGCCTCTACCTCGTCCTTGTCCTCGTCTAACCATTGGTTAGAGTTGAAAAAGATATCAAGTAATTTAGATCTTTTTTAGCTTTAACACCACTTAACACAGTGGGAGAAGTAGAATAGATTATTAGGGTTAGAACTAGAAAATAATTAAAGTAATTAGCCTCTAAATTATTATTAGAATTAGAACTAAAACAAAAATACATTGAATAAAACTCCTTCTAGGCACCCTTATTTAGACTAGTTGGAGTAAACCCTAAAGTAATAAGGAAAACTAATAAAAAAATAAAACTAAACAAGAAAATATAAAACCTAATGGAATAAGGAAAACTAAAATATCATCCTAACTTGAGAAGGAAAATTGAATGTAATCCTAATATGAATTCCAATCCTACTTTGAATAGGAATTCGATGCGCTTGCATCACTATCTATCATTATTAATATCAATTCAACATGATATTTATATAAAGAAAATGTGTTGTGCATTTTTAAGGATAAAATTGATGTAAATTGTAAAGTTGAAATAGTGAATTAAAATAACTTTCAAAATAAAATTCAGTTGATAACTAATTCAAAATTTAAGATAACAATTTTGTCTTATCTTACATATTAAAATTTGAATTTAAATTTTTTACAGAGAATTTAATAGGCTTCTATAATTACAAAATATCACTTTAGTTTAAGATAATGCAATATCAATATCAAAGTAAAAAACACGATTCTTCTAAGAATTTTTTCTTTTTTCAATTGGTGTCTAAGGTAATATTATTTTTAATGGATATTAAATTCCAAATTTTTTCTCTCTAATATTCAAAACAAGACTTTTTTTTAGGTACTTATATTTTTGAGTATTTTTTATTAGGATAAGTACAATTTTGATCTCTATGGTTTCCCATTTTGGCTAAACTAGTTATGTGATTTTGTTTTGTGACATTTAAGCATATGTGTTTCATATTTCAAACAATTTAGTACATTTCTAAAAGCTATCATTCAAAATCCATGCTATAATATTAAAAATACTATGGATTTTTAATATTAAAATAATATATTGAATGACATAACATTTAACGAACTACAATGAGTTCACAATAAATCAAGTTTGGATGTAATTTTAATTTTATTATGAATAAAAAGGAATACTTTTTAAAATAAATTTATAATATTTTAAAAATAACTGATTAATTAAATTGATCATAAATCATATATAAAATAAATTTATCATTGAAATTTAATATTATATTAATATTTTTTCTTAAAATAATGATAATATTAGTTGATAGGGTGTTAAAGTATAAAAAATATTAAAATCATCTACTTAAATGCCACAAAAAAAAAAGTCATGTGGTGTGCAAAATCCGCAAGCATATGGAATCATGCAAGTGGTAAAATAAGATCATCATACAGAGATTGAAAATTAATTACTGTAATACTCAAAGTGTATATTTACTTAAATACTAAAATTTATTTTAGTTTCAAAATAAACTTTAACAACTAATTCTGAATAAAATTAATAATCAAATTAAAAACTAGGGTTCTTATTTTCACTTTAATCATTCTACAATTCAATTAAGTTTCTAAGCCAAATTTAATTTGGTTCATTTTGAAAGCATGTTTAGAATCATAGAGTTTCCTCTTAAACAAATCTACAATGAATTGACTACAAGTAGCACCTAATTTTATAGCTCTGGCTAACTAGGTGTTCATTATATTTAATTTTCAGCAACTAAGTAAACAATTAATGGGTTATTGCTATGTAACCTATCTCTCAATCGTGTTCCATTGTCTATATTTAATTAAAGGGTGATTAATCATGTGATGACATTAAACATAAAAATAACCAATGAACTTTAAAAGCTCAAAATTAAAACAATAGCATAAGGTCAAGAATGTGTTATTTACCAAGTGAAAAAGAAAACTTCTTCATTGAATTTATGAAAATAGATAATTAAGATCAAATAAAAATGAAAGTAAATAAGAATTATTCCAACAATTATCCAGCATGAGATCAATACATACAAGGCAACCACATGGTATTTTTATTTTATTATTTATTCGAAACTTTCCCATTCTCAATATCCCTTACCTTTTTATTATTACTCAGTGTGGATGCCTCCAAAATGGTCATTTGGATACTCTTACTCTATATTAGAGCATTGGAGTTGAAGGAGCATATAAACATTAAAATTTGAAATTTTAGCTCCCAACAAGTGCGTTTTATGCTTCATCTCATTTTTTTATTAACCTATAGGCACCAAGATACTTATGAACTTGACTAACTAAGAGTTAAAGTAAAATTCCTAATTACAAGCATTTCTATCAAACATTAAGCACTTAAGTTCAATCATAAAATAGATAAGACAACATTAAGTTCATTAAAACTCAAAAATTCCTAACCACAAATTATTCTTTTAATTTAAAGTTCAAACCAAACATTAAAGGAAGATTATTATACTTTTTCAAGAAAACACATTTAATGAACTAGATTCTTCATATGAATAATTCATAAAAAATCAAGTGTAAAGGTAATGCATGAAACAATATAAAAACTTAAACTAAAAAAATGCATGATCCCTAAATTAATATAACAAAACAACTAAATAAACATCTAAGAAAAAAAATAAAAACTAAACTAAGAGAACGGTGTACCCTACTTAGAGGCGAAGTAAATGGAATGATAAGCTTTATTGTTGGTTCATTTAATCCTTTCATTCTTTTAAATTAAGAAAGTTGCTGCTTAATTTCATTCAATTGAGTTTGCAACTTCTCTTCCCTAGCTTCATCCATCTCATTCGATAAGTCTATAATCATATTCCATATTATGTTGTTAGAAACATCCATACACTTTATAATTCTCCTCTCTTTCTAGAATGAGCTTTATTTACATTATCATCTTCTGCTTCTACATCATTTGATAAGGGGACATCACCATGTTGCAATATTGAATAAGAATTTAAGTCAACCTAAAAAACCTAGTTGGATAAGGATAAATTTAAATAAAAGGATAGAAAAAATTTAAAACAACTAACAGAAGTTTGAAATTCAAAAATTTATTCCTCCCCCACACTAAAAATAAACAATGTCCTCATTGTTTTCTTTTAAAAAAATAAAACAAAATTAGGCAAAAATTTTAAGGTTCATGTTTCCTACAGCCCGCACGGTTCTGCACTTCAAAGCTCACAGTTGTGCCTATGTGATGAGTTTAATGCGCACCTGGATGCATGGTTGTGCATACCTAGATGCATGACTATGTCTACATTTGATTTTTGAAGTGCTATAACACATGGTTATGCACTTTCAGACACATGGTCATGCTTAGAGACTATTTTTAAATATATAACTCTGAATAATTATACATAAAAATGTACATAATCACCTATATACACATTATTACCATCATACATCGCATTGAATACTAAACAGAGGAAGAATTAACTTGAAACATCAAAATAAAAAATTTAAAAATAAGAAAATATGACATGTGCTTATGAAAAAATTTCAAGGCCAGCGATCGAATATGAGACTCTTTCATCAACCTAGCTTTATAGAAAACCCTCTCTCCCCTATAACTTCTCTCCAAAAAGCATCCCTATCATACTTAGCATTAGCATTCTCATCCTTAGGGAAATGAAACACATCATTAAGTTTAAATAATCCTAGTTTTTGTTCTTTATTGCCTAATCGAAATGTTAACATCAAAGTATACTCATAAAAGTTCAAACAGGAGAGAAATTCACATGTTACTCTTATATAGGTAGGGCTTTGCATCATCATAAAATCACTCCAACCTATCCTATTCACATAGATGGTGACTTTATCTAATAATTCAACTTCTCTCAAAGACGAAGTACTTATATATATCTATTGGGGACTATCTTCCTATGCATCATTTGTTCAAATTTCTTCCTATGCTCCTCATGCCTAAAATTAATGAGTTTAGGGAAAGGATTTACCATTCTCTCTTTATTGGCAATACCCAACTTATTAGAGTTACCACTAAGCCTTGTTCTTTTTAAAGGTGGAGGACCCGATTTCTTCTTTGTCACTTCTTCCTTTACATTTTGAAGCAATTTAATGTAATTTGAAGAAATGAGTGTGAAGAAAAGCCAAAATGGAAAATTTTTGTGATGGAAAGTGTTCTTAAGCTTCCTTCAAAAAGAAAAAATTAAGGAATAAGTGGTGTGACTTTTAAGTGAAAAAATGAAGTTAAATGAAATAAAGAGAAATGAGAGAGAAAAATGAAGAGAAGAGATAAAGAATTGAACATTTATTGAAGAAATGAGAGTGGAGAGGTAGATAGGAGTTTAAATTTTAAAAATCTAGAAAAGATAGATAAGAAGTTGAGAAAATAAAGAGGCACTTTTTAAAATTAAAGAAATGTGGATTTGAATTTCAAATATGCAGAAAACACATGACTATGCTCATTAACATGCATGACCATATGTCCTGGCTTTTTTAATTTTCTAAACTGATTAGGCATGGCTATGAGTACCTAAGCACACGATTGTGCCTGAATGCAATTTTTCGACCCTATTTTGTAACTTTTGGCATAGCTGTGTGCACTAAGGCACACGGTTGTGCCTAAATGCTTATTTTCCTTTCTTAAAGTATGCTTTTGTTCATATAGTTGTGCACCATGGTGTGCAATCTAACTAGTTCACAACACACATTAATAAATAGATAATTTATTAGCATTGCATTACAAAACATAACATCACATCAATTTAACAAAATTTTCGCACATATTTAAACTTACAAAACACTTCTAATGCTCCTCTTCATCTTCATTTTCCTAAAAAATAAAGGAGAAAGCATAGAGTAATAAATAATTTAGTGGCTTTGCAATAAGAACAATTAACAAATAAATAATATAAACTAAGAAAGAATCTTGGTTAAGCACCCAAAAAGCACTCCTTTAAGGTCTTTGAGCTAAACCACTTCATGCATTACTTGGTTGAATCCCTCGGGTTCGAAACTTAGAAAAATTTATCCATTGTGGCTCCATAATACAACTTTAATCTGTACCCATTGACCTTGAACTTTTCCTCTTATGAATTGCTCAATTAAAAAGCAACATTTGATCTCCTTCCTTGAACTTCTTGCTCCTAACCCTTGCATTATGCCATCTCTTCGTATGCTCCTTATAAAATTCAAAGTTCTTATATGTAACTTCTTTAATCTCCTATAACTCACTTAGCTATAACATTCTCTTTGCAGCTGCCTTTTTGAAGTCATAGTTCAATACTTTAGCCACCTAATAGGCCTTATGATCTAGCTCAACAAGAAGATGACATTCTTTGCCATATACTAACCTAAATATAGGCATTCTAGTAGGTGCCTTATAAGCAATGTTATATGACTATAAAGCATCATCAATCTTCCTTGCCCATTCTTTCCTTGACTTGCTCATTTTCCATTCCATAATTTTCTTTAATTCTTTATTACTAACCTCTACTTGCACACTTGTTTGGGGGTGATAAGGTGTTGCCACTTTATGTTTCACCCCATATCAAGTCAATAAATTTTTTGTATTCCTATTGTAAAAATACATTCCACCATCATTTATGATAGCTCTAGGCATCCCAAATCGAGAGAATAGTTTCTTTAAGAACTTGTAAAAAACTTTGGTATAATTAACCGAGCAAGCTTGAGCTTCAATCCACTTTGATACATAGTTAACATGAATAAGTACGTACTTGTTGCCCTCTGATGAAGGAAATGGCCCCATGAAATCAATGCCCTAAAGATCAAATATTTCAACCTCTAGGATCTTTGATTGAAGCATTTCATCTTTCTTTTAAAAGTTGCCACTTCTTTGACATGCATCATAGTTGAACACAAATTCTCAAGCATCTTAAAAAAGTATAGGCCAATAGAATCCTACTGTAAGAACTTTGGTAGCTATTCTTTATAGGCCAAAATGTCCATCGCTAACCATCCCATGATAATGTTGCAAAACTGAACCAATTTACCAATTTCCTCATTTGCTATGCACCTCCTGACCATACCATCATTACATAAATTCCATATGAAATGATCATCCTAAAAGTAGAATTTGGAGTTATGAATCAACTTTTTTCTTTATTGACTAGTAAAGTCTTTTGGTAATTTCTCACATGAGATAAAATTGGCTAAATTAGCAACTAAGGAGCATCTATGAGCTTTATGGCCAAAAGCATCTTATTAGGAAATATTTTCTTAATAGGCTCCTCACTGTCACTTCCTTCTTGATTTAACTCCATTCTTAATAAATGATATGCTACTATGTTTTTTTATCCTTTCTTGTCTCTAACCTCAATATCAAATTCTTGTATAATAAGCACTCATATAAGAAGCCTTGGCTTTAAATCCCTCTTGTTCATTAAGTACTTTAGTGTTGTATAATTGGTGTACACCACTACTTTTCAACTAAGGAGATAGGACCTTAACTTGTCAAATGTAAAAATGACCATTAGCATCTCTTTTTTTATATTAGCATAATTCAATTATATGTCTGGCAATGTTTGGCTTGTTAGTAATATGCCCTAGGCCAATTATATAATGGTTATACTTTAACTTTATCATATTTCTATTTTATTAATAAAGAGGAATTTTCATTCTTACTGGCTAATTCTAATAAGTTCCCTAAATAATTAGTTCTACATAAAGTCATTAAATATATGACTTGATAATAAAACTCTTAGGTGATACTTGAATTCTATTCTAAATTATCCCTAGCAGATCATTATTATGGGAACAATAATTAATTAAGACTAGTATAAGCTTGATTGATGATTATGTTTTACTGATCATGTCAATGAGATATTGAGTCAAACTTATAGGTACATATTTAGAGAAATGATTCATTAGATCGACCCACTATAAGAATACTAAATGGATAATTATCATAAATGATTCTTATCACAATAGTATTATTTTAGTCTTTTGACCTGAAATCATCATGGTTTCCTGAATAATAAGTTCTTTATTATGACACATTCTTACATTATGTTTAACCAGATGGTAAAACGGGTTATGATTGGATATAAAATGAGTTATGTGAGGAATGTGAGTGATTAAGATGGAATTTGTCCCTCATCTATAATAAGAAGATATTTATGGGCCCCTTGATAAATTTAGATTAAGAAATGATACATGGTCATGCTATAATGAGCTTATAGGAGTTATCAATATCAGTCTACTTAGGATTAAAAAATAATAAGATTGAAAAATATAAGAATGACATGATCCATGTCTTACATTCAATCAAGATGTCACGTGACATAAGGATTATAATACGCACTGTGGATTAGGTTATGTCAGATTATTAGCCTTTACACAACTTGGGTAGTTATAATGTCTTACTAGAGGCCACTTATGACTTGTGGGCTAAAATGGGATTTTTAGGCCCATTGCCAATATTGTGTGAACTTACATGGTGGCATACTTAGAATAGATCTAAAGCAAACTTAGGTTAATTAACCTAATGATAATCTCTTTGAAAGAATAAATAAATAAATGTCTAAATATATATATATATATATATATATATTTATGTTTATTTCTTTATTTATTTAAGGTAAGTGTTATCTTAAATAAATTGGAAATGATTTTAATTTTGGAATTAGAATCAAACTAGTAAAAGGAAGTTTAATCTTACCAAAACTATTTTGGTAAGTAAGTGGTTTGAAAAACCCTAGATTATATATATACATCTCTTTCTCTAGGGTTTGAAAAGCTATTATTCTCCTCCTTCCTCCATTTCTTTTATGAAAAGAAAAACACACATAAAGAGAAAAAATTAAGAGTTATCCTTGAAAAAAGTGCTAGCACACTGAAATTATTTTGGTCACGTTGTTCGTGTGGATACTAGTGGAGGGCGTGGTTTTATTGGCGGTGCCTTAATTTGACAAAATTTATACAAAAAGCTTAAGGAAAGGTGTCACAGGCATGAAAACACTCCTCAATATTAAGTAAATCATCATTGTATCTAGTAGCTTAACTACCTCTTTTTTCAACACCCCTTACATATTGGGATTAAGCCTTTTCTATCTTTTAATGGTTGGCTTATGCCCTTCCTCCATCAAAATATTATGCATGCAATAGGAAGGACTTATGCCCCTTATATAAAAAATCTGCCAATTTATAGCTTTATCCTCCTCTTCATCATCTTCAATAATAAGTATTCTTAGTCTTGGCAGAGTTTAAAGGATGTGATCATGGGTAAGGTTTAGTCCTCCCCTAAGAAAGTATATCTTAAATATTGGGGTAAAGGTTTCACGTCTAACTTTGATGGTTTAATGGTTGAAGGGAGTGTGGAATCAGCGTTTGGTAATTGAATATGGGGTAAACAAGTTTACTGTTTTAGTATGCTTCATTTTAAGAAGATTGCACCTAAAAACACTACTCAACATTCTTAATTTCTAAAGATTTTGCCAACCACCAGCGTTAGACTTCACTCATACAATCATCAATAACATCAACTCTCATTCTAAAATTATTATCAAAAGGATGTTTCATACCTTGATGTATGTCAAATTTTAAACTCCCATCCCCCACTCTTAATATGAGTGTCCCATCATAAACATTAATTATAACTTTTACAGTATCTAGAAAAGGCATACTAAGAATCAAGGGTAAGTCTTCATCCACTTCAAAATTGAGAACTATAAAGTCAACTGGGAAGATGAGCTTCCATGCCCTTACTAGCACATCTTCAATTTTGCTCTCTAGTTCCTTGACTATCTTATTTACAAGCTACAATCGGATGTTTGTGGGTCATGCTTCTCTTAGTTCCAACTTTTTGTAAAGTGACAAAGGCATCAAATTAATAGAAGCTCCTAAATCAAATAAAGCTTTTTAAAATTTTAAATTTCCAATAGAACATGGAATAATAAGACTCCCTGGAAGCATCTTTTTTAAGGAAGTTTATTGGAAATAATTGCACTATATTCCTTTATGAGTGTAACTGTCTCAAACTAATGCAGCTTCTTTTTACTGAAATCAGCTCCTTTAAAAACTTTGCATACTTTCGCATATGAGCTAGACATTCAACCATTGGCATATTAATGTGGAGTGTCTTAAACCTTTCTAGAAATCTTGCAAACTACTGGTCATGTTCTTATTTCTTCAATCTTTGAGGATATAGGACAAGGGGTTTATATGGCTTTAATGGTGCCTATTTTGGTTATGGTTGTTTTATCTTATCTTAACTCTTATCTTAAGCTTCTAGCTCCTTCTTTACTTGAACTTCAACTCATTCATCTTCTTATTCTTTTTCCTTTTCCTTTTTCTTTTCCTCATACTCTATTATTACTTTTAGAGGTTAGATCTTTGTTCCACTTCTCAAGGTAATGGCTTTCAACTGCTCTTTAGGATTTTTCTTAGTATTGCTTAGAAGTGAACCTTGATTCCTCATTGACAAATAATTTGCTAATTAACCCACTTGTACCTCCAAATTATAAATAGAGGAAGAATGGTTTCTGAACATGAGTTGAGTATATTGGTGCATGTGCTCAAATTTGCCCTCTAATCTCTTTGTAGCTTCATCCTATTGATTCATCTTATTTGTTATCACGTCCTTGAACTTTTGCATCTTGTTTTCTAATAAAGCCATTGAAGATGCACTTTTGTCTTACTAAAAATGATATTGAGATTATTGTGCATTTTGACCTCCAAAACTTAGTGGAACTTATGGCCTCCACTAGTTGTTCCTTTGATTACTCCATGAAAAGTTGGGATGATTCCTCCAACTAGGGTTGCATGTGTTATCATGCACTGAATTCTATTGCCCCTTATTGAAATTGTTCGCGTAGTTGACATTTTCCACGAACAACCCTTACATCAATTGACACTGTATTGTAGGATGGCCTCTTTGATATAGTTCACAAAAAAAGACAAAGAAAATGTAAAAACTGCATTTACACTCATCTTATCCATCCTTTTTGATAAAGCATCCATATTTGCATTCAACATAATCAAGCTATTTACTTCAATTGACCCTTCTTTCTTTGGAATAGCACTCTCATTATATTAAAGGCTTTATGTATTAGTCATTTCCTCAAAAAGATCTAGAGCATCTTCAAAAGTCTTTGACATTATGGTTCCCTTAATTGTTGCATCTATGTTCACCTAGACTATAGGATTGACACTATTATAGAATAATTACACCAAATCCCATAAAGGTATTAATTGGGGTGGACATAATCTTTGAAGATCCTTACATATATCCTAGCACTTATTGAACATCTCATCCTCTCTTTGGTAAAAAGAGTTTATTTCATTTCTAATCTTCAATACTTTCACTAGTGGAAAGTATTTGTTAAAGAAGGTTGTGTAAACCTCTTACCAAGTGTTGATAGAGTTAGGAGGTAAACTTGTAAACCACCTATTGGCCCTATCCATTAGAGAAAAGGGAAAGAGAATTAGCTAGATTTCTTTAGGCTACACCCCATTCATCTTGAAAGTTGAATAGTATTCTAAGAATACGGTTAAATGACTCATTGGATCCTCATGTGGTAACCCGTTAAAATGTGAATTCTATATCATTTGGATCAATACTGGTTTATTCTCAAAATTGTTTGCTTCAACTTCCGGCCTTATAAATAGAGTTTGGTCACCTTAGACATTAGGACTCACAAAATCTCTCATGGTCCTTTGTCCATTCTTCCCATTCTAAGCTATTTGTTGCCTTAGAGGTGGATTTCTTTCCTCTTCCCCTCCATTCATCCTACTAATTTACTGCTTTTTCCTTATACAAATTGTCTTTTCAAGCTCTAAGTCAAATGTTATTAATGGAACTCCTTATTTGCTTTCACTTAGTGTTATATGCATGCACCAACAAAAATTCCTGCAATACCAAAAACACAATCAACATAAAGAAATAGAAACTAAAAAGAACATAAAAATCAAACAACATAATTTTCTTAACAATATCAATTTTGGTAATCCCCAACAACGGTGCCAAAAACTTGGTATGTGAAATCTGCAAGCGTACGACATTGTGCAAGTAGTAAAATAAGATTGTACCACAGAAATTAAAAATTGATTATTGTAATACTCAAAGTGTATATTTGTTTAAAAATTGAAATTCATTTTATTTTCAAAATAAACTTTAACAACTAATTATGAATAAAATTAACATCAAATTAAAAGTTAGGGTTCTTACTTTCAATTTAACCTTTCCAAATATCAATTGAGTTTCTAAGCCAAATTTAATCTAGTTCATTTTCAAAGCATCTTTAGAATTATAGATTTTCCTCTCAAACAAATCTACAATTAATTAAATATAAGTAGTAACTAATTTTATAGCTCTCGCTAACTGAGTGTTCATTATGTTCAATTTTAAGCATAACTTTAATCAACATTATGTTATAACCTGATATTTTATAAATTATTAAATTAATTTCTGAGATTTATAGTGTTAATAATTATTTTATTAAATTATAATATTTAATTATTTTATGAAATTAAATTTGAATAATTAGAGTTGAATATTATTTTAATATTATTAATATTATTATTTTTTATTATTTGTGAAATTAAATTAAATTTAGTGTTAGTATTTGCTTTATTATTTTATATTATTATTATTTTAAAATTAAAGTTTAATTTTTATTTTTAATAATTATTTAGTTGAGTGATTTTATTAAATTAAATTAATTGTTATATATTTATTGTGATGTGAAATTGGTGAGAGAGGATATTTTGAATAAAATATTATTATTTCTTTGTAAAGTTTTGTCTTTTATGCTTTAAAAAAAAAGAGCAAAGTAAAAAAAAGGCCAGTAGCCCCTTGCTCCCCCCAAACTTCATTCTCATCCTCTTATTCTTTTTTTTTCTTCTTTCCTTCCACGCACAGTATACCACCACGCCAACCACCACCTCAGGGCGTGAGGTTGGTCTCTTTTGGAAGCTCATCTTCCAGGTTTCTCAAATCTTCAAACCATTACGAATTTCGACTCCGGTAACTATCTCATTTTTATATATTTTTATTTTTAGTATTTTGAGTTTTTGTTAGTTTAATCTTTTATTTGATTTTATTAGTTATTGTTTATTTGTCAATTAATTGTTGTAGAGGTTGTGAGGAAGCTAAATGTGATTTTTACTTATTTTTCTAAACATTTTAACATTCCGGGCTTGGGGGTTACTGTTCATACAATGTTCCGAGCTTAGAAAAATTCTATTTTTAATAAATTCTACAGACTATCTTAAGCATATTTCATGAAGGAAGTTTATTAAAATTGTATTTCAAATTTTTATTATGAATTTTTATGTAAAAATTGAATTTTTGGAAAAATTAGTATAAATCAATATTTTAAATGAGTATAAATCAGTATCCATTTTTTATTTTAAATAAAATTATTGTTAATTGACATGTTTTGGATAATTTTTTAGAAATAAATAGTATTAAAATAATTTTTATAAATTACTTACCATTTTTAGCTAATTAATAATAATTTTTAGAAATATATCCAAATAATAATTTTATTTATTATTTTTATGATTAAATGAAATTTTAGCTATTTTTATTATATATTGAGCAATTTAAATAACTATTGGTAATTTATGCTATTTAATTTTGAATATTTGAAAAATGGATTTTATTAATATTATTTAATTATATTTGGGATTTTATTATTTATTTTGAAAATAAATATATCTTTGATGTTTTTATTATTTAAATACATTGAATTGTGGTATTTTATAAATTTTAGTGAATTATGAATATTTATTATTATATTATTGATTTTTTAGTATATTGGTTCTCAGTTGGGCAATAATTGTTGTTCGGAGGCCTAATCCGAGAAGTTGAGCATTTTGTACATTTAAAGTGTGTTTTCGTGCAAGAATAACTCTACTTTTAGTAGAGTGATGTCTGTTTTACATAGGAAACTTTACTGAATTTTTGATAGATTTCTCGTAAAACATGACATTGGATCAATTTTAGTAGAGTCATATTCTAATCAATTTTTTTCTTAAAAATCTAGAATTTATAGGATTTCCGTTTTTCATTCCCTTTTTATTTATTTATTTATTTTCTTTAGCTGCAAATTCAGTTGAGTTGATAGGTCAGGATTGAGTGCGATTGTGCAGAGGAGCGCATGCAACTTATAAATTAATAAATGAACTGTGAATATAATAATTACATTAAATATAAATTATTGGTTTTGATAAATAGGAGAATTTATTATAAGAATATCTATTAAAATTAAATTATCCTATTATAGCTATAGTATATTAGCATGTTATGTTAAATTTCACATGATTAGTTAATTTTATTTTTATTTTTATTTATTGTAATCTTCCTTATTTTATTTATATTTATTTATTTTAAATAAACTATGGTAGAAGGGGCTACATGATATCATCAAGACTATGTGCGCACCGGTAGGATTGAGAGTGAGTGTTGGAAGTTATATGGCTCGGTTGATGCTTTGCTTCTCGGGCATAATTTTTATATTACTAGGGCTGGTAGCTCAATGATGCTTTGTTCTCGGGAACCACTAGTAATTATCGGTTTAAAAGAATTGACTATGGCTGGTAGCTTGATTAATGCTTTGATCTATGGAATCGATAATCATTGGATTATGATAGAGCCTAAAGGCTATTAGAATTGTGAACTAAGGTTCTACCTAGTTTTCTTATAAAAATGATTTAAGAAAGCTTGTTGTATTTTATATAGTATTTTATAATTTTTAAATACTTTATTTCTATAAAAGAGGATTTCAATAAATTAACCGTTTTAAAATTATAAATTATAAATTTTATATTTTCATAAATATAATTTTAAAGAAGATTTTTATATTATATTTTTTTATTAACTTACTCAGTGAGGTTTGACTCGCCTCAATTATTTTTCAAGATCTCGGGAGTCACCTGTCAATCAGCCTACTTTATGCTGGGTTTTTTCTTCTCTAGCTATTTTATGTAGGTTAATATAAGATGTATTATTATGATATATGTGTTTTGAATCTAGAATACCGCAGTAGTAGAAATGGTTAACTATTATGTTGTATTTTATGGATTGTCATCTGTATTAAAATTTGTACTAAAGATTACTATTATAGTTTATCAAAGGTTGTTTTTTTGGATATCAGTGTTATTTATTCTTATTAAATTATTTCATTTATCATTGTCCTTATTTTATTGAAATTTTCGTTAAGGCTTACTACTGATTTTGGGTACTTTATATATCTCATTCCCTAGTACCGATCACGTGCCCCTTTAGGTTCGGGTCTTGACAAAGTTGGTATCAGAGCCTATGTCTTAGTGTTGTGGACCTATGTTAGTAGAGTTGTGTTTTCTTTGAAGCTACTGCAATAAATTTGATTCGACTATGTCTTCGATAAGTCTTCTTTATTTTAGTTTTTTGCATAATTGTTAGGATATCTGTTTGTTGTCTATTTATGTTTGAATTGTATGTTTTGCTTTTGTTCTTTTCTGATTATGGCAAGCATAAGTTGCTCCACCATTTATTGAGGCCGATGATGGTAAGTCCTTTTAAGATGAGGTTCTACCCTATATGCAACTAGCTAGGCGTAGGGGTAGAGGTAGACCTTGAGGAGTGATAGGTCACCGTAAAAATAAGAATAATAGAATAAGTAGCTTGTGGCTTAAGGTTTCGATGATGCTGCCCATGCACCAGGAGTTCCACAGGGTGTAGTGTTAATACCTTTAACCATACCGTAGATGCAGCCTCTATTTCAGTAGAGAGCTTAGGATATGTCAATTCTACGTATATTTCATGTTTTGAATTTTGTTGACTTCCATGACTTTTCCAGTAAGGTGAACGCGAACTACTTTTACCATAAATACAATATATAATGATAAACAATGCTTTCAAGTTGAAGTTTTTATTAGAGTATCAGCCTCTGTTCCACTTGTTTAGTATAGGGGTAGGTCAAAGGTAGTTGTAACTCAAAGGCCAAAGCACTTACTGTAAGTGGAGTAGACAATTTCAAACTAAAACTTGAAGTACTTATGGCTAGAGTAGCCAGGATTAATGAGGGCTTGGTAGCACTTAACCAAGCTTGACAAGTGTTCAAATATGCTTGATGGAGAGATTAAAATATAAGAGTAGTAGAACTGTATATTACCGGATTAAGTTTAGTATATATTTTAACATCCAAGCTGAGGACTAGAATTTAAAGAGTTATTTATGGATTCAATCCTTTAGAGCGTAATTAACTTAGGTGTGATTTTAGAAATGGATTCTTTAGCTCGACATTATACTACTCTAGGTTGACAAGAGAAAGAGGTGACACTTTCTACACCCATATTTGCTAGCAATTTCTAGGACACAACTATGAGTGCACATAAAAGGATGATTGATTGTGTTTTCCTTGGTTTTGATTTAAGTTACGAATAAGATCGAGTTTTATAATGAAGATGTTGTAATAAGCTAGTTGATTATCTTATTAGCATTTTAACGTATTTATGACATAATTTAAGAATGTGTTTATAAACTGAATTTTCGTGAAGTTTGCTTGATGAACTTATTATTTTTATTATCGATATATTCATTATGATTTAAATTATTTAAAGTGGTTTAGGTTTGTTTTATATGAATTAAGAAATACTAAATTTGGAGGATATTAGTTGATAAATTAAAACTTTAGTAATACATATTATAAAGTTATTTGATTTTGGATTTTAGGTGACCAGAACTGGAGATAGAGGCATAGGTAGAGGTCATGGGTTATAAGTTGATAAAAATTTATAGTTAATGATTAGTTTATTGGAATTGGGTGTTTATTAAGAATATGATTTATAATTAATGGAGTCACATATTGTTTTAATTTATCTTAGGATAAAAGGATGATAGGTAAAGATGTAAATAAATATACATATAGGAATATCCTATGAGACTAGAAATTGTGAATTATAATGAAATTTAAGGATTTAAAATTTGAGTATAGTTGATGGACATTATAGATATTGACGACTTTATTGGAACTTTATTTAGATGATGGATGAAATTTATATTCAATGGTACAATAGGATGATTTATTCCATTTTATGATATAAGAGTTGAATTATAATAATTATGGAGATTATACTACAGATCAACTAATGAAATGATACTTTGTGAGAATTTATGTAAGTGTTTCGAGAAGATTTATTCCACTAAGGAAAATGCAGAGATGAGAAAGGCTGGATAGAAAATAAATGTGTAGGTAAGCTTAAACTTGATATTTAGTTTAATTGAGAGATGATATGACAATAACACAGTGGAATTAGGAATATTAAAAACCTTAAGGATATAAGATAATCAATTAATGCTTTGATGGTAGACCTATTGAAATTTTATGAAAGTTAGCATATTTAGCATATAAGTTATAAATATTAATAAGTTGATAAAGGTATAACCAATTGATTTAATAATTTTGTTTGCAATTAAGATAATTATAGTAATATAAGCTTTTTTAAATTAATTGTGTTAAGGTTGATCTGAAGAGTTGATATGGAAATTAATGATAATAAAGTGAAATGCATTACAGAGACTTTATATATATATATATATATATATATATATATATATATATATATATATATATATATATATATATATTATTGAGTGCATAATTTATAAATTATATGAGGTATTATACAACAAGATAGTGATTGTATGAGTAAATGTGTGGAATAAGAAGATAGAATTCGAATTTAAAATTTTAATTGGAGTTATTTCAGTTTAAGAAAACTAAAGGTGTAGTTATTGATATCTCATATTAGTATCATATTATAATAAGGGTTATATTCCTCCAAAGAGGATTATTATTTGAATAAGAAGAAAGCTTAATAAAAAGTCCATTTCAATTAGGAAGATTAACTACAAAGGAAGTCTCATTCTCTCCTAAACAAGGCAATACTACAAGACTAAGGAATCATATTCCTAAGAGGTTTGAGCAATACCTTCTCCTATAAATACATCTCATGACATCTCATGTCATTTATTTTATTCTCATATTCTCATTCTCATATTCACACATGTTCTCATTCTCATCATACAACATCACCAAGACATCATTCCATCACCTTATCATCACAAGCAATCATCCTTTACTCCTTTATTCTTTATTCTCTACTCTATTATGCCTATTTACTTTATTATATTTTTCCTCATACCATTACTGACTTAAGCATAAGAGTGTTTATGGGGGAAACCCCGCCCCTTTACCCGTTCTCCTCGTCGATGCAGGTTCCACAAGCAAAAATATCAATTCTGAGTTATCAAGTGGCGCCATCTGTGGGAATAAATTGAATTCAATTTTGGATTATTATTGCTTACTAAAACCAAGCTCCAAAATTCTATTATACCATTAAACCAATATTCAGGATGAGACAAGCTTATTTGTTTTATAAGTATCTTATTCAATTTGTCACCTTTGCAATATGCATGTCATCAACGTAGTAGAGGCTTAAAGATTTGTCCATCTACCCTCATTGACAAGCATGAAGATCTCAACACAACCATTAGCGACAATATGTCTATCAACCAAGAATAGCTCAGAAGATGATTGGTCACCTTTATAAAGCTCCGAACATAGGGTTTGAGCATCGAGCATTCTAAGGATTTAAATATGTCCATCAGTCATCGTGCTCTAAGCACCTAGCATGGAATACCCATAAAATAGTGAGTTTTAAATATTGAGCACGCACTGATCACTAGGCTTCAAGCATCCAACACCTATGGAACATTGAGAACTAAGTATCAAGTATTGAGAGAATAAGAAAATCAAGCATGGGGTTCTGTAACTTCTTACCGCTGACCATTGACATGAAGGCTATGTATAAAAGACAGTCGAACATCTAGAATTCTAATTCTTATTTAAGTTATATTTCTATTTAAAACTCATATCGAACTTGATGGATAAAGTCTGGCATGCTCAAATGACATCATGATTAAATGTATGAATCTCAAAGGCTACCCTACTAAGTTTTGGAATAGATGAATCGAGAATATGAGTTTAAAGTTGACTCTCAGATTAAGAATTAAACACCAAGCATTGAGCACCCATCAAGGCTTTTTTGAGCAACAAGTTCTGCTAAGTTGCCCAAGCATTAAAAAGAATTAAGGCCTTATACATAGTGCTTTTAAATTAGAAACCAAGCTTTGAATAATAAGTATTTACTGGGCATCCGAGCATTGAAGCCTAAAAGCAGTTAGACACCCGGATTAGAATACGAGTATTCAACGAATGGTTCTTAAACTGAAACCAAATATTAAGTGAACATCAAAACATGAAATATCAAACACTAACTTCTTGAGATTTCAAGCACCGAGCATTGAGCATGAAGCTTCAAAGCACTAAGCTTCTGAGCATTGACACTTAAATATTTGAGCTAATCGAGCACCAAAGCACCACCGAAGCTGGGGAATAATAAAAAATGCAGGCTCTAAGTGATGAATTTTTAAAGCATGAGAACATTGAGCATTCGAGTTCTAGCATCAAAGAACATAAATAAGTTTTCATTTGAACATTAAAGTCTTTGATATCCAAGCATCGAGCTTAGGACATTGGGCATCCAACAAGCACCCTTTATAAGCACTCAGACTTTGACCATCCGAACAACACGAGCATTGTCCACTAAAGCCTTAGAAATATGAGCATCTACTGCCGAGTATAGATTTCATGGATACTCAGACTCTAAGTAATGAGCAAGTATGGATGAGTTGGACATTCACTTCATGGGCATCTCCTAATCTCTAGGCATCTCCTGATCTCTGAGCATCTCCTAAATTCTAGCATTATAGGAATATCTAAGGCAACCACAGCAACAACTTCACAAGTATATATTAATAAGTTAATTTCTTTTGCAAGAGCTCAGATAGTAAAGCAAAAACAAATGAATGAACCATGAGCTCCATGAGGAATTAATGGATTTTTTAAATTAATCAGCAGCAATTATTTATATCCATAATGAACATAAATATTCGTTACTTCAAGAGGTAGAATAAGAGCACTACAACTAAGATAAGTTTGTTTCCTAATTATTTATTTTCATATCCATTTTTCTTAAATTATCATCACATGGATGGATCATTAATTGAGATGGATCAAGTGATCCCGAGATTCTCGTTCTTTTATTGTTTATTGTTACAGTAAAACAATACAAATGTAGATGTTACCATAAGAACCTCAACATCGATGCTCATAAGTATCAATAAAAAAAATCATCATGGCCTTTGGGAACTTGATCCAACTGATAATCTCGGAGCTATATACTTGGACGGTATATTTTTGTGAAGTTGGATATACACAAAATGCCAATAAACTGAGCATATACAAACTTAGGCAACATCTTTAAAGACAAGGTCATTCAAGCAACAATTAAAGCAAACAACGAACATAAAGATTCATGAATTTAAAGGAGGAACAAGAGTACATTAGGAGATAAGTTTCCCTAGTTTCTATTGACATTATTTAATTTATTTATTTCCATATCTTATTTATTCTTATATGAATATTTATAACTCGTCATATAAGCACGCTTACACATCTACACATAGATGCTTATCCATATATACATGATTATTATTCATGCAAAATATACATCAATTACATTTGATATATTTATTACACAAGGACTGACCATCAAATGAGATCGATTATATGATCCCAAAACTATTGTTCTTTTATCGATCACTATAGATAAGGAAAATGTATTTATTGAAGACATTACTTTAAGCACCCATTAGTCCAAACAGTTGGACACTCTGATCATCTCACTTGGCATCAACATGCAGAGATTATCAAAAGGCATTAGACACATTGCCAAATAACACTAAGATGGACAAGCACTCACTCATGCTCAGATGACAAATGGTGGTTCCTATTCAAAGCCAGATCAAATAACATTTAAGCAAATCCTACTTTATAAAAGATCCTTATTCATAAAAATTTTAAAGAATATCCAATAAGGGAAATTCAAGAATGGAGTCAAGTATATCCGCCACACAGCCAAATAAAACAAAGGGAAATTCCACAACATCATAGCCAACATCACACACTATCCTCTATTTTAGAAGCAGTGCAACATTAACCCTTCATCTAATTTACAAATGCTCATCTCATAATTCAAATTGGGCAAACCCAAATTTGGTCCTTTAAAACCCATCTTCCATCATTTCAAAAATTACTATCCTATATTATGGAGTTCATATTGAAAGGGCTCAGACTCATTACCAAGATCACAAACATCCTTCCTTTTGTAAAAAATACCACCAATAATAAAATCCTCAAAAAATCAAACATCTGCAACAAATAATGTCTAGACTCAACATCAATAAATATTCTAACTAGGCAACTACCATCAATAGAATCATTGAAGTTTATAAATTGAGCAACATCATACAACACTCGGGTCGCTGTTCTAATGCACTGAGACTATATGACACTTGGGCCATACTTCTAATGCACTAAGATTAAGTCCAATAACTGAAATTGGCACCCTTATGTCGCTTCTATAGTACTAAGGTTCGGCACTTGGGCCGCACTTCTAATGCACCAATATTAAGTCCAGTGACTAAAGTTGGCACCCTCAAGTCACTTTTATAGTACTGAGGTTTCGAGCATGCAAGTCTCGCGTCTTACAACAAGTATCTAAGCCTCAAGCATCTAAGTCCAGTGATTAAAGCTGGCACCCCCAGGTCACTTTTATAGTACTGAGGTTCAGTGCTCGGGTCATACTTTTAATACACCAAACATTAAAACTCCAGAGACAATTGGTTCTATCATGTTGTTTCCACACTGACGGGTTAATCTTTTACCCTAAAGCATTTTTATTGCAGGTTTTATGCACTCAAGTCTAGCTGGCACTTCAAACAATATTTTTATATGATGATTTCAAGACTCAGTACCGAGCTTTATCTTTTCTTATGACTAAGGCTGGCCACCTTAGCTCGCCCTTCCATATCAAATACAATAGCTTTTTCTATTATTTACATACCCAGATACGTTAGACATAAATATCCAAACAGACTTTCAAGGGGGACTTTTGATATCTTATATTAGTATCCTATTATAATAAGGGTTATATTCTCCTAAAGAGGAGGATTACTTAAATAAGAAGAAAACTTAATAAAGAAGTCCATTTCAATTAGGAAGATTAACTACAAAGGAAGTCTCATTCTCTTCTAAACAAGGCAATCCTACAAGACTAAGGAATCATATTCCTAAGAGGTTTGAGCAATGCCTTCTCCTATAAATACATCTCATGTCATTCATTCTATTCTCATTCTCATATTCACACATGTTCTCATTCTCATCATACAACATCACCAAGACATCATTCCATCACCTCATGATCACAAGCAATCATCTTTTACTCCTTTATTCTTTATTCTCTACCCTATTATACCGATTTACTTTATTATATTTTTCCTTATACTGTTACTGACTTAAGTTTTGGAGTGTTTATGGAGGGAAACCCCGCCCCTTTACCTATTCTCCTCGTCAATGCAGGTTCCATAAGCAAAAATATCAATTTAGAGTTATAAATTATAAGAAAAGTGGACTTGAGGATTTAACTGTTGAAATTATAGGAAATAAGTGCATATCTTTGAAGATTAAGAGAAAGCCTTAGGTTCAAGTTGAGATTGTATCATTTAAGCTATGTTAGTTACTTTGAGAGTGATAAGTTAACTATATAATGTAGCACATTAGAGTAGCAAAATGAAAATAAGATAGACGAATCTCTTATTAGACTAAAGATTGATGATGAATTGAATAGTTAGGATGATAAATAATGAGTATAAGTTTGATGAGCTTTTCTAACAATAGGAAATATTATAATTTTGTGGTTATTGGATGGTAAATTACTGATTTAGCAAATTAGAATTTGTGATTTATACTGAAAATCTATTCTAAGATTTGGATGACAGGTGGATGTAAGCATAGTTATGAAAATAAATATTAAATGTGCCATGGTGTATAGAAATATGGTCATTTGAAGGAATAAACAAGGAAATTATTATAGTATTCAGTAGCAAGAAGAATCGTTAGAAGAGGCTAATAGTATTGATATTTGAAAACATGGAGTTTGAGGAAAATAGGTGTTTATAAAAATAAGAAAGAGAAGAGATAATGATGCTTAACTGTAAGCTTAAAGTTTGAGAAGCATGCTTAATCTATCTTAAGGTACATAAGTAAAATTATGGTGATTGTTGTTAATAAATAGTATAAGTTGACCTATGCTTGAGCATATTAACTAGTTAATGATGACCAATGATGATGGTATAAGAAAGAAAAGTTAGCATTGAGATACAATGGACCTTTTAAAATTTGGAGAGAATTGACATAGTTGTATATCTGTTGGCTTTGCCATCGAATTTGTCACAGATACATCCAATGTTCTAGGTCTCAATGCTCAAAAAGTACATTTCAGACCATTTGCATATTTTGTAATCTCAAGGTGTGGAAAAGAATAATGACATGACATACGAGGAAGAGCCAATTGCGATTGTTGATTATCAAGTTCTCTAGCTACGTTCGAAATAGATCTTGATGGTTAAGGTATTGTGGAGAAACAACAACGTGGAAGAGCACATGTAGGAGGCTGAGCCTGAGATGCGGGTGGCTTATCCTTACATTTTTCCTCGATTAATTCTTGTATTTTGTTCTTTTTATTTGAAATTCGAGGACGAATTTTTGTAAGAGGGGAAGATTGTTATAACCCGATATTTTATAAATTTTTAAATTAATTTTTGAGATTTGTAGTGTTAATAATTATTTTATTAAATTATAATATTTAATTATTTTATGAAATTAAATTTGAATATTATTATTTTTATTATTTATGAAATTAAATTAAATTTTAGTGTTAGTATTTGCTTTATTATTTTATATCATTATTACTTTGAATTAAATTTTTATTTTTATTTTTAATAATTATTTAGTTGAGTAATTTTATTAAATTAAATTAATTACTATATATATATAGTGAGGGAGGATTTTTTAAATAAAATATTATTTTTTTGTAAAGTTTAGTCTTTTTTGCTTTAAAAAAAAGGGCAAAGTAAAAAAAAAAAAAAGGCCGGTAGCCCCTGCTACCCTCAAACTTCATCTTTTTCCTCTTATTATTTTTTTCTTCTTTCCTTCCACGCATAATACACCACCACGCCAACCACCACCTTAGGGCATGAGATTGATCTCTTTTGGAAGCTCGTCCTCCGAACTTCTCAAATCTTCAAACCATTTTGAGTTTCGACTACGATAACTATGTCGTTTTTATATAATTTTATTTTTCGTATTTGAGTTTTTGTTAGTTTAAGCCTTTATTTGATTTTATTAGTTATTGTTGCTTTGAGATTAATTGTTGTAGAGGTTGTGAGGAAGTTAAATGTGATTTTTATTTATTTTTCTAAAAAATTTGAATTTTCGAGTTTATGGGGTTACTGTTCTAAATTTAGAAAAATTATACTTTTAAATAAATTCTACAGACTATTTTAAGTATATTTTTGAAGGAAGTTTATTGAAATTGTATTCCAAATTTTTATTATGAACTTTCGAATGTTTATATAAAAACTGAATTTTTAGAAAATTTAGTATAAATTAGTAAATTTCTTATTTTAATTGAAATTATTGTTAATTAATATGTTTTGGATAATTTTTTAGTACTAAATAGTATTAAAATAATTTTTATGAATTATTTACTATTTTTAGCTAATTAATAATAATTTCCAGAAATATATTCAAATAATATTTTTATTTATTATTTTTAGGAATTTTAGCTATTTTTATTATATATTGAGCAATTTTAATAATTATTGGTAATTTATGCTATTTAATTTCGAATATTTGAAAAATGGATTTTATTAATATTATTTAATTATATTTGGGATTTTATTATTTATTTTGAAAATAAATATCTTTGATGTTTTTATTATTTAAATAAATTAAATTGTGGTATTTTATGAATTTTAGTGAATTGTGAATATTTATTATTATATTATTGATTTTTTAGTATATTGGTTCTCAATTGGACAATAATTGTAGTTCGGGGGCCCAACCCAACAGGTTGAGGATTTTGTATATTTAAAGTGTGTTTGCGTGTAGGAACGGGTCCACTTTTAATAGAGAGATATCCGTTTTACAAAAAAGACTTTGTCGAATTTTTGGTAAATTTCTCGTAAAACGTGACATCGGGTCGATTTTAGTAGAGTCATATTTTAATCGAGTCTTTCCTTACAAATCTAAAATTTATAGGATTTCTATTTTTTATTCACTTTTTATTCATTTATTTTCTTTAGTCGCGCCTCCAGTCAAGTCGACAAGTTGGGGTCGAGCGCATTCAACTTGTAAGTTAATAACTGAACTATGTATAGAATAATTGCATTAAATATAAATTATTGATTTTGATAAATAGGAGAATTTATTATAAGAATAACTATTAAAATTAAAATTTTCTATTATGGTTATAGTATAATAGCATGTTATGTTAAATTTCACATAATTAGTTAATTTTATTTTTATTTTAATTTATTGTAATCTTCCTTGTTTTATTTATATTTATTTATTTTAAATAAACTACGGTAGAACGAGCTACCAGATGGGTTTAATCAAGATCGTGTGCGCACCAGTAGGATTGAGAGTGAGTGTTGGAAGTTGTACAGCTCGGTTGATGCTTTGCTCTCAAGCATAATTTTTATATTACTGGGGCTGATAGCTCGTTGATGCTTTGCTCTCGAGAATTGCCATTAATTATCGATTTAAAAGAATTGACTATGACCGGTAGCTCGGTTGATGTTTTGCTCTCGAGAATTGACAGTCTTTGGATTATGATAGAGCCTAAAAGCTATTAGAATTGTAAACTAGGGTTCTACCTAGTTTTCTTATAAAAAGGATTTAAGAAAGCTTATTGTATTTTATATAGTATTTTATGATTTTAAAATACTTTATTTTGGTAAAAGAGGATTTCAATAAAACAATAGTTTTAAAATTATAAATTATAAATTTTATAATTTCATAAATATATTTTTAAAGGATATTTTTATATTATATACACTTTTTTTTATTAACTTACTCAGTGAGGTGTGACTCTCCTCAATTATTTTTCAAGATCTCGGGAGTCACTTGTCAGTCAGCCTACTTTACGCCGGGTTTCTTCTTCTTTGGCTATTTTATGTAGGTTAATATGAAATGTATTATTATTATATATGTTTTTTAAATTTAGAACACTGTAGTAGTAGAAATGGTTAACTATTATGTTGTATTTTATGGATTGTCATATGTATTAAAATTTGTACTAAAGGTAATTATTATAGTTTATCAAAGATTGTTTTTTGGATTTTGTTGTTATTTATTCTTATTAAATTATTTCGTTTCATCATTGTCCTTATTTTATTAAAATTTTCCTTAAGGCTTACTATAGGTTTCGGGTACTTTATGTATTCCCAATCCCTAGTGCCAGTCATGTGCCCCTTTGGGTTCGGGTCTTGACACATTATTTGTCTAAATGTCTCTCAACTAAGTAAACAATTAATGGGTTATTGCTCTATCTTAATGTAATATATCTCTTAATCAAGTTCCATTGTCTATATTCAATTAAAGGGTGATCAATACTATAATGACATTAAACATAACAATAGCCAATGAATTTTGTTTAATGACTTAGATTTAATTCCGTGATCTACATGGTTGAATTAAAATAAGAACCCTAAGTAACAATCTAGGCACTCATATTGACAGAAAGATAAGAAGATGATGAATGAAGAAAGAGAAATCCAATCATTATTACTCAATAAAATTGAAAAATAACAAAAGAGTTTAATAAGAAAAAAAAACCCCTTCTTTGCTTAACCAAGTTGGACTGGTAGGTCTTAAGTTCTCAATCTTCTCCAAATAAACCATCTTTTAAAATTAATAAAAGTAAAAATGACTAGAATAAATGCTAGCTTTGATTCTTATAAAAAATGATAAAAGAAAATATTTTTTTTGTTTTCTCTGGTGGCTCCCCTCAAAACCTAGCCTTCATCACTCCTTTTAAGTTGCTATTTTTCAAATCTTGTAATCCTCACAAAATGAGCAACAAAGAAATTTGAAATTTGAAAGTTTGTTATAACCACATAGTTGTGCACCTAGTCTTCTTATCAATCCACTTGATTAGGCATGGTTGTGTGCTTGTGTCCATCCTTTAGCTAAAAAAGGTCATGTGCAATTATGTGCACGGCCACGTGCCTTCTTTTAGCCTTAAAACTACTTGATTTCACCTTGACTGCACCATTAAACACCTCTGCTTTCTCCAATATCTTCTTGCATCAGTCCTTTATTGTTCTCCTCCTTACTCTTCATCATCAAAACAACTAAAAGGAAACGAAAACACTTAAAATTACCAAAAATTATAAAATTTAACAAAATTATTAAGACTAAAGAAAAACTAAGTAAAAGACTAACAATACATCTAAACAAACTCCTAATTCTAACATCTTGAGTGCTTAAAATAACATCTTTCTTACATTCATCATCATGGGATTAGTTTTTCATTAATAAGGTCCAACTTATCAAATGACTAGTACTTAGAATACTAGACCAATAAGCCCTTATTCAGTTTAATCCATTAAGAAATTCATTTTATTTCTATAAATTGAGAAAAATATGAGTTGCATAGTGAAAATATGAAATTAGAAACAAAAGTGATCCAATTTTATGGAAAGCAACTAGAACTATTGGTATAAAATTTGAGATTTTATATAACATTTAAATTTATAGTCTAATAATTTAAATTTTTCAAATAATATAATGATACACACAAAAAATCTTCTAAAAAATACAAATATATAAAGAGTAAATATATTATAGTATACAATGAGTATATGTTTGGTGTATTATACAAATATGAAACAATTAAAATACATAATAAAAAAATCATGCTAAATAATTAATCTCTACAAACTATACATCTTGAAAACGACATATGCTTTCTATAGTTAAACACCAAAATTCACAAGCATAGAAAATAAAAAAATATATAAAAAATTAAAAATACACAAACAAAAACTATTATACAATGAGTATATTATATGTATATTTTTGGTTTCTTATACACTTTAAAACATAAAAAAAAATGATAATTTGAGATCATTGCCCAATCTCATCTCTCTTCAATATTTATCTATATGATTGTTAATGTATACAATTAAAATATGTACAATTAAAGCAACAAAAATCCCATCCCTCATTTTGGACTTTTTTAAAACTCACACTTTTCTCTAAGGACATTTTAAAGTGTAGGATTCAATTATTGTCGTCATCAATTTAAAAGAGGGATGCTCCCTGTTGTGCAATCCATCAATGCTAAGGTCATATGACCTCCCAATTTACCTAAAATAAAACAATAAAAAATCTCATCCCTCATTTCTTAAATAAAACCTAGTTTTTTACTATTCAATTTCAAATACTTTTGGTTTATTATACAAATATGAAAACATTCAAATACATAATAAAAAAAATCTTTCTAAATAATTAATCTTTACAAATTGTATGTCTTGAAAACAACATATACTTTCAATATTCAATACCAAAATCCATAAAGATAGACAATATATATATATAATTAAAAATACATTAACAACAACTATATTATAGTATATAATGAGAATACTATTCATATATTTCTAGTTTTTATACATTTTAAAACATTAAAAAATTTGATAATTTGGGTTTATTATCAAATTTCATCTCTCTTCAATCTCTAATTATTATGTAAACAATTAAAAAATAATGGGAGAATGAAAAAATAAGGAGAAAATAAAAATAAAAAAAGGGGAGGAAAAAATATAGAGAAAATAAAAATAAATAAATAAAATAATAAGGGAATAAAATTAAAAAGGAAAGAAAAAGAAAAATTAAAAATAAGGAAAGGAAAGGAAAAAATAAGGAAAAATAAAAATAAAAATAAAAACAGAAAAATAAAAGGGGAGCCCACATCAAAATTAAGTTAAATAAAAAAGTCAAGAATTAAAAAAAGAAAAAAATGGCACATTTAAAAAAAGTAAATATTTTCGAAAACATGTCTCAAAACCAACAAAAAAAAAATTTTCAAAAAACTTTCAAAACTAATTTTTCTAATATTTTTCTTTCAAATATAGATCACTCTCTTTGTCATTCTTATTTTTAAGATTTTTTTTTCTCAATGTTTTTTTCTTTTTTATTGATATTTCAACTTTTTTTTGCTTTATACTTTTTTTTCTCAACATTTTATTTGTTTTTTTTCAATATTTTTTTTCTTAATACTGTCTCCATCTATTTTTTATCTCTTAATGTTTTTTTCTCAACTATTTCTTGTAATTTTTTTATTGTCTTCCTTTTTTTCTTAATTTTTTTTGCTAAACATTTTTGAAATTTTTAAGGTACTATATTTATTTTTTTCTCAACATTTTGCTACTATCTTCATTTTTTTTCTCAACTATTTTTTTCTACTTTCTTCCTTTTTTTTCTCAATTTTTTTGCTAAACATATTTTCAATTTTTATGGTAGTATCTTTATTTTTTTTTTCTCTCAACATTTTTTCTACTGTCTTCATCTTTTTTCTCAACTTTTTTTTGCTCAACATTTTTTTTAATTTTTAAGGTACTGTCTTTATTTTATTTTTAATGTTTTTTTTTACTCAATATTTTTTTCCCTTAAGACTTTTTTTAAAATGAATAATTATGAACTAAACATTTTTAATAGTTGTTAAACCAAGCAATAAAATAACTTCAAACGTTGTAACAACAATA
Organism: Mallotus nudiflorus; assembly: GCA_947683625.1. Taxonomy (NCBI): domain Eukaryota; kingdom Viridiplantae; phylum Streptophyta; class Magnoliopsida; order Malpighiales; family Euphorbiaceae; genus Mallotus; species Mallotus nudiflorus. The sequence goes on from CANTUR010000243.1 coordinate 1,305,457, forward strand.
AATAAATAAAAATTTATCATTTTTTATTCTTAAAGAATAAGGTTTTTTTTTGTACTTTAATTTGTTTATTAAAATGTCTAACAACTTTTTTATTTAAAAAAATTATTTCATACTTATTGACCATCAATATGTAACAAGTTTACAATACTTATGATATATTGGTAACATCAACAACAAAAACTGAAAAATAAAAAAAAAAATCAACAAACTGAAACAATAAAAAATAATAACTTCAAAAATCAACAAAATTTACAGTAGTTCATTGTTGTTGATTTTTGTTATTTTTTGATTTTTTAAATTATTTTTTCATTATTAATAATAAAATTAAGTAAATATATAACAAACTTATTAACTAGATGCAACCTCTCTAGCCACAATCTTCTATCTTTGTTCAAGCCATTAGTAATCTCATATCAACATGAATTGAAATGAAAATTAAAATTAGGGAAAATTCCATTTTTTGTCTCAACTTTTTAATATTTTCTGTTTTGGAGTCTCAACTTTAAAATTCACAACTAATTTAGTGCATTTGGTCAGATTAGCCTTATCGGAGTTGTGACTGGGCATTTTTGGGTCCCATTTATTCCTTTGTCACTTGCCAAGTCTGAATAAAAAAATTTTAAAAAATTAGTTAAAGATAAATATGCCCTTAAAATGAGTTGCAGAAGCCTCTTTTAACCCTTCTTGTTCTTTATGATCAATCTTTTTTACATCAATAAAGTTTAGTTGCTCTTTGTGGTATTGTGCGGGATTGTTATAGGTGATGGATAGTTGGGTTCTCATCCAAAATTGGAAGTTGCTCCATAGTAGGATCTTGGGTTCATAATGTTAGGAATCAATTGTGCAATTAGGAATTAAATCCTAATTAGAAAAAATTTCAAAAATTTATCAACACAACCCTCAATCTTATCAAGATTTCCAATCCCTATGATCCAATTTGCATTAAACACATAGCTAATTCAAAACCAATGTAAATACAAAAAATTAACAACCAAGGAATTATAAGTTTCATGAAAAACTTACTAGTATCAAAAGGTTGGTGTAGACCACAAAAATCTACAACAATGGTTTGTACACCTTTGATTCAACTTTTGAATCAACTCTGAGTCTCCCAATTGTGAGACCTCTAGCTTAAAACACCAAACTTTAGCAAATCACTTCCTTGTCTTGATCAATAAGAAGCTTGAATCCTCTCACTTTTTTCACTCAAGTTTTCTTCTTCTTATTATCCTTATAAGTGCTCCCATAGTTATGTATTATTTGTTCTTGTCTTTTATATCTCTATACATTTCTCTTCACCATCCAATAATTAATGTCCAACATTTGCTTTTTGGATATACTTGGCTAGAGATTAAAGTAGAGATTAGTGACATGACCCATAATCCACTTGTCATAATTAATTAACAATTAAATAAGTTACTAGTGTCCAAACAAGGAGGATGAAAAGATTACAACTCTTGTAAATCTCTACATCACCTAGGACTTACACATGTCAATTAATATCTTCATTAATATTTAATTTAATTAAAATCAAATATATAACCTAATGGATTTAGGCTAAACAATTGGATAAACTCTTGACCTAAAAACCCAATCCATTACCAAATGGACTTATATGCATTAGGCCAACTCTTGACCAAAGACCCATTTCATAAAAGTAAATGGACTTAAATGCATTAAATGGGCTTGGCCAATTACTTAGTCTAATCTTTAGTCCAAAACACATTTAGGCCTAGGTCCATGACACTTGGGCCATTAGTCCAAGTAATTAAGAAAACAACATATACACATTATTAATTTATTATCTTAATTAATATCTTATATTAATTAAACATAAATTAATAATTAAACCTTTCATTTAAATTAGATTTCCTGATATGCTAGAATCATTACCTTAAGCAAAAATCCAATTTCATTAATCTCAATTAATTAATTAAACTCTTTAATCAATAATTAGATTAATACGAAGAGATTTGGTAAAATCTTTTAGGTGTGACTTACTAGGTTCATGTCTAGTTGGCAATGAGAAAATAATATCAACACTTGACATTATTTGAAACTCCTTTTAAGTTTAAATGTGAAAATCCTAATTATTCAAATTTACTTCTCATAAGTTGAGAGTGACCCCTAACATCAATATCATAACTACCTAATCAAATATGAATGTATTTATTAATTCACATGAACCCTTTGGTCATAATTATCTGCACTAAAATCCCTTCATTAGAAGATCTCGATATAAACTAGAGTCAAGAATTAGTCAAACTCTAATAGTTATATTATATGACCGCATCTCAGTTCTATCTCTTGATTAAAATACAACAAATACTAAAAACTTTTTCTAGCACTGAAACTCTTTCAGATTATTATATTTGTACTGGCCATGAACTTTTTCATCAAGAAAAGACTTAGATAGCATAAGATCTTATCCCAATTCACTCCAAGTAATGAATCTCATCTTGGTCGAACACTCATCCTTACATTTAACTTATTAGAGCCATCATATGCCATATACCCATGTGTGAATAACACAAGTATATAAGCAGTAATAAACTTTAACCACTCAAATGTGGATGACCGTGTCACCTCAGGTCAAATAACTACATATAGCATTATGACCTAGATTATAATCGTTGACTATAATTGAATATCCATGCGATCACATATCTAGCGTCACTGTTCGATCCACCCATCACATGAGTATCCATATGTCTATTTTGATATCTCATATCAAGTAGCATAAGACTCACTACCTCCCACTATTAGTATCATGTACTAATCAAGGAACATAGAAAGAGGTGATAGTTTAATTAATATTATCTAAATATCAATTATATGACTATAAACATTTTATAGCATATGTACTAAATAAATTCATAGCTCATATTGTCAACTCTTAATAATGAATATATTTAATATGATGCTAATGGATAACTAAATAAACAATTTATTTAAATGAATATTATATAGCCATTAGGGATAATTTAAAATGTCATTATACATTACAAAAATGACATTAGGGCACATCTACGCTAACACATACAAGTTTAGCTAGACGTTGATAGTTTAACTACCGTTAAGATGATTTCTCATCCACAAAGTAGAGTCCATGGGCACTCTAAAATCCTTCAGTTGATCATTGGCTTGATAAAATGACCTTAGGAAGTGAAGATTGCTCATGTGTTCAGGAAGCAACTTTGTAGCTAACTTCATGGCCAACTATGCAAAGAACATTCCATTTGGTTACCATATATTTTTATCTCTCTTAGTAGACATTTTGTATTAGTTACAATATGATCTCTATAGAGTTAGCTACAATTTGTTAATTCTTGCTTAGTATGAGTTAGGCATGCGCCTATTTCTCTTATAAAAAAAAGTTCTTGTGGATTATTCTTTTTTTTTAGAAATTTTTGGAGTAGCAAAGACCATAACTTTCAGAGGTGAGTAAAAATTATGGTGTCATTACTGTGGAAAAAGATCGTTAAGAAGAGAGTCAAGAAGTTCAAGAGGCCATAGAGTGATTGCAAGATCTTTATCAAAGAAAATTATAATAGATCAAAGGGTAATGATCTTATAGTCTATAGAAAGTTTAAGGGATGTACTTTGATGCCTAATATTGCTATGTTACACAAGAAGACTTCCCATTATCTTAAAAATGGACTCAAGAAATTTATTATGCATAACATCTAAGAACTTGTGGAGTATTAATGACTAAGAGATTCTTTATTTCTTCTATCTTTGAATGTTTCCAGGTTTTTAAAGCACAAAAGTTTTGAATGTTGCTCTACTTTTACTCTTAACTAGCAAATTTTTATTTCAAAATTGCTACCTTTGCTTTTTTATTTAAGCATTTAAACTTGTCGTCTTTTCTTGTTTCTTTAGTTATGCATTTATATGTCTTTAAGAGAGAGACAACTTTCATGCATCTCTTAATATGTGCTTCTTTGATAATGGACAAGAAAGCCAAAAGGAAAGATGGTTCTCGTTCCCGTTTTGATGCAACTATGCTCCGAATTACAGATAAACAAGCTTAAGAAGGCTCTTGAGGAAGCATCAAAAGATAGGTCACTTGAAAAATCTCAAGACATTAATGCTAAGTCATCTGCAAATTAGGAAAAAAATCATTGGGAGATCAAGATCTTTTGCTCGGCTCCATGCCTAAAAAGAATTCTTATTTGCCATAGCTTTAGCTGCAAAGAGAATTTTGCGTAACCATGTTTAATATTTTTAAGGCATATTTGTCTTTAACTCTTATTTTAAAATTTTTTATTCAGACGTGGCAGGTGACAAGGCAATAAGTTGGCCCTATAAATGCCTAGTCGCCACTCTGATAAGGCCAATCTGATATAAGGGAAGAGGATAGATGATGATGATTATGATGAGATGGGTTTGGTTTTAGTGTAACAGAGAGTAGCTTGCGTATGGGTGGTGGATCGGTCCCCACCACTCTTTCTTTCCTCTCTTTGTCCCCTTCAGCACTCCACGTTCTCTCTCACTCTCGTTCCTTCCTTCCTTCCTTCCTCCCTTCTATTCTCTGCAAACCTTTTGTTCTTATTATTATATTACATTATATATTCTGTACTTAATTGAACTCCACCATCCTCTCTCAATCCTTATCTATAATTTTTTTACTTTTTATTATGATATTCACATCTCAGCACATTTTAATTAATTTCATTTAGTTCTCATAAAACTATGAGAAATGTTAAGATATTACAATAATTAATTTAATACAACTGTCAACATATATTATAATTGAAATTTAAATTATAATTTAAATGAGATTAATTTCTATTCATCGATCCTAATAGTTATTAGTACAAAATGCTTTCTTACTAAGTGTATATATATATAATTTATAATGAATATTCATAATTAATAATTTTTTAAACTAAAATATTCATAGTGAAAAATAATTATTTCTCTTTTGATTCAATTTCATTAAGAAATGCATTTTTTTAAATGAATTTCAAATAAAAATTATTTACAAATAAATTTCAAAATAAAAAGTGAACTTACCTCAAGATATTCATTCCATTTCACAAGACCATCTACTATTATTACCACCATCTTCTTGTCCTAATCCCATTTGAATTTTGTCCTTATTAAAATATTGGTAATAATAGAATAGTGTCTTTTCCAATCCTTCATTATATTTCTCATATTACTAATTACCAAATTAAGGCCTAATTTTTCATTTAATGTATCAACTACAGCTTGATAAGCTTGTGGCTTCCACTCTCCTTCACTTTTATTTTCTAATGCTGCTTGATCATATAAAACTTGAGCAAATAAGGTATCCAATACTTGTGGTTTCACATTCTATTATTTGCAACCAAATAAATATATAATGAGCATGTTCATTCCTATCCCATGAACTTTCTTTTAATCTATACTTATTGCTTCAATCACCATTATAAGATAACTTATCACTATTATAAAAACTTCAAATTCTTCTTCTTCCACCTCAAATATTTTACTCTCTTTCATGCTTTCTTTGAATTTTCAAATCTTGTTGGTTACTAGACATTAACTGAACAATAAAATACTTATTACTCAAAACACTACAGACACTCAAAGTCCATAATAATAAACTTGAATGACTATTTCATGCATATAAAATTTAAAAGCCGAAATTTCATATAATATTGGAGTAAAATAAGTCAATAAATAGCTCAAAGGCACACTAGAATATTAGAAACTTTAATATTGGAAAAGTGCAAAAATAATAAAAGGACTTATAAGTGGTGTAGATTGGACATTAACATAAGCTAATTGATTTTCTATTATACGAACTCAACCCCATTTATAAGTCCACATGTGTGTGCATGGGCCAACACACTTAAGGCCCGTGGACTTGTTAATGTGAATGAAATGTTGATCATGTTAAAAAAATTAAGGAGAAGTCATTTAATAGTAACTTTATCACTATTATCATTCTCTTTTCTTTACCTTTTTTATTGATGTGAAATAAGAAAATGTTATTTAAATTAAATGTGTTTGCTAATTTAGATTATCTGAATGATTTTGTTTTCTAAATTGAAATATAAAATCAAGATTTTAATGTTCTTCACAAATAAAAAATGGATAAGTACAATTTTATCCATATGGTTTTGCATTTTGACAAAATCAATCCTGTGATTTTTTTGACATTTATGTACTTTGTTTTTCACATTGTTTTATACTTCAGTACCCTTTTAACAAATATTGATGAAAACGTATGCTTTAATATAAAAATATTACACATTTTCAATGCTAAAATCATATAATGAGTAATATATCATTCAATTAACTACAATAAACTCGCAAGAAATTAAATTTAGATGTATTTTTAATTTAATTATGAATAAAAAGAAATTATTTTTAAAATAAATTTATAATATTTTTATAAATAAAAAATTGGTAAGATTGATCATAAATCATATATAGAAAAAAATTATCATTGAAATTTAATATTATAATAATTTTTTCCCATAAAATAATGATGATATTAGTTAGAAGAGTACTAAGGTGTAAAAAAATGTAACACGGGGAATTAAATGCCAAAAAAAAATCACAGGATTGTGGCAAAACCACATGGATCCAAATTGTACTTATCCAATAATATACACACACACACATACACATATGAGATTATTGATATCCCACATATATATCCTACCTTATAAAGGATTGTAACCTTTTAAGGAAAGGACATCTAAAAGGAAGAATACTCAACTCTACAAGGAAAAGAATCCTTAAGTCCTATAAAGATAAGGACTCTCATTAATAAAGAATCCAAATCATACCAGGTTTGAGTAAATATTTTCCCTATATATATTTTTCCTCTTCTCTCTATTCATTCATTCATAACATTCTCAACACATAACATCCTTTACATTCAATATTTTGCTATCAAATCCATTACTAATTTAAGCATCTGAATGTTTATGAGGATTTTCCCACCCATTCACCTTTCTTCTTTTTATGGGAGCATGTGTAGGATCCGAAGGGTTCCCAAACAAGTTATTACGTGACATTGTCTATGGAAAACATACACAATTTCCTATAGGCATAATACATACATGACCCCCTGTACTTATCACTTTTTGTCAGTTTGACACCTTAACTTATAGTTTTACTATTTTAACACTTGAACTTGTCTAAAATGCACTAGTTTGCACTAATACGATGACATAATGCATTTACCACCTAATGTACTTGTCACTTTTTGTCAGTTTGACACCTCTACTTGTATTTTTTTTATCAATTAAACCCTTTATGATGTGGCACACGTTGATTCCCTATTCTATGCCATGTGTGCTAACAGGGGTTTTAAAATTATATTTTAGCCAAGTTCAAGTGCCAAAATGGCAAAACTATAAGTTAAGGTGTCAAATTGACAAAAAGTGATAAGTACAGTGGGCCATGTATGTATTACTCCATTTCCTATACATCTAATTTACCTCATTTATATAAAGAGGCTCTAATTAATAGCATCAAAACTCATATGAGCTTGATGCAATAGCAGCTTCAAGTTCTAAATCAAAATAATACTCAAATAAAAGGAGCATCTACAAAAAAAAAAAAAAGCCTCCAGAATCATCTGGTTCATCTCCTCGAATTTGACATTTATTTAACAACTACTTTTTAGTTTAGTGATTGCAAAATAAGTAAAGATTTTTCCATCCTTAAGTGGTAAAGTCAACACCAAAATACATTTACAATCCTTGCACAAATTGTTGAACAAATTTTTTCATATCCAATTTCAATAGTTGTCATTGAATAAGCATTTTGTACATGAGGAGGTATTTTGGATGAGACTCAATTTTCAATGGCTTGCGAATCATTTGAGGCACAAATATGCATTAATGATTGGATTAGAGTGGTATTAAGGAAACAAGGAACTAAAAGAGAAGAAAATGACAATTTATACTCTTCACAAGCGAAAGAGGAATGAGAACTTCAATTTTCGGTATAGGAAGTGATTAATTTTAAAAGGTAAAGGGGTAAATAATTTTAAAAAATAAAGGCAAGAGAACTATATAGACTTTGATTCCTCTAAACCTCAAGAGGATACAAAGACAACTCAATTTTTGATAAGAAAATTAAGTTCAACTTTAATTTTAATTCTTTTTATTTTTTTAATTTAATTTATTAATTCAAACTCTTTAATTTTTTTTTATTTCAGCCTAATATATAAACTAAAAAGTAATTTAATATACTTGCTTTAATTTTATTTTTAATTCAACCTCTTTAATTTTTTTATTTTTAATTCAACCTATTTAATTTTTATTTTTAATTCAACCTATGTAATTTTATTTTTAATTCATCCTCTTTGAATTTAGTAATTTCTTTATTTTTTAGATTTAATTTTTTATTCAAACCATGTTAAAAATAATTGTTAATTTAATTTTTTAATTCTAAAGTAAATCTTAAAAAATTGAACCCGCCCCGAAATGGGATTATGACAATTCCAATTTGGTTCTACCATTGGTGGAATCATGATATATGTCTATATATGTAATTTTTAATTTTGAAAGTAAATTAAAAAAAAAAAAAAACTGAACCGGCCCCAAAATGGGGTTATGCTGGTTCCAATTTTGAAACCGTAGCTAGACCTATATATACCGCTAATGAATTTTTATTAAAATAATTTATGAAGAGATCTATGTTCTAATAATTTTAAACGCTATAAATAAATAAATTTTTTGAGTATTTCAAATTATATTAATTTTTAATTATTTTTTTCAAAAAAATACTAAAAATATTACAATAAATATTTATTGTATAACTAGTCTTGAATCCAAACATTGCATGGACTATAAATAATATATATTTTAAAATAATTAATTAAACATTTTAATAAATTAAAACTACTATTTAATTAAAATAAAAATGAGAACTTAAAAACTTAATTGCAATAATTTTATTTTATTATTTTTTGTTAAGACTGTGTGTTATATAACAATTTTGAAACCCGTTAGCCTATGAAGCACTAACACTTCAAATAGGGTAAAGTATCAATGTCAGACACTTTTTGAACGCCGACACATGCCCGATACAACCCGACAAGTGTCCGACATGGCTAGACACGTATCCTATTATTTTTTTATATTTTTATTTTTATTTTTAGGATACGGCTAGGACACTTGTATGACATGGAAGGACACTTTTAGGACATGGAAGGACACTTTTAGGACATGGCGGAGCACTTTTTAGCTCTATTTTTTTTGTATAAATCATGTATATTGGAAACTTTTTATATTTGGCTTATATATGACAATGATAGATAATTAATTAAATAATTATAGGAAGTGTTTAAATTTCATGGAGTTTCTATTTTACCGCACTAGCTTCATTTTCTTTTAACAAATCATCTTTATATGATAGAAAATAATATACATTTTATGTGGAATATATATAGGTACATGTCATATCATGTCCTTAAATTTTAAAAATCATTGTGTCTATGTCGTATCGTATCTGTTTCCCGTGTCCATGTCTGTGCTTCTTAGATGTCATCACACCTGACATGAAATAGCAAATTAGTATATGCTACATCATAAGGGTTTGACTGACCAAAAATTATAAATATAGATATCAAACTAATAAAAAAGTGACAAGTACGTACAGGGGTGGTAGATGCATTATTTTATCGGATTAATGCATTTTAGGTAAGTTTAAGTGTTGAAATAACAAAATTATAAGTTGAGGTGTCAAACTAACAAATTATGCCAAGTATAATGGGCGGCATATGTATTATGCCTATATATATATATATATATATATATATATATATATATATATATATATGCTTTAGTTAGAATAAAATACGTAATTTTTTATGAAAAGAAAAAGTAATATTTTAGATATAATAGAATTAGATTGATGTGAATCCAAGTTCAAAGCCTAAAGAGATCCAAGATCCATTAATAGTACAAGAAGGCCCAATCACAAGGTCCAAATCCAAGAAGCTTCAAGAAGCCATATTGGGTTTAATTAAGGACATTTGGAAAGCCCAAGAATTTCAGCCCAATAAGGCATCCATGGAGGCCCAAGGAATAATATTTAACTTGTTTTTGTGTTAATAACAATTAGGGTTACATGTAGCCACCATATACAAGTTAATAGGGTAATTAATACCAAGTAATGGCTATTATTATGGGTAGTGGTTACTAAAGTTAATGGGCTAATCAATACCAAGTAATGGCTATTAATGTGGGTAATGGTTATTAAGGCCATTTAAGAGTAAAAGTAATCCTATGTGTGTGAGTCTATTTTAGTAGTGTGAGCATGGACTTGTACTCTATATAAACAAGTCCTTTTCTTTCTTTTGTAGCATGAATGATTTTGATATATGAATTATAAATTTGTTAGAGTTTTATTGTGAGGAATTTTTTCTTTAATTTCTTGCATAAACTTTGTGACTTATCAAGCTTTATTCTAGCTTGTGGTGTCAAAATCTAAATCTTTGTTTTCTTGTTATTTATCAAACTTTCTTGTTTGTGGCATAAGAGGAAATTCAAAGTCTATCTTAGTATCTTTATCCTTGTTGGTAAAGGGGTTAAGTAGCATCTATCTTCTTACTTCAATCTTTGAACGATCCGAATTTGTGGATTAAATTGGTAATTTCTAGTTTTCTTCTAATTCAACTTATCATAGTATTCTTGCTATTGGGGAGTTAATTGATGAAACCTACAATTCCCATCATAAGTGGTATCAGAGCATTGGCTCAAGATTGAGGTTTGCGTATCCAAAACTATCTTTTAGTTCTCAATATCTTATGTTCATCTTATATTTTGCACCTTTCTTGCTATCTATTATTCTTGTTATTTTTTTTTATCTTTATTCTTCTTATCTTAAGATTTTGTTTGCAGATATCAAAAAAAAAAAGTTTTTATCTTTGAGATTTTTGTGATACCTTTCAATTTGTGCCTATATCAAAAAAAAAATTCATCCAAAAAAAAAAGTATATGTTATCTTTGATATTCCTATGTTAGATCTCAGTTTACATTAAAAAAAAATTGACTCTTCGTATTCCATTGAGATCTATCTTTATAATTCTGTCTCTTTGTGTTCTTTGATAATCTATCTTTGTTTTTTCATTTCTATTAGCCTATTTGTTACAAATTGTTCTTTTCTTTAAGCCTACCTTATTATTTTCTTGTTAGCCTACCTTATTTTTTATCATTGATTACTACATTCTTGAATTTTGTTTGATTGAGAAACTTAGTTAATCTAAGAAATCAAAAGGCAAATTTGAGAGGTAAAAGGCAAGAGTGTGAGATCATTAGAGAAAAAGCCAAAATTGAGTGTAAACACGAGTGGTATACATCAATTTTGAGTGAAACACGTGAGGGAGTGTTGTGAGATTTTTTTTTTCTATTTTCTTTTGTTAAAATTTTAGGTTTTACAATCATGTCAAAAGACACAAGTTCTTCTTCTACAAATGATCATGTGATTCAAGCTATGCAACAACAATTCGAAAGAATGTTTAACATGATGGCGGGAGTCAATGAGAAATTGGAGAGGCATGATGGCATCCTTAACCAATTACAAGGAGAGCCTAAAGAAAGGAGACGTCCACCAATTGACCAAGAGGACTATGAAGTAGAGGATGAATTGGATGATGATCAAGTCACCTTGGTGGGACAACAAATCAATCCTAGGAGACAAGCTAGGAGAGGACGTCCTAAAGATGATGTTGATCGCAACCTTGGAAGCATCAAAATGAAGATTCCTTCATTCCAAGGAATAAATGATCCAGATGTGTACCTTGAATGGGAGAGGAAAGTGGAACTCATCTTCGAATGTCATAATTATTCAGAGGAGAAAAAGGTAAAACTTGCTGCTGTTGAGTTTAGTGATTATGCAATTGTTTGGTGGGATCAATTTTGCAAGGAAAGACGTAGATATGAAGAAAGACCCGTGGAGTCTTGGAGGGAAATGAAGCAAATCATGAGAAAGAGGTTTGTTCCAAGCCACTACTATAGAGAGCTTCATCAAAGGTTACAAACTCTAATTCAAGGATCCATGAGTGTGGAGGAGTATCACAAAGAAATGGAGAAGGCTATGATTAGAGCAAATGTGGTAGAAGATCGTGAAGCTACCATGGCAAGGTTCTTGAGAGGGCTAAACAAAAACATTGTTGATGTTGTTGATTTGGAACATTATGTGGAGATTGAAGATATGGTGAATTTGGCCATGAAAGTGGAAAGGCAATTGAAAGGAAAGAGGTATGATTCTAAACCAAATGTGGGTTCTTCTTCTTCTTGGCAAACTTCTTGGGGGAAAAAGGATAATAAACCTTTTAACAAGTCAAAAGTGGAAGAAAATAAACCAAAAATTGACTTGGGTAATAAGGGAAAGGGTGAGAATCAACTAGCCCAAACTAGGGGAATCAAATGTTTTAAGTGTTTGGGTCATGGGCACATTGCTAAGGAATGTCCAAATAAGAAAGCTATGATTCTAAGGGATGGTGATATTGAGTCGGAGAGTGAGGGGGATAGTGATGATGATATGCCTTCTTTAGAAGATTGTAGTGATGTTGAATGTGCTAAGGGAGATAATCTTGTTGTTCAAAGAACATTGAGTTTGCAAAATAAACATGATGTCCATAGGGAGCAAAGGGAAAATTTGTTTCATACTCATTGTTTGATTCCTAACAAGTTGTGCAACATGATTGTGGATAGTGGAAGTTGTACTAATGTAGCAAACACTTTGCTAGTGGAGAAATTGAAGTTGCCTACTACCAAGCACCCAAGACCATACAAGTTGCAATGGCTTAATGAAAGTGGAGTTGTAAAGGTAAATAAGCAAGTTCTAGTTTCTTTTCAAATTGGTAGATATAAGGATGAGGTGTTGTGTGATGTGTTACCAATGTTGGCCGGACATATGTTGTTCGGGAGACCTTGGCAATATGATTGAAGGGCTAATCATGATGGATTCAAAAATATGTATACTTTGACTATGGATGGAAAAAGGTTTAACCTTGGACCATTAACTCCAAAACAGATTTTTGAAGACCAAATGCGCATCAAGCAACAATATGAAGAAATGGGTTCTTCATTGGGAAATTCTTTAGGAAGGGAAACCTTTGAGAGTAAAGAAAAAGTGAGATGAGTGAACCTAAAAATTCCAATTCTCTTGACCAAAATGGGAAACATATGGTGAGAGAAAACAAGAAAGGTTCAAATGAAAGAAAAATGAGTGTTTATGCAAAAATGAGTGATGTGAAGGAAGCTATGCTTTTGAGGCAACAAATGCTTGTACTTATGTACAAGGAGATTTTGCATATTTCTAATGAAATAACCAATGGTTTGCCTAGTGTTGTTGTTGATCTTTTGCAGGTTTATGAAGATTTATTTCCAGAAGAAATTCTAAATGGTTTGCCACCTAAAAGAGGCATTGAGCACCAAATTGATTTCATACCTGGAGCAAGCATTCCAAATAGACCAGCATATAGATGTAATCCGGAGGAGACCAAGGAAATCCAAAAGCAAGTGAGTGAGCTTATGGAGAAGGGTTATGTTCATGAAAGCATGAGTCCATGTGTCGTACCCATCTTGTTAGTGCCTAAGAAAGATGGAACTTAGAGGATGTGTGTTGATTGTCGTGCCATCAACAAAATCACGATGAAGTATAGACATCCCATTCCTAGGCTAGATGACATGTTGGATGAATTGCATGGTTTATATTTGTTTTCAAAAATTGATTTGAAATCTGGTTATCATCAAATTAGAATGAGAGAAGGTGATGAATGGAAAACAGCTTTTAAAACTAAACATGGTTTATATGAGTGGTTAGTAATGCCTTTTGGTTTAACTAATGCACCAAGCACTTTCATGAGATTGATGAATCATGTTTTAAGAGCATTCATAGGCAAATTTATTGTTGTCTATTTTGATGATATCTTGGTTTATAGCAAAAATTTAGATGAGCATGTACAACATTTGACTTGTGTTTTTGATGTGCTTAGAGAAGAGAAGTTGTATGCTAATCTAAAGAAATGTTGTTTTTGCACTAATGAAATTACTTTTCTTGGATATATAGTCAATGACAAGGGCATTCATGTTGATCAAGAAAAGGTAAAAGTAATTAGAGAATGGCCAACACCCACAAGTGTAAGTGATGCAAGAAGCTTTCATGGTTTAGCTAGCTTTTATAGAAGGTTCATTAAAAATTTTTCTACCATAGCTGCACCTTTAACTGAATGCATCAAAAAGAATGTTGGTTTTAAGTGGGGAATTGAACAAGATGAGGCTTTTAACTTGCTAAAAGACAAATTAAGTTCTGCACCCTTGTTATCTTTGCCAAATTTTACTAAACCTTTTGAGATTGAGTGCGATGCAAGTGGCATAGGTATTGGAGGAGTTTTGATGCAAGAAGGCAAGCCCATAGCATTCTTTAGCGAAAAGCTAAGTGGAGCAAGTCTAAACTACCCTACATATGACAAGGAGTTCTATGCATTGGTGAGAGTTCTAAGGACATGGCAGCATTACCTTGGTTATAAAGAATTCATAATTCACACTGACCATGAGTCTTTGAAGTATCTCAAAGGACAAGGAAAGCTCAACAAGAGACATGCAAAATGGGTGGAATTCATTGAATCCTTTCCGTACATCATTAAGTACAAGCAAGGGAAAGAAAATGTGGTGGTCGATGCATTGTCAAGAAGGTATGCCTTGATCTCTAAACTTGATGCAAAATTATTAGGATTTGAATACATCAAAGATCTTTATTCTAATGATCCTGATTTTGCTAATGTTTATGGGGCATGTGAGAAAGGGGGTTTTGATAAGTTCTATAAGTTTGATGGTTTTCTTTTTCGGGAAAACAAATTGTGTGTGCCACAAAGTTCTTTAAGAGAGTTACTTGTAAGAGAGGCACATAGCGGAGGTTTAATGGGGCATTTTGGGATTAAGAAAACTTTGGATGTGTTGGGTGACCATTTCTTTTGGCCACACATGAAAAGGGATGTTAAGAGAATTTGTGAGAAATGCATTACTTGCAAACAAGCCAAATCCAAAGCAATGCCTCATGGTTTGTATACACCTCTTACCATACCAAATGAACCTTGGGTAGACATTTCTATGGATTTTGTTTTAGGATTACCTAGGTCCAAGGGAGGGAGAGATTCCATTTTTGTTATTGTGGACAGGTTTAGCAAAATGGCACATTTCATTCCATGTCACAAGATGGATGATGCAACCCATATTGCCAATCTATTCTTCAAGGAGATTGTTAGGCTACATAGAGTGCCAAGGACCATTGTGAGTGATAGGGATGTCAAATTCCTAAGTCACTTTTGGAAGACTCCTTGGGGAAAGATGGGGACAAAGCTTTTGTATTCTACAACTTGTCATCCACAAACGGATGGACAAACGGAGGTGGTCAATAGGACACTTTCAACACTTTTGAGGGCTGTCATCCAAAGAAATCTGAAGAATTGGGAAGAATGTTTGCCACATGTGGAATTTGCTTACAATAGGAGTGTGCATGGTTCAACAAATTGCTCACCATTTGAAGTTGTGTATGGATTCAACCCAATGACTCCATTAGATTTGATACCATTGCCATTGGACAAAGCTAATCTAGAGGGGAAACAAAAAGCTGAGTTCATCAAGACTTTGCATGAGAGGGTGCGTGCAAACATTGAGAAGAAGACACTCCAATATGAAAAGCAACACAACAAGGGGAGGAAGCAAGTCATTTTTGAGCCCGGAGATTGGGTGTGGGTGCACTTGAGGAAGGAAAGATTTCCTAACCAAAGGAAATCAAAGCTTATGCCAAGAGGAGACGGTCCTTTTAAAGTGCTTCAACGCATCAACAATAATGCCTACAAGCTAGAACTTCCAAGTGAGTATGGCAATGTTAGTGCTACATTTAATGTTAGTGACTTGTCTTTGTTTGATTTAGGTGATAAAGATGATGGAGCTGATTTGAGGACAAATCCTTTTGAAGAAAGGGGGAATGATGTGAATCCAAGTTCAAAGCTTAAAGAGATCCAAGATCCATTAATAGTACAAGAACGCCCAATCACAAGGTCCAAATCCAAGAAGCTTCAAGAAGCCATATTGGGTTTAATTAAGGACATTTGGAAAGCCCAAGAATTTCAGCCCAATAAGGCATCCATGGAGGCCCAAGGAATAATATTTAACTTTTTTTTGTGTTAATAACAATTAGGGTTACATGTAGCCACCATATACAAGTTAATAGGGTAATTAATACCAAGTAATGGCTATTATTATGGGTAGTGGTTACTAAAGTTAATGGGCTAATCAATACCAAGTAATGGCTATTAATGTGGGTAATGGTTATTAAGGCCATTTAAGAGTAAAAGTAATCCTATGTGTGTGAGTCTATTTTAGTAGTGTGAGCATGGACTTGTACTCTATATAAACAAGTCATTTTCTTTCTTTTATAGCATGAATGATTTTGATATATGAATTATAAATTTGTTTGAGTTTTATTGTGAGGAATTTTTTCTTTAATTTCTTGCATAAACTTTGTGACTTATCAAGCTTTATTCTAGCTTGTGGTGTCAAAATCTAAATCTTTGTTTTCTTGTTATTTATCAAACTTTCTTGTTTGTGGCATAAGAGGAAATTCAAAGTCTATCTTAGTATCTTTATCCTTGTTGGTAAAGGGGTTAAGTAGCATCTATCTTCTTACTTCAATCTTTGAACGATCCGAATTTGTGGATTAAATTGGTAATTTCTAGTTTTCTTCTAATTCAACTTATCATAGTATTCTTGCTATTGGGGAGTTAATTGATGAAACCTACAATTCCCATCATAGATTGTTTTATATATATAATAAAACTTGTCTATTCAAAAATGAGATTCTTATTATAGTAAAATACTGTGAATTTTAATAATTTGACATATAAATTTTTAAGGGTGAATGTTGAAATATAAAGAGGAACATTTGTCAAATTTTGAAACTTAACAAATATATATATATATATATATATATATATATATATATATATATAGAGAGAGAGAGATTCTTAATTTAAATAAACCTTAAAAAATATATTTTTGATAACTTATCTAGCATGACCTTCCATAAGTATTATTTGTTAGATTCACTAATAGTTACATTTTTTAATTTATTAAAAAGTTCGAAAAAAGTTCTCATAATATAAATTTCAAGAAAAGTTCATAGTAACTTTATATTTTTAAAATATTATTAAAATTATATATTTACCATGAATATACTATATTATATGAATTAAAATAACTAAATATATGCTTCTAAATTTAGAACATGATAAAAATGTTATTTTATTTAAAATTTTATATTTTTAATTTAAAATGTGATAAACTAACATTTTATACAAACTTTTTATGATTTCTAATTTAAAATATGAAATGAATTTTAAATAAGTTTAATTTTTTAATTGTGAAAGTCAAAATATGGTGTGAAATATAGTTTTGTATTTCATTAGACATGTGTATATATACAACAATAGAATAACAACTCTAACTATAGATATATATGGAGTTAACAAACAGTTTGAGTAGTGCTAAAAGATTGTTGCCGTGATATGGCCATATAAGTTAAATGGTTGTGATCAACTAATTGAAGCTTGTCTTTAAATTGGAAAAATAGTTCCTTACTTACTACTTGGTCATAAGGCCTGCAAGCTAATTTGCAAATGCAATTGTAGATGCTGAAATTTCTTTTTGGAGAACTTTGTTATGGAAAAAGTGGAAGTCCACTTCTATATGACGTGTGTGTGCTTAGAAGATAAAAATATTGTGCCAAGGTTATCACACCACACATGAGGAGGAGAGTGTAAGCAGA
The DNA here is from genome assembly GCA_947683625.1 of Mallotus nudiflorus. Lineage (NCBI taxonomy): Eukaryota > Viridiplantae > Streptophyta > Magnoliopsida > Malpighiales > Euphorbiaceae > Mallotus > Mallotus nudiflorus. The sequence goes on from CANTUR010000243.1 coordinate 1,323,250, forward strand.
CACTAAAATCTTGCAGAAAATAAATTAACTACTTGATTTTGACACTAACATCAGCAATGGCTTTGAATTCAGACTTTGTTAAGGATCGAGTGACAATACGTTGTTTGCTGGATTTCTAAGCTATCAAAATTTGGCCAAGAAATATCATATAACCACCTTTTAATTTACAGTCGTCAAGGCACCTAGCCAAGCGGCATTAGTAAATGTTGTCATGTATAGTTAGGGACACCATTTAATGAATAAACCTTAATGCATTATACCTTGAAGATATTTAATTATGCATTTGAGTACCATGAAGTGAACTGAAATGAGATGATGCATGTATTGGCACATTTTATTGATGAAAAAAGATAAGTCTCGATAATTGATATTGGAGGTTGCCATAAACTTTCCTATATATGCTAGCTTCAATAAAATATGGTAAGGAGCCATCAGATTTAGAGAAGGTTATGTCGGCTACCATATGTGTAGCACACAGTTTACAAGATGTCATCCTAATTATTTTTAAGATGTCAGTGATGTAAGATTTTTGAGATATTAATATGTCATTTCCTTGTCAAAACACTTGAATACTAAGAAAGTAACTTAAAGTGCCCAAGTCTCATACAAAGAATGTAGAAGATAACTTAGAGATGAGTTGAGCAATCAGTTGAGTGTTACTACTGGTGATTATTACATTATCAACATAAACAAGCAAGAAACATTAGCATTCTCTGGAGGTATAGATGAATAATGAAGGATCTACATTAGAGCCTTTAAAACCTAGAGTTTGAAGAAAATTGCTTAATTTTTTATACCATGCACATGAAGCTTATTTAAGGCCATAGAGAGATTTTCTCAATTTGCAAACATATATTGGATGCTTGCTGTCCATATACCCTTACAATTATACCATGAACATATATTTTTCAAATTCACCATTCAAAAATGCATTACTAACATCAAATTGATGTAAAGGCCATCCACAAGACACTGCCATTAACAAGCCAGTTTGAATAGTCATAGGTTTGATGATTAGACTAAAAGTTTGCTTGTAATCCAACTGATATTCTTGGGTATAACCCCGAGACACTAAGCATGCCTTAAACCTCTCAATACTGCCATCAACTTTGCATTGGATTTTGTAAATAACATTGCAATTTGAAGGATAAGGAATAAGATCCCATGCATGTTTATAGTAAAAGGCTTGCATTTCTTCAGTCATAGCCTGTTGCCATTCTAGTATTTTAATAGCTTAAGAAAAAGATAATGGTTCAGAAATAAGATAGGATGAAGAAGTAGATATTTGTGTATGGAGAATGGTTGGTTTTTGTTAAAGAGTAAATGGGCGTAATGTCGTAGTGTGCGTTCTTTGAGGTTGAGAAGATAAGATAGGTTATGTGCATTGATCTTCAGAATTTCAAAAATTAACAAAGAGTTTTAAGCCTTCGGTGTTGTATATGGTTGTTTTGTTTGGTGGTTATGATAAGGGCAAGTTGTGGGATAAGGGTGAGGTTTGGGGTAGAATTGGTTAAGTTTAGTTAGAGTAGTAGAGTAGTTTGATGCTGATAGGGTAGAAGAAGTTTTAAATGAAGTGGGAGAGTAAGTGGAAATAATACTTGATTTTAATAAAAAAAAAATGTTCTAGAGGATGAGTGAGTTAAAGCCAAGGATTAGATGGCATAGAGACTAGCACAACATCTACATTAGGAGGGAGACCTGAAACTTATTTGAAGGGAAATAATTTTTCATCAATGCACCATGTCTAGAAATATATATTTTGCCTGAATTTTTATCATAACATCTATATCCAAGGTGTATTGGTGAATAACTTAGGAAGAAACATTGAGTTGATCAAAATGTGAATTTATATTTATTATAAGGCCTTTAAAAAGGGTAAACCAATGACTTGGTATACAATTAATGGTGTGTTAAACCTAATGCATTGTACCTTGAAGACATCATAGTGATAATACCTGAAGGTTATAATAACTCAATAGTGGAGCAAATTAGAGTTTTCTAAGGAATGTAATTTATGAGAGGTTAGTTTATAAGGAAAGTTTGTTATACATAAGAGGGTAAAATGGTTAAAGGAGGGAGGGAGGACACCGTCAGTGTTGGTGATTGTCATTATTGAGGAGGTTGAGGAGGAGGAAGGAGAGGAAGAAGAAGTCATCAGTTTTAATATTAAATGCTTTGATACCAAGTCATAATATAGTGTGAAAGATAGTTTTGTATTTCATTAGACATATGTATATATACAAAAATAGAATAATAACTCTAACTATAGATATATATAGAGAGTTAACAAACAGTTTGATTAGTGCTAGAAGATTGTTGTTGTGATAGTGAAAAACAAAAATATTCATATGTGTGATTAAAATGTAAAAAAAATGACATCAGTGTAAGGACTTAAAAGAAATTTTTTATGTGAAAACTTGCACTTTAATCCCTGAACTAATAGTAAAATTAATGAAAGTATGAAGTAGCAAAATAAAATCAAAACTCATTGATGTCATAGTATATTTCTCAAATAGGGGAGATCGACTAATGTATTTAAGTAAACCTTAAGGGTTTTATAATTTGTCCTAAGATTATTTTACATGTGATTTAACTATTAATTTATCTATTTTGATACTTTTTAGAATATAAGTTTAGTTTAAGATTATTTTTTATTTATAATAGGGATAACAACAATTTTAGTCTTATAAATTATAACCAATTTTCAGTTAAGTCCTATATGTTCAATTTTTTATGATTGAGTTCAGTATGAATTTGAAAAATTACCCATTAGTCCTAGTCTATTATCTTTAACAAAAAATGTATATGTGGCTTTAAACATGCTCATAAGGGCAATGATGTCATCAAATGTTGCCACATTGGATTGCCATGTCACTCACAACTAAAATTTCTCCTAAACCTCTTATTAAAGATGTTGTTGTTAGAGGTGGTGTTAATTATAATCCCTCTCATATTCCCTAACAAATCCTAGCTCCACAACATCCCGATCAAAATTATCCCTAATTTCACCTAATACCACCATTTAACACCATCACCATCATTAAAATTAACAAACATGACTACCTCCAATAACATTAACACCAATGATATAGAAAATCAACAACATCATCAATAACAATATATATAAGTAATCATATCATCAATAAAGCAATAGATTGCGAAGAAGAAGAGTATAATAAAAGCAAAATAAGTCAGCTACCATAACTTATTGTAGAAATAAGAAATAAGAAAGAAGAATAAAAATAAAAAGGAAGTGAATCTAAAGAAATAAGAAAGAAGAATAAAAATAAAAAGAAGAAAGTGAATCTAAAGAAAAGACTTTAGAACCCACAAAAAAAACCAAACAAGAAATGAGAATATCCATTAGTATCAAATCTTTCTCCCCTATAAAAGTTATTATTTGAAGAAAAAAAACTCAAATTAAACAAAAATTAGAGAGAACCTAACAACCATCATTACTTTCCTTAATAATACCTCTAGCTTCAAATTTCATCATCATTAACATCAAATTTTCATATTTTCTCTTGCAAATAACTCCATCATTATTTTCACTTTCATAAGAAGGCAAAGTCAGGTCCATATGTTTGTAACCATAATAATGAGTCAATCTACAAGAGAACAAATACTCTGCAATACAATATCTTTGGTAACATCCATAAGCTCAAAATTGATATTTATGAACTCTCTTTCTCTCTCTTTGCAATCCAAACTTTATAAAAAATTGCAATAAACCCATAAGTAAAAAATCAATTAGGAAACAAATATTGAAGGATGGAAGATGATAGAAATTGAGTGGAGGTAGCAAGTGGAGAGCGGTGTTGTTAGATCTATTTTTTATTGGCAGTAAGCAGAGGTAGTGATAATTAGGAGAAGGTAGGTTAAGGCATCAATGGTGGGACTGTGAATGGAGGAGGCCACATCAATAACCAAATGTGCATAAATCATGCCACATATGCGAGCTCTGTCAAAGATAACAACCTAGGAATAACAGGTAATGTTTTAAATTCATATTGAACTCAAATTTCAAAAATAGAACATATAAGACTTATTTAAAAATCAGGTATAACTTGTAAGACTGAAATTGTTATCATCCCTTTATAATAAAATGAAAATTATTGTTAATTTTATATGTTGTGAGTTTATTATCATTAGTTGAATACGACATTATTTAATTAATAATTTTACTATAAAATATTCATATATATATATATATATATATATATATATATACACACACACACACTAATGAATAAGGTATTAAAATATAGGATAAATTGCACAATTGGTGTGCCAACTTTTAAATTTTTGCTATTTTGGTGGTCAAATCTTTTTTTTTTTACAATTGAGTGTTTAAACTCTTTAATTTTGTATCATTTAGGTGGTTGATGGTGGCCAGAGTGTCTAGTTAGCATGAGTGGGGCCCAATTTAAGCCATGTAGCTTGCCACATCAACATTCACTTATAGATGTTATTAGAAATATCTAAAATGCCCTAGTTTCTATACCAAATTTTCCTTTTGGACCTAGGGATTTGCTTTTGAAAAAAAAAATGCAATATAGGAAGAAGAAGAAATACTCAAACTTCACAAAAAAATTAAAATTGCTATAGTCATCATCATTATTCACCATTTCCCAAAAGCTTCACCGGAAAATAGAAATACTCATTTTGATTTAGTTTATTGACAAACTCATCATCGTTCACTATTCTTACTAACAACTTCAGAGCCTTTAAATGGTTACATTTTACACACAAATGTAAAATTGTATCCATATCTAGCAACTTAGAAGTCGACCAATTTCTACCTATTAAAATAACCAATTTCAACCTATTAAAATAAATAAATAAAATTGATGAATTAGGATTCCTTCTCCCCCTCGCCACCACCGCCTCCTCCTCCTCCTTATCCTCATCCACATCATTATTATCTTCATTACTCACTCCTCCTTTCAAGCTTTCTTGATTTGCTTTTTTCCAGTAATGGTTGCTATTTCTACAGAAGAAAAAAGGGTAATTATGCCCATGAAACATCAAACTAGAAAAAATAGTCAAGAAGACACAAAGATAAATTAAAGATCCAACCATAACCAAAAACTGAGAAAAGGGTGGTTGTTGTTTACTAAATGGATAGCTTGAGCATCTTCATTTTCATGGAGGTCTTGCTTTCTTCTTATCAAAGACTGTACCTTAGAGGTAACACATAATATAGAATAAACAAAACCCAAAAATATATTTTTCTATGAGCAAATTGTTACTAATATCCATTTTTCTGTTATCAAATGTGGTAAATGCACTAAACATTCTTCTAGGTCAAGGCATGGCTAGCATGTACTCTGGGCCTCAAAAAGGTAAAATCATCAAGCTTCAATGTTCAACATTATGAGCTTTTGATGATTCTTGTCATCATTTTCTCAGGAATTTTGTTTGGTTTCATTTATATTTAAGAGCTTGCAGGAAACATTACAGCATTTTGTACTTGGTGAGCAATGCCATTGAAATTGAATGTTGTTGTGTCTCAAATGGAGTTGAAATAATGCTGCAATGCAATAAGCGAATTGGGTTTGGTTGGAATCAGCTACTTCCTTATTGATTCTATTTTTAATTAGTTGATTAATAGATTGTGCTCTCTAAGTGCACTCCCAAACCCATAAGAAGAAGAAGAAAAAAAGGGTTTTAAGTTTGATTAAGATATTATTAGACCTATGCCAATCTATCTACACAAAGTTAATGATGTGGACTGCATGTTGTTCAAATGGTGGGCCCCACAAGTGCTGACTAGGCACTTAGTCCACTGCTCACTAATTGAAAGCACTGAAATAGAATAAATTTAGAGAATTCAACCACTTGATTGCAAAAAAAGTACAATAGCCAAAATAGTAAAAATTAAAAAGTTTACACACTAAAAATGCAATTTTTCCTAAAATATAAGGAAAAAAGAAAACATATAGGTAAATGTAAAAAAATAAAAATAACAAATTAATAATTGAAAAAGCGTTTAATGACATAGTATTTTTTGTTTTTTTTGGTCTTTAGGCGTTGTGAGATTTACCCAAGATATGTTTTGATTACTTGCTTCCTTGACCTACTCTCCTACCAGGAACTTGTGAATCGACGAAGTAACCGCACGGTCCGCACAAATGTTGCTTAAGAAAATCTCCAACATTAAAAAGTTCTTTAAAAAAACCTTACAAAATTTCAAAGCTTTTTTTTTTTTCCTGGTGATTCGTACAAGAGAATACCCACAACATCTCGTTTCAATGATCAATATCCCCACGACATGAATATTATCTACCTGTTGCACTTGTATATCGGCAGCAGATAAAGCCCCAATAGGGAATATTCATAATTGCTAATTGGCTCGACCATGGAACAAAGTAGATGAACATTATATATGTGATGCATATGCAAATGATCATACATATTTATATGCCAGAATATTGCTGGTTGTAGATTTCGCATATATATCCTACATCGCCAACCGGAAAATGGGTTTTTTCTGCGATACAATTCGGTCAGAATCTCGTTTGGACCTGATCAAATGGCTTAAGACTCTGACATAATGACCCATCATCCCTTTTAGCTTTGCTCCTTGCAGACCTTTTTTATGCTTTCTAACCAGTTGAAGCTGTTTTTCTTCTTCTGAAAAGTGCTGCCCAAGCGAGCTTCTGCTTCTATTTTCCTTTTTTATTTCTTCAATACTACCATTGATTAGTTGCTTCAAGCTCTTATGATCCCCGTCCGCTTTTGCAAGAAAACCACCTTCTCCTTGATCAAGAAAAACTTCATTTTCTGGGGAACTTGCTGAGCCATTACGCTCGCCTTCTGGCTCTTTCAATGGTTTTCTTGTTCTCTTTGACATGGTGATGTCGTAACGGGGTTTACTTGGAACACAATGGCTCCCCATTCTTGCGGTCACTTTGATTTCCGCACAGGAGAAGTGATTTGAGTGGTTGCACGTATAATAAGAGACATGGCCAGACTAAAAGCTCTGTCGTCTCCATCTTGAAGGAAATTGTGTGTTTAAAGGATTGAGTTAACTTAATAACTAATTAAAGGGTAGTTCAAATGCCTAGGCCTACAAAAAGGTGAAATGTCTGTTTTCAGTTGTCCGGCCATAGCAACCAAGGATTAATTTCTTACTCTTACATCGCTTATCATAAATTCATCAGAAGATGAAATGGCACCAAACACCTAGAACTCGTTGTGCTCACTCTTCATCACCCATCAATGGATGACATGAGTCAGAAACTAATAGGCAATGCAGAGTTTTTTGCTGCTGCTGCTTGAAATCTTATTTAATCAATTTCATTTTCTGTTGCCGATCTATTTTTAGTAGGTAATCGTGACAAAAAGTTTTGTTCGCTAAACTAACTGCAGAGTTAGTACTACCAAAATTGTCGAGGGTAAATCCAAATTTTTGTCGCTAAATATTGGAAAATTCTACAATGTTTTTCATATTTATATCTATTGTTGCATGAATTGTAAAGTTAAAAAATTATATACTTTTTGGCATAGGTTATATGTTTTTCTTATTAATTTTGTGTTTTTACCATTAAAAATATAAAGATAAAATTAAATAAATAAATAAAAAGACATAATGTACTAAAAATTTTAAATTGAAAACTACATAATATACTTAAATTTACATAAATAAGTCAAATTTCACATAATTTTTAATATAATTCTTACATAAATTTTAGGTTAGCTATACAATTTTTATATTTCTATGTACCATTGGATGTTTCATATAAAACTTACATATGTCAATATTTAAGATTATATATTTGGATGAGGAAATTATAAAATTCATTGTACTTTTACATAATAGTTTTAGATTAAAATTTGTGTTATTGTTTAAGAAATTACATAATTTTGTGATTAACTTATATACTTTATATTATTCAAGGTATAAAAAAGACTAATCATGTCAATGATAACAAAAAAAAAATCATAATATAAACAATGAGACACATATTTACATTTTTTATTGAATAATTTTATATTTTTTAAAAATTGTATAATTTAATGATTTTTGTAAAACTTTTCATTTGAATTGTAAAAATTATAAAAATGCATAAAAATTATATAATTCAGTAAACTTTTACATTTAATTTAAATTTTAGAAATTATGCAATTTTTAACAAAATTAGATAATTTTTATTGATTTCTGTTATTGTGATAATTGAAGATGTGATAAATATTAATATTCACAATAATGATAGAAATTACATAATACGATAGGAAAAAAAAACTACAAAACCCAGCATAATTTTACATAAACTTTAAGATAAAAAATTATGTAGTTCTTTAAAATTAGATAATTTGCTTAATAATTTAAATAACATTTTTTATTTGGATTGCAATGAAAGAAATTACATAACATAATTAAAAAAAATAAAAGAAAATTGGTACATTTTTACATATTTAAAAGAAATTAGATAAGTTTCTTAAAGAAATTTAGTTCTTAAATTTTTTTATAATTTTTAAAGATTAGATAATTTTTATTGATTTAAATAATTTTAATAATTTAAAGTGTGTAATTATAAAATTAACGGTAGTAATGATAAAAATTACATTATACAATGAGAGGCTATATAATTTGGCATATATCTACATTAATATTTGATCAAATAATTAATATATTTTTTGAAGAAATTTTATTATGTTTTCATTAATTTATATAACTTAAAAATAGTTTGAGACATAATGTAATGGAATTCAATAGTTTCAAGTCAAACTTTCTAATAGATAATGATCTATGATAAGCTTGTTATGTAGAAATTATCACCTCCCAAGATTGAGTCTCCTTTTGGACCATTCAAGAATGAGATAAAGTTAATTAGAACAACTAACTTAACCCTTCACCAACAAGAATAAAAATTTAAATCAGACTTGCAATCTTCTAAACAAATGAACAAACATGTTTGACAAGCCAAGAAGAAGAACAAGATTTTTGGATATTGAGGCCACAAACCTAACTAGAGTTGATAAGTGACAAAGTTCATGCATGAACTTCAAAGTAAATTTCTCACCAAAAGAAATTCAATATTTCATATATTAAAACATATCATCTAACATCTAATTACAATGAAAATGAGGACTTATTTATATGTATGCAAGACCGTGCTCATACTACTATCCTAAGCACTAAACATATGATAATTTAATCCTACTAACATGTCATTATAGCCACTAATTACAATTACTCTCACTTATGGCATTAAACACCTCTCTAACTCCCACTTGAGCAATGTATGTAGTATTGATTGTGTATGGAGTTCAAAGATACTTTATTTATGTATTATGGCTATTGAAATGGTCAAATACTAGGTGTCAAGTTGTGCAAAGATGTAATAGGTTGTTGTAATCATAGGTCTAGGGCTACAATCGTAGCAAAAAGTTGATCTTTTTCTGCTTCCATTTTTTATCTTCTTACGACTGCAATAGTAACTTTGGCCTCCAAATTCACTTATTTTGATATGGTAAACATGATTATTTGGCCCAAATTTGATCCCACAATGAGTTGGATTTAATTTGGTTGTTGTTAGGACATCCAAACATCTTGAATTAAGATTAATAAGACTTCTTGCAATTTATTGATTTTAAACTTTTTTATTGGACCTTGTTCAACTTGTAGTAAATCTTAGCATACTTGTAACTTGTTGGGCTTTAGTCTTAGACTTGAGATCACATCAACTTGGGCTCTCCATATTCTTTCAATTGCTCCAAATAAGGCCTTTTGAAACTCCTTATAGTTTGAATTTGTTATTGGGCATTCTTGGGCTCTTATTGGTTCATGGTTCCATTAAAAATTGGTGGGCTTAGTTCTTGATGTTACATGAGTTGCCCTTTCTTCAAAATGATTTTTCATTAAATCAAGTCCTTCACCATCATTACATGTTCCATTTCCTTTAGGAGAATGTTGCCATGCTTTTCTCTAAGGTATGCAATATGCTTGCCTATTTGCTTTTTAACTCTTACACCACTTTCTCCATGCTTATAAACCTACCAAAGATCATCAAAAATAATATTCACACTTTTTGTTAGTTTATTAGAGTTAAACAAAATGTATTTGATCATGAATACAAGAATTGGTTAACTTAAGTTCTTGGCTTTCCTCACACCACTAATGGTTGTATAACCACTCATTTTCCTCACACCAACTACCTTGAATTTCAAAGTGACTAAAATATTCTCTACTGATGTAACTGCTAATAAAATCAAATCATCAACTTCTCGAACTCAACAGACGTTACTTATAAAACCAATAAAAGAATAATATTCACACACAAAAAAAATGAATAAGTATTAGAATATTATAATTTGTATGATAATTTTTTTGGAAATGTACAATGATTATTTTTTATTTTTTGGGTTGCAGCAAGAATTGTCAGAGAAAAAAAAGATGGAATGAAGTCAATTTGAAACATCTTATATTATGAACAGTTAATATGAGAACTATGAGAACTATATGTTTATGTTTTTTTTAATTATGTAAAATACTAATATAATTCATAAACATAATTTTTTTTATTTTTAAAATAAATAAACATTCAAGTTTCTTTGGAATCCCAATTCCAATATGGACAATTACTAAAACCTCTTAAAATTTAATCAAATATATTAGTCAAGTCCTCATTTTTTAGATATACATTGTAACATTATTGAATTTTATTTCCATTATGTACAATCAATTTTGCCATTAGTGTAATTCTCTAAAATAAATTATTTTCTTTTAGTTTCTAAAGTTTCATATTTCTAATATTTACATCATTTGTTACTTTTTTTAAACTCTTATATCACTTTTTAAAATTTTCACCAATAATATATAGACAAATTTACTTATTTCAGTTCTTAATATTGTGAATCAAAAATATAAATACAAAATTTTATAAAATCATATATTTCAGTTATAAAAAAAATTATAATAATACTACATATAAGTCTATATCCATTACTTTTAAATATATCAAATATTATTTCATAACATATGTTTTTCAATGATCATATTAAAATAAAATGAGATATATATATATATATATATATATATATATATATATAGAGAGAGAGAGAGAGAGAGAGAGAGAGAGAGAGACGTTCATATGAAATAGCAATCTACTTTCTTTCCATTCTTTTTTTTTTCATCAAATATAATAATGTTATGTTCAATAAGAACTCCAATAAGAATACATACATCTACACAATGAGCTCATATGACTAATCTAATGAATGGGCTAGAAAATATGAGAATAATGGATATCGACAACTTTAATGATCATGTAATTCGAGTTAACAATCAATTGCAAGAAATCATTTTTAGTGGAAACATATTGAGCGAAGAAGTTATATGTTCTGCTTTACAACCAACTTTATGACCAGATCAAGTGTTTATGTTTGACACTTGATTTACTAATCCATAGGAAAATTATGAAAAGCTCTCATAAGTTTTCTTCAACAATATGAAATGTATTTGTAGGCGGTAGAATGCAGCGCATGCCCAAGTTTTTAGCCACCACGGCATTGTGGGGGCTCATGGCCTATTAGGAAATACAACAAGCTTATAGCCCAAGTCAGAGATGGAGTCGCCACCTGTATGAAATCTAGGAAAACTTTTACAACAACTAAATTCCACGGCGATTCTCTATAAGCCATCTTCAGATACTGGATTCAATAACTAGGCATGGGCTTTTGGAAGCTCACCTAACCTTACGATTGGCCTCCATTTGTATTTTGTATTTCATTAATTTTAATTATTTAATTATTTCCTCGATTACATGCAAATTGCAATTTCCTCTAAACAATTTTCCAATTTTGCAATTAAGTTCAAGTTTTAATTAATTTCCAATTACATGCAAATTGGGTGTGATTCACAACATCCATATATCTACAATTAAATTAACAACATAAATTAATTAAATAAATTAAAGTGCACATGCAAAAAAAAGGGGAGGAGAAAAGATTACAACCCTTTAACATGCAAGATAACATAAAATGAATAGAATAGAACACAATAAAATAAATAAATGCACACACAAAGAAATGGTGGAAGGATAAAAGAATTACAACCCTTTAATCATGAAAATACACATAAATGAAATGAAATAACTTAAAGCAAGAATAATAAAGAATTTTTGAAGTAAAATTAGCTATTTGGTGACTAAGTTGCCACCCTAGTTTATTTTCTGAAAATGAAATTCATTAGCCCCATAATAAAATTCTACAAAAGAAATCACAAAGTCAAATCCTTGAAAATGAAATAAAATGCAAAAAATGATTACACTTAATTTAATCATATGAACTACAATTGATAACTAAAGTAAATGCAACAAATAAAATAACTCACAAAATAGCAACTAAAATAAATGATAAAAATTCTATTTAATAGAATAACATACCAAAATTTTAAATGAAATACCTACAAACAATATTATGAAAATGAAACAAACAACATGAATGACTAATAAATGAATTCTAATTATGCGAAAATTAAATAATCACAAATAAAAAATCTTAACTTGAGTAATAAATGAGGTAGAATACTAATAGAGTATAAAAGTAGAAAAGCAAATCAAATATAGAACATAAAAAATAGAAAACCAAAGTGAAAACATGTCTTGAGTTTAAGGACTACGATGGCACCTTAGTATAATAAGGAGTCACCTTAATGTAATAGGGTGATGCCTTATTGAATAGGCATCGCCCTAGTAGACTATTAGAAAAACTTTAATTAGAAAATTTATTTTCAAATATGGACATAAACATTAGTAAAATAATTACTGATAAATCATGTAATCATAAAAGAATACAAGAATATAACTTAACTAATCTAGAGAACACTTCAAGTTAACAAGAAAACGATAAATGTATGAATTTTTAAAAAGGAAAGTAATAGGGGTTACTATGACACTAAATTCTAGCTCCCATCCTTGCCCTCAGAAATAATCTTATTAGTATTTGAATAAGCTTCTCATAATGCAAAGATCGAATCTTGAGCCTTCCTTTTTAGCATACTAAGCTCCTCAGAAAACCTTTAATAAAATACCTTTTTTAGCTCCTCCTACCTTCAATACCTCTTCCTTTTTTTTCCTTTTCACGTTGTTGTCTTTTAGCCTTGTCCTTTTTTTCTATTATTCTTCTCTTTTTAAGTTCACCTTTCTTTTTTGTGGTTCACCTCTTGTTCTTCTTAGGTTCCCCTATATGTCCTCTTTCTTCCTTTTATTTTTATAGGAGCCTCCCTTTTTGTTTGTGGTCTACCACTTTTTTTTATCCCTCCTCTTCGTCAATTGCTCCCCCTTGTTTCTCTATCTCTAGAGGGCACTTAACCAAAAATTTAGTTATTAGAGAATCGTGGTTAACATCTCTAAAAGATAGAGAAATTTATGCCACATCTATTTTAGATATATTTTTTATAGTAGATACCATTAAGGGGCTGCCTCATTGTTAAGGCACTGCTTTGGTGATTAAGGTGTCACCTTTACGCACTAAGGTGGCGCCTTAATGACATATTAATAATGGGCTTATGGACTTCAAAGGCTTAGTTGGCAGTAGACTTTATTAGAAGGCTGTATTCTAAACTTTGCATTATTAGGCTCTATTTGTGTCACAACTGAAATTGTTTAGCTAAATTATTAAAGTTATTAATTTAATGGCCCAATTTAATTTAATTAGAATTTTTTTAAGCCCAAAATGAGTGAAATGCCTAGCCTGGTCAACTTAATGATTAAGGAAGAAAATTTTAAGAGATTCTGGATGAGAATGCCTTAGGAAATTCTAGGAGATTAAATTTAATGATTAAGGTTATGTGAATTTATTTTGACCAAGAAACAAAAGACTCTTGAACTACTAGAGAATTAATTGGGAGAATTAGTCTGTAAGGAAGAATGCTTATAAAAGGGAAAGAATGTAGATCATTTGTTGACATCTACATCAATCCACAAATCTACAATCATCTTTAATTATCATTAGCCAAATGTTTTTACTGTCATTTTCTTTAGTTTACTAATAGCATTGTTTTTATTCTACTTTCATTTTTGTAATAAGCTCTAAAATAAATACAATTTCCTTTTCAATTACTAAAAAAACTTGTCATTTTCAAATTTATTTTCATATGTGAAATCCAAGCAAATTGTGGTAAATGAGTTTAGGGATCCACAAATCATCTAGAAGAAGTTAGTTCATTTTTTAGGACTTAACTCCTTTGGCACACTCATAATCACTCACCAAAAAATAGCCAAAAATCTTTTTGGCATACCCAATAGGACACATTTCAATAAAATGAAAAAATTTGTAAAAGAAATTTTTGAAGTTGGTTACTGCTCCAACAATTCACCTATAATAATAGGTGGTTTATAGACACAAATGAATGAAGGCTTGATGTCTCAAGATCACTCCTGGACTGAGGCACCTCTTGGCTATTCAAGCTAAAATTTGAAGATCATTAATACCACTATTAATGAAGACAATAGTGCTTAAAATATTGTCATTGAAGGAATGAAAGAGATGTATGACTCAATATTGCAAATCAATAGTTCTCTCAAAGACTCTATGTAAAAATTTGAAAATGATATGTTGAAAAATAAGCAAAGGGTAAATATTTCATTTGCCAGAATGAATGAAAAACCTTATAAATCGGAGAGTCAAAATTCTACACCAAAAGTGGAGATTCAACATCAAAAGTAAGAAAAACGCCCTGGGGGGCAACATTTATCACAAGAAAGAATCAATTCCCAAGGGCTACATGCCAAATCTCCATGCTTAAATGCCTTTTCCCCCAAGTGTATGTGTCATTCCTCAGGGACAAAGCAAAGCATAGGGAGTACACATGAGGAAAAATTAATTCCTCAAGCTTAAACACTACTTCCCTAGGACTAAGAACTAAATCCCCAAGGACCAAGACCAAACATAGAAAGTGAAATTTTACTTAAGTCTTCAAGGCCAAACATTGGTTCCTAAAAGAAAAATGCTGATACATCAAGACCATTTGCCTTCTCCTTAATCCCCAAGAGTGGAAATGAACCTGAATACAAAAAAGGAGATAGAGCTGCCATAGGAAAATTCACTTTCCTTAATGGGAACAATCAAATATGTTAATATGTATTCAAGAACATTGGTGGATCTAAAAAAGAAAATAAAAGAAAAGGAGGTGGTTCAACCTTTAAACATGAACTTAAACAGGTTTGAAAATTATTGGAGGTCAAATCCTCATAATAAATTTTTAGCACTAAATAAAAGGTCACCTGCTTTAAAGTCATTTAGAAATAACCACAAATTCATGCCTAGGAAAGATAAAAAGCTTGTATCAAAATTCAATAATCAATTTAAGGTGCCATATTTTATTTCACCAAACAAGAAGTGGTGTAAGATGGAGTATAGAAATTTTTCTCAGTCATTGACTCATACACATAAAAGAAGATTATAGAGACAAAGGACAATTGAGAGAAAGCAAAAGAAACAAGAGATCCAACCTCATGCTAAGGCTAAAATTATACCTAAAGCCACAAATGATTCACTTTGTAACAAAAGGGAGTCCTTGATGCAAAAGGCTGAGGAAGGTGTCATCAAGTTCCATACTCAGGGGGCAACTTCACCAGTTAAATAAAAGGGGTAATTATAGAAAAAACATCATGAGAGGTAATTAATGCAATAATGGTTTTTTCAATTTTTGTTGATAACAAAAAATCCTTTAATGTCTTTTCTATGGAAAATCCAATTGAAATATTGAGCTTTAAAAGGTGGGACAAAAGGAATTATTTTGCATATCAAGTGGGTGAATATTACCTTATTGTTAAGCCACAAAAGGATGCCAAAGAGGTGGAGCTAAAAATATGTCCCACTATATGGGAAAATAAATAAAATAAATAACTGGTCCCTAGCCAAGAATTTGCCACTAGATAGTAATATTTTGCTTTTTTAAGTTCTAAAAATTGGCTTGATAGCCATTATTTTAAATAAAGTTTGAATTTTGTAAATTTTGGTGTGTTTCTATTTACTGCTATTTTCTTTAGTGTGTGAATAAGTGTTGTGATATGTTGATGAAATTTAGCAGCATAACAGCTAAAAATTTGATATTTTGGTAATGTATGGTTGTGGTATATGTGTGTGATATGATAAGTGGTGCTAAAAATTGAAAAATTTTATTGATGGAAAACAAATAAGTAGTTACATAGCAAATAAATCAGAGGATAGTAGATTCATATTGCCTTACAACCAAAAAAATATCAAGGAGAAATGTAGATTGGCCATTAAAAGCCAATATAAATTAGAATCCCTAAGGTGTATAGTAAAATCAAGAGCAACTTAATAGTTGCATAATTCCCAGGCAAATAAATCATAAAATTTAGGCTAAATGTACAAATAATTTGGCCTTAAAATAATAAGTTCCTTGGAATATAAAGAGCTATGCAAATAGACATTATTTTGGCTATTTATTACTAAAATAAGTAAATTGGCTTTGTAAAATTTACAAACGGTGTTTGTGGTTTCCTAAACCACATTCTAGTTTGCAATGATGCACCAATATCTTACTAGTTGTCATTGGCTAAACAAGTAGAATTTACACAAATAAACAGGTGGAAAGCCATGTCTCCAAGAAATTTGGCCTACGAAGAGAAAGAATATAATCAACCAAAGGAAATTGTGTGCAAGATTAATTAAATAAATTGTAAAATTTTTGGTCAATTCCTACCAAAATAAATTTGGGAGAGCAGTCCTAGAAGAAGAAAGTAACATATCTTGATGGTTTTCCTAAGGCAAAAGAGGAGTTGAACCTCTAAGGAAATGCAAGAAGACAAATCTATTTTGGCCTAAAGGCTAACATAATTTGAGTCTAAAAATTAAAATTGCATAAGGAAGTCCATGGTTTGCATCTTGGTCAAAAAGGGGCACTGCATGTTGGCTAAAACTTGATAAGAATATAGAGAATTATTAAGATATTTGATTTAATAAATGCATTTTTAAGGCTTTTAAGTCTTTAAAAATTAAAATGTTGATAATAGGCTTAGAGCTAAAAATGAGATAGTTCTGAGGAATGATATTAATTTGGTCATTTCATGAGCAAACTTGAAACTAAAATCCACGGAAAAATTTCTAAAATATTATCAGAATTTTGGCAACAAGAGCAAATATAAATATAATTATGGAGAAGATATTTGAAATGGCTAAAAATAGCCTATGAAAGTGTAGCGTAATAAAATTCCACCAAGAATTAAAAAGAATTATTTTGGCTACAATTTCCAAAGATAAAAGTAAGAAATAATTAAAGCATAAATTGCATTCTTATTTTGACTATAGAAGCCAAAATTGTGCTTAAAATAAAGTCTTGGTTTAAATAGCTATAAATTATATTTATTCCCTATAAACTTTATTTTGGCACCATATGCTAAAATAAAAATTGATATTGCAAGATTAAGAGTTGAAAATTTTCTTTTAAAAGTCAGTTGCAATTTGGAGGGGTATTAGAGAACTAAGTTTAAATAGCATTCTTGACTTAGTTAAGACATGAAAAAGCTTGGAATAAATAGTGGCCATCTTTATAAAGGGCCAACAAAATTCCTAAAATAATAATTGGCCAAAGCTAGGCTAATAAAATCATTGGCTAAAAGAAAAATATGACTATTAATTTGCTCAAAAGATACCCATAAGTGAGAACAAATTTTGACAAAGTAAAGAGATGCCCCATGTTTAAAAAATAAATTGTCAAAATTTAAGCTAAAATTCTTAGTTTTTAAAGCTAAAAAAATACATTTTGGCTAAGAGAAGAATAAATGTGTAAATGCCAAGATCATTTAACCTAAGTGCCAAGGTAACTTAAAGCTAAAAAAAATTAAATTTGCTTTTTGGCTTAAGTAATTAGCATTAAGCTTGTGACTTTTAAAGCTAAACATGCATATGGTCATACTAGAGATACAAATATTGGCAAAACTTAAGTAATGTGAAAGCCAAAAACTAGTGCATGAAATATAACTAAAGGGATGCAATATTTTAAAGCCAAATTGTAAATTTTCTTAGCCATGCCAAAATTTCAATGTTTTGGCTAAAATAATTTGATTATATAATTAGCTAAGTTAGTGTGGCTCTTAAAACATGAAAGTGCATAGTGATTGGCCAAGAACAAACAAATTGCAAATGATGAAGATGGCTAAAACATATATACATTTTTTGTTAAAAACGGAGTGCATTTGTGATTATTTTAACATAGATTGCTAAAATATGCTCAAAGATGATCAAATTTAAAGAATGGCTAATGGTGAACCAAGAATTTTAATTTTTGGTTTAAGCTAAAATTTAGCCAAGTATTCATGCTACCAAGGCATCACATTTTGATTAGCAAATGACAAAGCCAAATAAAATTAAGATAATTTGGCTAGGGGCTCATAATTATTCTTTTATGTAGCATGTAAATGCACAAGTCTTTAAAAATAGACAAAATCACCAAACAATAAGCATTTGGCTAAACAAAACAACCAAGGTTTGCTAATTAGCATCAAGCTCTCATCCTTAAGATCACCAAAGATGTGTTAGAACTCAAAAATAAATTTAGAAGATAGCCGAAAATGTGAATAGACTCGGGCTAAAATTGTAGAGATATAATCCCTGGAACAATGCCAAAATAAAAGCTTAAATTTTTGCTAAAATCTCAAAATCACAAGGAAGCAATATTCATCCAAAAAGAGCTAAAATACATGAACTTAGTCAAATTATTTCATTAATGTGATACAAAGCTATAACACAAGCAAAATTTATTTTGCTATGAGTAAGAAAATCTCCAAATCATAACATTTGTATAGCTAGTAAAATAATAATTCATGGAAAATTAGAAATTACCTCATTTGGGTTTCCTTGAATAAACCTATAGTTGTGGTCTTGCTTGGGAATTTGGTTTGGAGAAATCAGATGCGAGTTACTAGTGATTGGTTGGGACTGCCTAGTTGCACAGAAGCGAAAAAATAATAGTAGTAGCACCGGTGAAGGTGTTGACTAGATGAAGTAGCAACAACAATAGAAACGTTACGCTACTTATTGCTGGCAACACATGGAGTGCAAGCATCTCACTGTGCCAACGGAGCTAAACGGACAACAACCCTTGGTTGCTTGGAGATAGGTGGTAAGTGTTGTCCAATCGGAGTGATAAGCGACTGACGGTGACCAGAGGAAGAGCTGGTGACCGACAGAAGAGCAGAAAAAGAAAATAGGGGAAACAAAAAAAAGAAAAGTAAAAAAAATAAATTGTGAAAAAAAGGGACAGAAGCGAGAGAGCAATGGTCATGCTCATGAGTAAAGAAAAAAAAAGATGATGGGGAAAATGTCATTGAAAATACTTTTGTGACTTTATCCTATTACATGGCCCCTTTTTAGTATTGAAGAGTGAAATAAATCCCACGAGAGAAATTATTGGCTTTGAAATTTTGATTAGCAAAATAATTTTTAGTTTGCCTTAAATTTAGTTTAATTAACAAAAACTTTTGAACAGTGGAGGTGTGCCATGTAATGTGCTTAATTTTATATGTGGTAAATATATTTACTTTTTAATAAAATTTTTGAATAGTGGCAAGAAAACAAAATAATAATAAAAATAAAATGAATTGAGCAAAAATATATATTCTTGGGCTTTATTTATTTTACATGTAAAATAGTTTTGGTTTGCCCAAACTAATTACATGTGGGGGGCATTCTTTGTGTTATAATTGAAATTTTTTTTGTTGAAATATTAAAGCCACTAATTTAATGGCATAATTTGATTTAATTAGAATTTTTGAAGCCCAAAATGAGTGAAAAGCCTAGTTTGGTCAACTTAAAGATTAAGGAAGCGAAAATTCTAAGAGATTCTGGACGAGAATACCTTGGGGAAAAGCTTAGGGATGAAGGTTGCATGAATTTATTTTCACCCAGAAACGAAATACTCTTGAATTGCTGGAGAATTAGTCTGCAAGGAAGAATACCTATAAAAAGGAAAGAACACAAATCATCTATTGACAGCTACATCAATCTACACATTTACAATTATCTTCAGTTATCATTAGCCAATTATTTTTACAATCATTTTCTTTAATTTATCAATAACATTGTCCTTATTCTACTTTTGTTTTTGTACTCTAAAATCGATACAATTTTCTCATCAATTGCTCAAATAACTTCTGTTATTTTCAAATTTATTTTCATCTATGAAATCCTAACAAATTGTGATAAATGAGTTAGGGGATCAACAAATTATTTGGAAGAAGTCAATTCATTTTTGAGAACTTAACTTCTCTAACATGCTCGCAATCACTCAAAAAACTAAAAAATAGCCAATAGACTCATTTTGTTCATAACTTTCATTTTCGGGCTTCACTTGTGGGCCCACTAAACCCAAGTGTCAATTATTGTATTGTTGAAGAGTATTGAAGACAACAAAATGAAAATTTTAATTATGATATATACGATATTACTTTAAAAATATCTACAATAATTTATGTAATAGTATGAAATTCAATATATTTTAGAGTATATAATAATACTATCTTATAGGGGATATTACATAATAAAAAAAAACCCAAACCTCTAGGGGTATTTTTAAATAAAATTCAATCCAATTTTTCCTTTCAAATCATACTACAACTTTTAAAACGTTATAAAAAAAATCCCCACTTAAATGACTGTATTAGTAATATGAGATGAAATTATTTTTTTTAATCCATGGGCCCATTTTGATGACTGTACTAGTAATAGGAGATCAAACCAATACATTTGCCCTTAATTTGATACTTTTATCTATTTAAACAGCCTAATAATCTGAAATGAAACACTCAATTGAAGGGAATAAAATATCAATTTGGGAGCAAATGTATTAGTTTCATCTTCTATTACTAGTATAGTCATACAAATGGGTCCTATGAATTAAAAAAAAAAAACAGTTTCATCTCTTGTTACTAATACAGTCATCTAAGGAAGACTTTTTTTAATAATGTTTTAAAGATTGTATTTTGATTTGAAAAAAAAAATAATTAGATTTTTTATATAAAAATACCCCAAATATTGGAAATTTTTATGTAATTTCCCCTATCTTATATAATATATTTATAATAAATAAATATTATTTTCTATTGTATAGTTTTTTTTAATATCATCTAAATAATATTTTTATATATATTTTCTATTGGTTTTATTTTTGTAAAATACATATTTTAAAATAAAATTTTTATGCATTAAAAGTTATTTTAATTATGATTAATAAATAATTAATCTATCCTAAAAATACTACTAACATGGCTCGGTTATCATGCTAGTTTTATCTCAAAACTCACTATTGGCTGTATCACATGTGCAGAAGGGATTGCAGGTTCTTTCATCATACAAAGCCCAAGACAGAGTGATCTTTTTGATGGAATGGAAAATTACGAGCAGCAGATCACTACATCGATGTATATTTGTCGTTACTGGCTTTGGATGTTACTTTTTGGAGGATCTAACCTAGGAAGCTACATCCCCTACAACGATCTCAAGCCCAAAGGTTCGCATGCCTATCAACCACGTGTCCTTTCGTGCAAATATGAAAAAAGCAGCTTTCCCAACGTCGCGTTGAGATTCTGATAGCGACGTAACCCCTCATCTCAAGCTGTTTTCCCTCTCGACTAGAGACTGGCAGCAGGCGATGGTTGTGCAAAGCAGAAAAATAGAAGGGGGACTAGGAAACAGAGCATAGTAGTACATTACCGTCTCTATGGCGTCCCTCACGCCAGGGCTGCTAATAAAACTTGTTGATAATGCAGGCAACAAAGACGTGAAAGTGACAGGAGAGCACCGCTCCGCTCTACTCCAGGTGGTGGAGATATTGCCTTCTTTTTCTGGAAGCGATGATCCCTTGCAGAACAGAGGTTTCTTTTTGAAGGTCTCCGACTCACTGCACTCCGTTTACGTTACCATACCTGAGGAGGACATGGAGTTGATATACAGCGATAAGATCCAATTGGGTCAGTTCATTTATGTTTCTAGGTTGGATTCCGGTTCTCCAGTTCCTGTACTTCGTGGGCTGAAGCCTGTGGCTAAGAGGCGGCCTTGCGTTGGAAATCCTAAAGATTTGTTGTCAAGTGACGTGTTGCCTGTTAAGAATTGTGTAAACTTTAGCAAACAGAAGAAAGCAGTGGATTCTAAAGCTAGAAAACGCGATTCATTCGGTAATGGAACCAAGGTGGAAGGTTTGGAGTTGAGGAGGTTGAGTTTGGACTCCGCCAGAAGGGTCTGGGATCACAATCAGATGCCTAAATCTAATACCGCTTTCAAAGCATCCATTAATGTACGGCTTTGTTATCACATTTTCTCTCTCTGTTTTTTTTCCTTACTATTTCAGAACTTCTGTACATGTTTTTGTATTGTTTGTTTCTTTAATTGTGCAACTAACGTTCATTTTATTTTTTTTGTTCTTTCGAATGAATTTAAATTTTTTTCGAACTCACAATTTTTTGCCATTTTGTTATTTAACCTTCAACCAACTTCATATACATCTGAGACGTATTATTTTGTGCCTTTTTGGTCTGAACCAAGTGTCCACTTGACTCTGACTAGTGGCACTCTAACAGGAGTAGGAATTCTACATAAATGGTACAGCTTTTACTATTTTTCAGGTTTAGTTGGTGGATTAGAGACTTGCTATGTTTCCTGGTACGTGCTATAGCTGGGAGTTTTTATATTAACAAATTTGCTTGGACTTACGCGTGAATAAAATATCTTCTAAATCCAGTGCTTGATTCTAATGTGGATGTAAGTGTCTAGTTTGCCATATCTTGGCAATCTTATATATATTTCTATGGAAAGTTATTTCATCCATATCTGATCACTCTAGGATTAAAACTGAATTTCTATCTTGATCTGTTAATGGAGTACTTGAGATCTCCAGATTTTGAAAGTGTTTGCATTGAATTGTGTTCTCAACTGTACTTTTTTATGTTCTAAATGAAGTTTCTATTTTGGTTGTATTTCGAAAAAAATGACATGTTCCATAGATTAATTCCGAAAAGAGGGCTTCTTCTAAGAGTGGTTTGTCACTGAAGCACCAAACTTCAACTAAATCCCCGCTAAAAAGCAAAAACGAGGATTCTCCATCTACAGTCACTGCTGGCCCTTTGAAGAAAGACTTCAAGTCAACAACTAATCGCCCTATTTCCAGCTGTCTAGTGAAGGTGCCCCTTAATTCCAAAACTTGGTTGCAGAGGATATCATGGAATGCGCTTCCTCCTGTCATCCACGAACTTGGAAAGGTTTGGACGCAAACTAAAAACTTATGCTTATGGCATGGATTCTAGACCGTATGATACCAAATTGGTTCTTGCATTCTGCATGATTTCAGGAAACTGTGCATCACAGAAATAATGCCTTTTTGGCTGCTGTAAGTGCGCTGGAAGAGTCATCAGCTGCTGAAAGTATCATTCTCTGCATGCAGTATGGATCGTTTCCTCTCTTAAAACTTTCTGTTTATTGCTGGTTGGTTTGCATTCTTTATTTTCTTTATCAAAATTTTTTTTTTTTTGGTGTTGTTACTCTGATTTAAGATGCAGTGAATTATAATTATTTTATGTTTTCCAATTTACACCTTAACTAAAGTAGTGCCTTAATCTTCTTATGCTAAAATGTAGAACATTGTCCCTCTCTTGCTGGTATACATATGGAGATTAAACAGACTTTGTGAGTTTTCTGTATGTGCTAATATGCTAATATGTTACACATGTTTTCACATTACTAGGAGTAACTCAATTTACTTCCTCCTTTCTATCTCTGGGATCTTAAATTTCCTTCATTGTATCTTATGTTGGTGCTAAACAATAATTCATCTCTCTCTTTCTCATGCAAACACAATCAGGCTCTCTTGTTTTTCTTTTTTCATTGTAACATGATAAGTTCTGGGTTTGTTAACTCCCGATAACGTACTTTTTATATCAAATTTCTTAGGTTCTTGAGATTGTTTGCTAAGGCTGAAAAATGAAATCTTTTGACCACAAAGACGAATTGCATCCTTTAAATATAATTTGTATGGAATCCACGTGATGATTTTGGAGCTAAATGTTGCCTACATATCAAAAAAAAAAAAAAAGCTAGTTTCTTTTTTCCATCTCAAAATGGATTATATTGATTTTCTTCTATGTTTTTTTTTTTTTCCACTTAATTTTCCCCTTTTCAGAACATTCGCAGAATTGTGTAGCTCCTGTCCGAATATATCTTCAGGACCACTAGTTGAACAATATTTGGACTTTTACCAGCAAACATACAGAGCAGCACTGGTTGTTCATTCCTTGCTCAGTGTTGGCCATCGAGAGTCAATTTCAAGCTTTTTTGGTAGCCAACAGTTCACACTTCCTGATGGATGTAAAACTAAAGCCAACATGAATGCAGCATCCTGGGTTAATGCTGCCATAGAGACCAACCTTTCCAAATTCACTTTGTTTAAGAGGCCTGAGAAGAGTGAAATGGTAAGTAGTGATAAATGTCACTATGTTGTCCTAGGGATCCCTGACGAATTGAATTCAGGAAATCAATTTTTTCAAAACAGACAAAGTCCTAGAAATCATGCCAAATTGTCAGATTTGAGTCCAAAGCTAGCACTATCTTCATTAAGATATCCCTCAGCCACAAAGAAAATGGATCCCAAAAGGGAGTATTGTCCCAAGGGAAGTGGATTAAAGGAGATGGCACATTTAGCAGAAATGCTGCTCTTGCATTCTCGTGAGTGGTTTTTGAAGTACATCGAGAGTTCATTGAATGACGGGTTTCGATTTTGCATGCGGGAAAGTAATGAAATTGCCCTTCTTCTACGGCAGCTTAAGAGGGTGAACCAATGGCTAGATCATTTGGGTGATGGTGGTATTATACTGAATGAGAGGATAGAAAAATTGAGAAAGAAATTATATGGGTTTCTACTGGAACATGTTGAATGTGCTGTTGCTTCCAGCAAGTAGACTTGATTAGAACTGACCAAATTCATACTAGGAAGTTGATTGGTTTCTAACAAAAACGGCAAATGAGCACAAGGTACATGGTTAACTTATTTCGACATACATTGCAATTGGCTTCTGACTAGTAAGAGTTTCATCTAAACATCTGTAAACATTTCGAATTTCGTAACTGTTTCTGATCTAGAATAGCTAACATCCAGAGGGATAACATTAAATTAATAATTTCTCATGGAAATTAGATGATTGTATTTGGTTCTGATGATATAAAGACAAGTTTTGGTGCTCTGAAACATAATTAATCTGGCTTTTTCTTGTTTAGCTCGACTGCAGGCATTTTTCAGGTATAGGGTATCTTCATCCAATCCTAATTGGAAAACCAGAACTTTCATAAACCTCCAAACAGATGTTACTTTACTGGTGGAAGGTATAGAATTCTGACGATTTTCAACATTTTGCTTGGAGAAATTCACTTCTGATGATTAAACGAACAGTTTAAAGATTTATATGGTCATGAAATTGCCATTAGTTGATTCTTGGATTCTGTTGGAGGGGGTGAATTCCTCTTCATGGGTGCTGTAGCAGTCCTGGCAGAAGCTTTCATTCCCTTGCAGGACTTCATATGTGTGTGCAATTTCTCTGGCTTGAATGACTTGCCGCATTGCCTGCATAATTTTCACAGAAATTTTCAGTCACTGCCTGGTGCTCTCAATTTCTCAAGTTATGTTTTCTGAACTAAACAAAATAATTTTTCTGGTCAGGGAGATTGTTTGCTCCTATATTTGGGTGGGATCCATGGTTAATTCCTGTGATGATTATAGTTGATGTTTGTAATCATGCGTAACTTGGAAAATAAAAAAATGGAGTACCCCAGGGCGTTAATAGCTGAGTAAATCATTGGGTTAAATGAAAGAATTTGATTATTCACCAAAAAAAGTGAAAGAATTTGAACCATGGTGCTGGGATTTAATCTTAATCATATTAAAGGCTAACTAATGATTAGCTCTGGGTATCTACTGGATGAAAATACTCCAGCTTTTGACTATAGGTAAAACGACGCTTATATTAAATTACATTTATGTCACTTCATATTAAAATTGAGTTAAAACTTTTTTTTTTTTGGAAGGAAAATAGAGTTAAAATTAAAAGATATTATTATTAAGATATTATATAAACTTTCTTATGTTAATATTGATTAATAACAAAAATAATTTTTTACAATTAATATAAAAAACAGATACTATTAAAATTGGGTAATAACAAAATAAATTAAATATTTTTAATTTTACTAAAATGGTTCACATTTATCTATTACAGACTATTAACAACATATTAACAATTTACTATAAATAACTAAATCAAATAGACCTTAGTCATTTAAGGACATTTATAAATTGTATTTAATTATTGAGATTTTAATTTCAGTTATTCTTTTAACTAACACCATATTTTAAAATGGAGATAACAGTTAATAAAATCAAATCTGAATAGCATTTAATTAACTTGTTTATAAAAGTATAAAGTAGTAATTATGGTCAAATTTCAAGGGGACATCTAGGCATTCTTAAGTATCAAATTGTTCACGAGTAGTTTGATATTCGATTGGATAAAAATTAGCTCGATCTCATATTTTAAAGCTCATTTAATAAAAAAGTTGAATGCAAATTATATAAAATTTGATTCATAAAACTTACGAATAAATTTGAATAGAAGTTCGTGAGATAACTTGTAATTTTAATATTTAATAATTTGATGATATATATATATATATATTATTAAAATAAAATCATAATTTTTATTAAATTAATTCTAATTTATTTTCAATTTTTAATGTATAATTTTAATTAATAGCTTGTATTTTTAAAAATTTTTTAGGTTCATTTAAGCTTGTGAATAATTTGTGAACATCAAATGGCATAACGAACTCAATTCGACTTCGGCTCAATTATAAATGAATCAAATTTGAACTAGAAAAGCTCAATTCTATTTGGTTCGGTTCAGTTACACCCCTAAACATTCTTATAAAAAGTGATTCCTATTGAATTAGAAACAATTATAATAATCCTTATAGAATTATAGTCATTAATGTATATTACAGATATATATACACAATGAGTAATAATAATTATAATTAAATAAGAATTAATTTAATAATTTTTATTTTATTTGTATATATACCCATTTTTATATTATATTAAGAGCTTAATAAAAATAGCGCTAAATTTAAAATGAGGTTATTTTCTATTTTTAATAATTACTTAGTTAATTTATTCTTTTTATTTTATTAAAATTAATCAATTAATATATATATAAATTATTCTATCTTAGAATTTATATATTAAATTAGTCAAATATATTGATATATTAATATACATTCTACGCATAACAAGATGATTAATAGTTAAAGTATATTTATATAAAATTTTATTTTTAATTAAAAATATAATATTGAATGAATATATACTTCATTTATATTTAATTTTAATTAATTTAATATATTATTGTAAATATAAACATATACTATTAATATATTTTTATTAAAATTACTTCCTTTTTTTTATTCTCTTTTAAAACATTATTATATTTTTATTTTTTTTTAAACTATAATAATTATTGTTAAGAATGAATCTGAGTTGTTAGATTAATGTTATGAGGTGTCTTTAATCTAAGGGTGTAACAGTGAATTTGAGGGAACTCACTCCCATTTTTTCTTTATCTAAATAAAAAATCTCTCATCTTTTTCTATTCCTTCCACCATTGCTATTGTCATACATGGAAAAAGTTTAGCGTTTGTTAAAAAGAAAAAAGGGTTTAGTGGAGACAAAAATTAAATTGACATCTAACATAATCTCGAACTTGCTAAATTTTTAGGACTTAAAATAATTCAAAAGCTCTTTCATTTATGTTTTCTTCAACTTCCGTTAGAAAAGTTAATTTATGTGTGTCCACAGATAGAAGTTAATTTACATTATAAAAGTTCAAAATATCACATGACCACTATATAATTATTCACTCCATTATTAGAAATCTCTAATTCTTGGTGTCCTTCTATCGACCTATTTGTATAGGTAGTAAAGTTCAATAGTGGCCATGTGAGAACCAACCAAACCCTTTAAATGGGCAACTGAAGGATCAGATAGGAAAGGTGTTATTTCTACTTGCCAAAATAAAGAATAATATCAATGACATTATTACTATAGGAATTGATGTTTTTCTTTAAAACTTCATTTATCTGTGAAAAATATTTTTTAGAAATTTTTTTTATTATTTAATTGTAACATTAAAAAATAATAATAAATAATAAGAAACTGTATTGAAAAATAAAAGATAATAAATGATGAGAGAATATATTAAAAAATAAAAAGAAAAAATAATAAATGAGAAGAAAAAACATTGAAAAAAGTATTAAAAAATATTCTTTCATTATTAAAATGTGAAATTATTTTCTCTTCTTTTGAAGTAATTTTTCTTTATCTGATATATTATTTTTTTTTTCACTTATTTTTCCTAAATAATCTAAACACTTAAAAATAAGAGAAAATATTTTCCGCAAATAAATAGGTCTAAATTGGAATTATTTATTTCATATGGACAATTGTCATGCTTGGAGTAACTCTAGATTTTGCATTGACTTTCCCAGTCTGTTTCTCACAGGTCGTTTTAATATAGTTTTCTTACTAACACTACCAGATGCTACGCTTGAAACAATCTAAAAAATATGATAACTTTGATAATTAGTTTCAGATTTATAATGCTCAGAGGTGAAGCTGATATCACTTACGTGCAGGTGGGCGCACCCACTGGCTTGTACGCAGCAGGAACCCCTTTCGGTTTGCTATATCGGCTCTGCTGCTGTTGTTTCAACCCATCGAAACTTCTCCTGCTAATGCACAACCAAATGGAAGAAGAACATATTGCATTATTATTTTCATTTATGGACATCTTATGCGCACAAATAATGGAAAATTTTATTGATTAATGTTTAATTAATCTGCTATACCGAGCATTGTATTGTTCTTCCTGCTGATGCCAAGGAGTCCCAAATATTCTTGTGGACCCTCCTAGCATATCCTGTTGGCAAATCTCGACTTTGTTTGCAGGCTTATTTGAGGAGGATTTATTAACAGCCACCAATGCAGTATCGTTTGTATCAACAGCACCACATGTAATCAAATTCCGAAGCATTTTTGAAGCTCCAGTTGAATAGCTCTTATTCTTTGAAAACTGTAACTGTGGTGATGACAAGGAAAATGATGAACTTGTAATGCCCGTCTTTTCAGTACTACAACTGGTTTTTCTGTTATCATTGTCATCAACGTCGTCGTTCTTGTTGCTGTTTCTCTTCTTCTGCTTCTTCTTTATATTGGAGCTAACAGAAAGTCTTCCGTACTTGTCTAACTTTTCTTCAAGGGCATTAAATTTGCTTGAACCTTGTTCTTGTTTCATGGAATCTTCGGTTAGTGTTGAGCTTTCAGAACTGAATATTGGTGATTCATGATAATCAACTTCAGAAGATGTTTTTATTGAGGTATCGATGCTAGGATCTGAGGATGTCTCCTGTTCGTCTTCAATTCCGGCAGCCTCAACCTCATAAAGCTTCTCCCTTTTTATAACGAAATCTTTGTTTTCAGCATTGGAATTCGCAGCTGTTTTTCACAAAGCACACGAAAGAAAAAAATAAAAATAAATATACACATTCCAAGAATAATGAATGGAAATCCATTGAACCAAATTAATTACCCAAAGTAGTGGTTGGGAAAATTTCAGATCCTTTGAGGACATATTCATTGTCACAGATTGGCGTAATCAGATCATCATCTATTAAGTCTTGCCAGACATAACCATTTTTGTATCTCCTGTGGAAAAAAAAAGTTAACCATACAAATTAATGGAAACTAAAGTCTTGTCGTATTATATATTGTGTCGAACAAACCTCTTATATGACCAAGTGAAGGCTTCTGGCATGTCTTTCCCTCTCAAATCAGCCATCCATCTCTTCACGTCTGTTGAAGTAACCAATTAGCAAAAGAATTCGGATATTTTATTTAAGAACTGAAATATATACACACCCATAAACGAACCTCGGAGATAGACTCCGTTTCGATTGAAATGATGAATCCGAATGAGATGAGGATGGTCGACGCGGCCCTTATGACTGAGGAAGTAAATGATGTGAAGACGCCTAATTTCTCCTTCTGTACCTTTTGCTATAGTTGTTGATCCTTCCATTCTTTTGCTGCTGTTTACCTAAAATTAATTAATATGCATTGATTGCACAAACCAAAAGAATAGCATACCAAATTAATAAGCATTAAAACAATATTACTACCCTTCTTTTAAGGCACGTCCCCCTCTCTAATTCACTACAATACTGAAAATTATATTATAGTGCAGTTAGTTATATCCATTTTTATATCACAGCAATCCTCGAGGGATCACTTCAGCTTTTGTCTCTATCCTGCCGGCCTGCTCCACTAAAGTTTCCAAAAACAAGAACACATAAAATCCCTTTATCTGTTTGATTTTATTAATTATCCTAATCCTATAGGAACATGCAGGCTCTGCAACCATATAGTGTGTATTAAAATATTAGCTTGAATATAAAAAACTTCTCGTACATGCAAAAAGAATCGTTGGATTCTTAGATTACTCTCAGTGCTTGCCTTGTTTTCTTTGCTTCTTTCTCCACACTGACCACAGTTCTGTCTTTGTGTGAGACTGTGACAAAAGAACGTTAAAAGTTAGAGATGACGAGATTTGTAGCTACTAAAACGGAGAAAGACTTTATCATATCTCCCGCGATTTAACAAACTTCGCAAACACAGCCTGCTTTTGACCATAAATTTATTCCCCAGCCAAAAATCCATATTTATTTCCAACTTCTATTAGTTATACATTTATTTCTTTGGGAGATATTATTGGTTATACTTTAGAGGTTGTTGGCAAATCTATCTATTATTGGTTATTGTTATCATTCATAATTGATAACGTCAAATTTGGCCAAAGCTAGCGCTGTGTGAGATTAAATTACATAGTTATAAATTTAAATCAACCTACAAAAAAGAAAAATAAAAAATGTGCACACAATACAAGCACTCAATATTGAACATAAAATGGAAATAAATCAACAACAATTATCAATTTAGATAATTAA
Organism: Mallotus nudiflorus; assembly: GCA_947683625.1. Classification (NCBI taxonomy): domain Eukaryota; kingdom Viridiplantae; phylum Streptophyta; class Magnoliopsida; order Malpighiales; family Euphorbiaceae; genus Mallotus; species Mallotus nudiflorus. The sequence goes on from CANTUR010000243.1 coordinate 1,354,318, forward strand.
ACAACACAACAAATTTGATGGATAAAAAGCTATATAATAAAATTTAATTAGAATACCTCAAGAGTGCAAGTGTAGCGCTTATAGTAGTGCAGTTTGTTGATGAAAACTTGAAGCTAATTTTTGGTAACAGATTTGAGTGTCCATGATTTCTTTTATTATTATTGGACTCATTTTATATAAAATATATTTTAATTTTAAATTAAATAATTTTACATAATTATTATTTATTTGAAAGTACAATTTTTCAAATTTAAAAAATTAAAAGTATCGAAATATATATTTTATTATATTCAATTTTTAATTCGATGCTATAATGTGAATAAATTTTCCGTACCCAAATTTTTGAAAAAATCATTTTATTAATTTTGGCGGTCATTCCATTTTCTGGTGTTATTTCATAAATCTGTTGATTTGGATGTTTGCAGAATTTTGTTGTGCAATCAGATTTTGGCTTTTTGGCGCACACTGTGTTAATTTAGCATACATTTCTTGTTGTGCTTTAATAATTCATTGGATGCGAGGTAAATATTTTCATAAAGATGTCTCATGATTTTGAGCACAAACTACCCCAACGACTCGAATGACGCACATTTGGAAAGGAAATAACTGAGCAAATTCAATGCTTATTCGAACTGAAAATCCCAGTTATCCCACATCCAGGGCCATGCGCATGTGGTCGTAGCAGCACCAACACATCATGGCCACATCAAGAAATAACTGTTACAATGAGTTGCGAAATCATAAAATCACAGAGCTTGCATACATCACATTTATAGTCTGCAGAATTTGTATTTTTCCAGAGTACAGCGAATCTCGTTCTGTATACATGTCATCCATCCATCCCAGTATATCAAAGGAAATGTATAAAGGGCATGGTCTACTAAATCCAGAGTTGTCATTATACATCCAAAAGGGAAGGTAGTGTCCTTGCCTTTTACTCGCCATAACGTGTTGCGGTCTATTCTTGAGCAGATGTTTTATTTGACCAGCACTTCCGATGAAAGAACTGAGTGTACCTTGCAAAAACCAAGTCCTCTGATCCAATCAAATAACAGGAAGTGCTGAAGGTGAGTTCTTACTCTGTTCCAAGTCCTCTGATCCAATCAAGTAAGAGGAAGTGCTGAAGGTGAGTTCTCACATTGCTTTTTTGTAGCCATCCCATCTGCAAGAAACATATTATACATCATCTTTGTCGAACCATTGAGGGGCAAAAACAAATAATATTAATGTTTTTCAGGGAATTAGCGACCCTTCCATGCATACATTGAAAAGAAGGCTATGGTATCTGCAGACCATACAACGGTAAAGGACTTCAAGAACAAAGGAATTATAACATTGAGCAAAGGGATGAGGACGAATAGATAGTTGAGAGCTTCTTCTCATTCTTGGAACAGTCTCTAGCTCGTAACGAAGGAATTGCTGCACAAATAAGCATTCGGGTTGTTTTGCTCTGTGTCAATTACTATAGTTTGATAAGTAATCATAATACATGGTGATTGCATGTAGACCAAATTAAAGGATTAACAGACTTACTGAACATCCAAATGGACCACATCCCCATGAGTCTCCAAATATCTGGCTCATTTGATGGAAAAATAAGATTGAAAGAAGGAGCTCCGCCTAACAGCATTGAGACATAGCCTTGAACCTCAAAAACTGTGTACAAAAGCAGTTCTGACAGTGCAGGATTTTTAGTAGCTGTGGAAGCCCTTAGAGCAAAGGTTGCTGCAGTCTTTTGCACAGTCTGTTTATGCAAATAAAAATTACAAAAAAACCAATAACCATCAATAAAATCAATCATCAGATGATTTGAATTTGAAAAAGAAAAAACCAACCCACCAACCTTTTTGAGGTCTTTATCAAGTTCTAATTCAGGAGCAGCAAAAGGAGGGGAAGAGGAGGAAACTTTTGTTGTTTCATTCTCTTCTTTTTCTTTTCAAGTTGAAAGAATTGAAGCACCAATAAAATTTCAAAATATAAGAATTGGAATTGAATTCTTGCAATATTTTGATTCTCCAAAAACAATGTAAGATGTTTTAAAGCCTAAGAACTTTTAGCAACACTGATTGGAATTCTAGCTTTCTTATTCATGGCAAGTTTTCTTTGCATTCTAGCTTTCTTGAAAGCTAAATTTCTTTGCATTCTAACTTGAACTGTGCATTTTGTCTATATCATAAACATGAATTGCAACATAACAATTGTTGAGATTTTCCTGTGTCATAAATGTTCCTATTTTAAACGTTCATTGTTTAGCTTTGTTTCCTATATTTCTTGCTTCCTATTTGCTTCCTATTCTTTAGGCATAAACTTAGTTTTTTTCCTATATTGGATGTACAGATGCTTGTATATATAGCACACATTATAATCAATAAAGATTATCTTTTTCCCATTAATATTTTCTCATGGTATCAGAGTCTGGTTCAAACAAATTGAATCAGAATCCATCTTGTCAATAACATCAATGGGAGATCAAGAAGGAAGTTCAGAAAAGTCACAAAGTTCAACGAAAGGGGGAGAAATTATAATGCAGAATTATGATGATTCACCATATATTCTTCACCCTTTAGATCATCCAGGACTTGTGTTTGTCACTACACCTTTCACAGGAGAAAATTTTTCTTCATGGAAAAACTCCATGGAAACAGCCTTGTATGCAAAAAGCAAGGGTGGATTCATTGACGGAAGTCTATAACTGCCGAACTCAGACTCACTAGATTTTGGGCGATGGAAAAGGAACGATGCTATGGTTAAAGCTTGGCTAAGAAATTCTCTAGCTAAAGACATGCAAGAAAGTGTTATGTATGCAGACACAACACAAGAGATATGGAATGAACTTTACGAGAGATATGGGCAAAGTAATGCACCTCGTCTTTATAAAATAAAAAAGGAGTTCTCTAACCTTAGTCAAGAAGATGGACAACCCTTAACCTAATACTATACCAAATTCAAAACCTTATGGCAGGAATTACAAATTTGTGATCCTTTGCCCTATTGCAAGTGTGAAGCAACAAAGGGATTTCAAAAGAACACCGAGAAAGGGGAAAAAGCTCATCAGTTCTTATTGGGTTTGAACAACAGTTTTGATAGGCTAAGGTCTCATGTGTTATTAATAGAGCTAACACCACAACTCAACAAAATTTTCTCTTTGGCACTGCAAGAAGAACAACAATTTCTCAAGCAACAGAACACAGATCAGCCATCAACTATAGAAGGTGCAACATTCACAACAAAGCTAAACGGTGATGAAAAGAACTACTCAAACAGAGGCTAGAACTCAGCAAATCGGTCTAAAAAAATGTGTACATTATGGCAAAAATGGACATCTTAAAGAAGAATGTTTTGAGATCATAGGGTATCCTCCCAATTGGAAGACTAATCAATAAAACCGTGGAAGCAATGGAAAAGGTATCTTGAGGCAGCAACAAGGCTATAACAATATAGCCACAACAGGATCCCGATCATCAAGTCCTAGTAAATAGCAATGGTGCAATTCAGAACCAGGAAATCATGAACTTAATGTCGCACAACATCAAGTTCAACAAACTTTGGGACTAACAGCAGATCAATGCTCCAAATTACTGTCTTTTCTCACATCCTCTGCCAATCAGAACAATGGTAATAAAGGTTTAGCAAACTTTGCAGGTAAAAGTTCCATGACTAATGATCCTTGGATTGTTGATAGTGGTGCCTCCAATCATATGATTCGAGAGAAGAGGCAATTTCACCACTATGTGCATGTTTTGACACACCCAAATGTAAAAATACCAGATGGTTCTTCCCTTTCAGTCACTCATGTTGGTGATGTACGCGTAACACCAAACATTGAGTTAAATAAAGTCCTTTGCATACCTGGTTTTAAATATAACCTCCTCTCAATTTCTAAGATAACTAATGACCTAAATTGCTCGGCTACATTCTTTCCTAATTTTTGTTTCTTTCAGGACCTACGTACGAGGACACTGATTGGAGCGGGTAAGCTGAAAGATAGCGTTTATCAAATGGAAGGAATATATAGAATGGCAAGTCGAAGTGTTCTTGAAACGGATTATGCTTTGTGGCACATGTGACTAGGACATTATCCCTTTAGCAAGTTTAAATTTATTTTTGAGAGATCCCCCTCTAGTGATTTTCATGAAGTTTGTGATGCATGTCATAAAGCAAAAAAAAACTCATTTACCTTTTTCTATTAGTAATAAAAAAAGCATCAATTGTTTTGACATCATTCATGTGGTTGTTTGGGGTCCTTATTCAATTCCTTCATTAAGTGGTGCTACTTTTTTCTTGACCATAGTGGATGATTGTTCTAGATGTACTTGGGTTTATCTTATGAAAAATAAATCACAAACCTATGATTACCTAACCATGTTTTACCATCTTGTGCAAAACCAATTTCATTCCAGGATCAAGGTGATAAGAAGTGATAATAAGGGAGAGTTTGTTTCAAACAGAATGATAGATTTCCTTACTAATCATGGGATAGAACACCAAACTGCATGTGCCTATACACCACAACAAAATGGGAAAGTGGAACAAAAGCACCGTTATATACTTGAGGTAGCATGTTCTTTATGTTTCCATGCACATTTGCCATTAAAATTTTAGGGAGAATGTGTTCTTACTGCAGTTTATCTCATAAATTTAATGCCCACACCCATCCTTGCCAATAAAAGTCCCTATGAAGTTTTGTTTCATAAGAAACCTGATTATGAGCACTTGAGAGTTTTTGGCTCTCTATGTTACGTCCATGATAAACCAAAAGATAAATTTTCACCTAGAGCACATCGTTGTATCTTCTTGGGATATCCACATGGAAAAAGGGATATAAGGTTCATAATCTTGAAAAACAGAAATTGTTTGTGTCCAGAGATGTGATATTCCATGAAAAGATTTTTCCTTTCTAAACTAACACAAACCTGAATATACCCGTTCCATCACCGTTGGTTAACCAACCACCTGATCTCATTTACCAGTCGGCACATTCTTCAGATCCTGTTGCCTCAGACCAAATCGAGCCTATTCAGATTGACAATTATCCAAATGATGAAGCAAGCAAAGAAACTACCACAATGATCTCACCAGTTAGACCTCTATCTGTCAACCAAAACACACTTGAAATTCATCATTACAGTCCCCAAAAAAATAATCCCACACAACCTGAACCAATCAGTAATAATGAAAATAGCTCTTCTCCCTTTCAACGACCAGTTAGGTCTTGACGTGTGTCCACAAAGCTTTCTGGTTTCGACTATGAGCTATTACCATCCTTAGTGCCATTAAAAGGCTCCCCTCCATTAGCGAACTCAGGTATGTCCTATCCTCTTTCAAATTGTCTCTCTTATTCTCGTTTTATTAATAGCCACAAAGCTTTCTTGGCATCTATTTATTCATTAGATGAACCTAAATTTTTCCATCAAGCTGTCAAAGACCCTAGATGGCAATATGCGATGCAGCAAGAAATTCGTGCATTAGAGGAGAATCATACATGGACTTTGGAACCTTTACCGCCAAACAAACATGCCATTGACTCTAAATGGGTTTATAAAATTAAATATCGATCTGATGGTACTGTTGAGCGCTTTAAGGCGTGTTTGGTTGCTAAGGGATTCACACAAATTGAAGGGTTAGACTACCATGATACATTTATGCCAGTTGCCAAGATTACAACCTTGCGATGTTTGTTTTCAGTTGTTGCCATACATCACTAGGAATTGCACCAACTAGACGTAAACAATGCCTTCCTTCATGGATACTTGCATAAGGAGGTATACATGAAAGTCCCACAAGGTTTTGCTAAACCAGGTGATAATCGTGTTTGCAAGTTAAGAAAATCCCTTTACGGACTTAAACAAGCATCATGAAATTGGTTCCAAACACTTTCTAAGTCCCTTCAAAGGTTTGGTTTTCAGCAAAGTGCAGCAGATAACTCCTTGTTTACATTGGTACGAGATAATCATTTTATAACTTTGCTGGTTTACGTTGATGATGTTGTTATAACAGGAAATGATCTGTATATTATAAGTCAAGTAAAGGACTATTTGAACTCGACTTTTCGCATCAAAGATCTTGGGACCCTCAAATATTTCCTCAGCATTGAAGTAGCATGCAACAAAGAAGGGATAACTCTTAGCCAACGAAAATATGCACTAGATCTTCTTGAAGAGGTGGGCTTATTAGATGCTAAATCAACAAGCTTCCCTATGGAATCATGACACAATCTTGCTGCAAATGTTGGAGATCCAGTATCAGATGTGGGACAATATTGCCGGCTCATTGCTAGACTATTGTATTTGACCATTACACGCCCTGACATCACTTACCCTGTACAGGTTCTAAGCCAATTCATGTAAGACCCTCGAGTGCCTGATTTGAATGCAGCATTTCGCTTTCTTCGTTATTTAAAGTCTGTACCAGGCCAAGGCATTTTTCTTTATTCTTCAAACTCATTACATTTGATAGCTTATTGTGATTCAGATTAGGCAAATTTTCCTACAACTAGACGATCGACCACTGGCGACATAGTCTTCCTTGGACAGAGTCCCATATCTTAGAAATCAAAGAAGCAAATTACGGTTTCCCGCTCTTCAGTTGAAGCAAAATATCGGGCAATGGAAAATGCCACAAGTGAGTTATTATGGTTACGCTCCTTGTTTCTAGAACTTAAAGTCACATTATCCTCGCCTATGTCTCTCATATGTGACAACCAAGCTGCTCTCCATATTGCTGCCAATCCGGTTTTCCACGAACGAACAAAGCACATCGAGATTGATTGCCACTTCATACGTGATCATTTGATTAGTAATGAGATACGCACTTCTCATGTTCATTCAAGTGATCAAGTTAGAGATCTTTTCACAAAGGCATTAGGATTCAAACAGTTCCACCACTTGTTAGGCAAGTTAGGCATCTGTAATCTTCATGCTCCAACTTGAGGGGGAGTGCTAAGATTTTCCTGTATCATAGATGTTCCTATTTTAGACGTTCCTTGTTTAGCTTTATTTCCTATATTTCTTACTTCTTATTCTTTAGGCACAAGCTTAGTTTTTTTCCTATATTGGATGTACAGATGCTTATATATATAGCACACATTATAATCAATAAAGATTATATTTTTCCCATTAATATTTTCTCAACAATTAGCAACACTGACTGGAATTTTTTTTTTTTATATTTGCATGAAATTTGGAGAAACCCAACCTATGATGCTTTGCTTCTTTAGCCTTGTGGCTAAAGCAAAGATGGTGTACAATTTCAAAACAACAATTACAAATTGTGATTGCAATTTTTTTTATACAACAATTACCGATGGAAACCACTTCAAATGACATAAATTGTCAATTCCCTCTTCTCTTCTCTTACCTCCATTGCAAACTAAAACACTGTATTCTACAACAACACCTCCAATGGTGAAGACTCTTCGAGCAAGGCATACAGTCTCTAGCTTTGCGACAACGCTGTTACCATCGACGTTTTTCAAGATTAGATAGCCAATCTTTCTCATGTAAAGTGTAGAAAATTACCGATGGAAATCACTTCAAATGACACACAAAAAACGAAAAACAATAAATGACAGTTCCTGTGTTGTTACCATGGACGTATTTCAAGATTCGGCAGCCAATCTTTCTCATGTAAAGTGCGGAACATTACCCATGAAAATCACTTCAAATGACACACAGAAAACAGACAACAACAAATCACAATTCTGCATGGAGAGCAGTTCAAAGACACACATAACACTTCATTTTCCACTACAATTCATTTTTGTAACTGAAACAAACCCACTGGAATTTGAAAACACCCAACAACAAAATCAAACCAACAATACAAAACATCTATGAATCTTGCAAAGTGCCACATGGCACTAAAAATATTAGGCAAAATTCATGCACTTAACTATTATATATTTTATATAGATATAGATTGATATAGATGTGTTTATGGTAGAAATTACATAATAACTTATCTTAATATATTATTTTATTAATTGATACATTCTTTTATTTGTTCAAATATATTACAAGAAAAAAATAATAATTATTTTTATCATAAATAATTAATAATAAACGTTTCGTAGAAATTAAATAAAAAATTAAGAAGTTTCATCTTTTTTATTTTACTCGAAATACTTAATTATAAAAAGTTAAATTTAAATAAACATTTTAAATTTATGCATAAATTATTATATAAATTTTATCAATTAATTTAGATTCTCTGTATCTCCATATGGTTTAAAAAAAATGCTTAGTAAAAAATAATTTTTTTAATAAAATAAAACACTTTTCATAGCATGTGTAATTTTTTTTTAGGGAAGCATGTGTAATTTTTTTTTGATAGATAAAAAAATTTAAGTTTAGTTCAAAGAAAAAAAATTAAATTAATAAGTTAAAAAAAAAATTGCAAGAAATAATCATTTATGTAAGTTAAAGATAATTGTGTCATTTAGACTGCAAATATATTGAATGTAGAGTGCAAAAATTTCAGAGCTTTTCCATATATACAGTAAACTTTCTATATAATTTCAACAATTTCTTATATATTCATAGCATATTTTAAAACTTAAAAGTAATATTAGTTTTATTTTTTAAAAAATATTTTATCATAAAATTAAAGGCTTGATCACTTAAAATTAATTTTATTTTTGTACTCTTAACAAAATATATTTGTTATTAAATAATATTTTAATTTTCTTAATTCTATCAAATAAAAAAAGTATTAATGCTAAAAAAAAATCGTCAAAATATAGATGGCTAAACAAGTATATTGCTATCATATATATCCATTACTCATAAAGTAAAAATATTTAATAATTACTTTAGAATTCATTCTTACATTTGAATTACAATAAAATATTATATTCAAAATTATAATTTTTAAATGTTAAAAATAATTTTATCTTCAATTTTTATAACTTTTTTTAATTAATGTACCACAAAAAATTTATATAACTTTTTTTTTTTAAATTTTATTTTTCCATTCAACTAGAGATTTGAACTAGGGAATTACTATGCATATTATATAATTACTAAAATAAAATATCAAGGATTATAAAAATTAAAATTAGTCAAATGAAAATTATGGATATTATACTAGGGAATAAACCTTTCCGGCCATTTGTATTTTTTAAAATTAAGTCCTTGTAAATTAATTTGTATTATGTACATTGAGTTTTTATCCATTAATTTGTATTTACTGAATTTTGTTATATTTATTTCTATGTATATTGGTCCTTTGGTAAAAAAAATTTCATATTACAAAATATTCCATTAAATTCATGTATCTTTTTAATTATAACTAATCAAATCCTTGTAATTTAATTTCTAGCCATATAATTTTTTACTTTTTAATACTGATATGATCTTACGTTTCAAAGAGGAAGATTTTAAGATTTTTTTATGTCAATAAGTCAACTTTCATTCAAGAAAAAAAGTAATTCACATAAATTCGTATTTTGTGTCGCATACTTCAATATTTTGACCATAACTCACTCTACAAAACTTGAATTGAGATGATTCAAGAAGCTGTGGAAAGATAAGTAAGAGATATACAACTTGATGAAGTAGCTGGGGTTATTTTGGTCATCTACTTGAGTAATTATAAAAGAATATTAGATTGTGAACAAACCTGGGCAAACTGAACATACATCAATAAATGGACCGTATCTCACTCAATAGACATCCAAATGAAGTGATTCAAGATGCTGATTAAAGACAACATAAAGTGCTAAAAATTTTATACTTTGGCCTTATGTCAATTATGCCTTCATAATGGTGAAAAGTGTGCTACAACGTGCTGCATATTGTAAATCCGAATTTGACTAGGATTATATTTTCTTATTTAAGTAGAATTATATTTTCTTATTTAAGAAGGATTTTGCTTTCTTATTTAGTTAGGATATTAATTATATTTCTTTTAGGGTTTCTTTGAGCCTATATAAATGTTAGCATAGGTGGTATGTCCTAGAGGTCAATCATATATTTTGACATTGTAAATTATCTCAAGTGGCAATACAAATATTCATTTAAATAAAGTATTTTTTTGTTGGAGTATTTGTCCATTATTATAATGTTAAATAAATTTAATATCAAGAGTTGATAATATGAGTAACAAATTTATTCAATACACATGCTATAAAAATCTTCATAGTTGATAAATTAATAATTGGGTAATATTAATTTGACTATCACCTTTGTTTATTTTCCTTGATTAGTATATGATACTAATAGTAGGAGGTAGTAAGTTTTATGCTACTTGATATGAGATATTATAATAAATATGTGGATACTCATGTGATGGGTGGATCGAACATGATGTTAAATTTGTGATTGCATGAGTATTCACTTATAGTCAAAAATCACAATCTAGGTTATAATGGTGCATATAGTCCTTTAACCTGAGGCAACACAGTCATCCAAATTTAAGTGGTTAGGGTTTGTTACCGCTTATATACTTGTGTTAATCACACATGGGTATATGGCGTGTGGTGCCTCTAATAGATTAAATGTAGGGATGAGTGTTCGACCAAGATGAGATTCATTACCTGGAGTGAACCAGGATAAAATCCTATACTATTTAAGTTTATTCTTGATGAATAAATTCTTGGCCAGGACAAACATAATAGTCTGAAAGAGTTTTAGTGCTAGAAATGTATTTTTAGAATTTATTATGTTTTATCAAGAATATAACTTGAGATGAGGTCATATAATAAAGCTATTAAAGTTTGACTAAACGATGACTTTGGGCTATATCGAGATTTAGTGCATGACAATTATGACCAAAGGGTTCATATGAATTAATACATGCATTTATTTCCAATTAGATAGTTGTGATATTGATGATAGGGGTCACTCACCACTTATGAGAATTAAATGTGTATAATTAGAATTTTTACATTTAGTCTTAAAAGAGTTTCAAATAATAGCAAATGTTGATATTATCTTCTCATTGCCAATTAGACATGAACCTAGTAAGTCACACCTAAAAGAGCTTTACCAAATCACCGTTAACATTAATCTAATTATTGATTAAAGAGTTTAATCAATTAATTAAGACTAATATAATTGGATTTATACTTTAAGCAATTATTCTAGCATATTATGAAATCTAATTCAATTAAAGGTTTAATTATTAATTACTACTTAATTAATATGAGATATTAATTGAAGTATTAAATTAATAATAAATGTTATTTCTAATTGGACTTGGATTAATGACCCAAGTTGTATGGGCCTAAGCCTAAAAGGGTTTTGAACCAATATTAGTCCAAGATGTTGAGAAGACCTGTGAACCTTATTTAGGCCCATTTGTCTAATGGATTGGGCTTGGGCCAAGTGTTAGCCCAATTACCAAGCCCAAGTTCATGCAAATTTATATGGTCAAATTTGTCATGTTAGGCACATTATCCTTTATATGTAAATTATTGACCATGGCATATTTGGTATATTAGGCTCATTATCTCTTAAGTGTATAATGTTGACTTTGGCTAAATTAAAGATTAGGGTTCACTAATTTATGTAGAGAATGTATATAGACATAAACATGAGATGTATTCAATTCTCTATATACTTATCTCTTATACAAGTTGTATACCTATCATGATGAGTTGTATACATGTGATGTAAGCAATTATGTCATTAGGGTTTGCTTTCTCTATGTATAAATACATAACCTAAGATATGTTTCAAAGGTTAGATGGTTAGAGAAATTTATGTATAGACACACAAAAGAGAGAAACAACATATACTCAAAATAAACCTTAAGTATTCTTATAAGAGATTTAATTAGTGTAAGTTTATGAGGGTTTATTGAGAGGGTATCTTGTATCTAACCAAATCCAAGCAAAAAGGTGGTTGGTGAAGTTTTGGTGTTTCAAGCTAAAGGCCTAACACTTAGGAGGTTAAGCATTTGATTCAAGAGTTGAACTAAAGAATCTAAAACTTGTAGAATACTTGTGGTCTACATCAAACTTAGGAGTTTGTAAGTATTTCTAAACTTAGAATTTTGAAGTTCATGTTTGTATGTGTTGATTTTTATTTAGTATATGTAAAATGAAAAATTGGATCTATGGGAGTGGAAATCTTCATGTGATGAAGGGTTGTGCAAGTGAAATTTTTAAAATTTCACCCTATCGAAGGCATGTGCTTACCATACTTGGTTGTTGTATAACCGTTTCCTTCAATTGGTATTAGAGAAACTTTTTGCACTTTACACATGCTAAACTAATTGATAATTGCAAGTATTATGATTATACTTGATGTTAATTAAAAGTTTTATGGGTTAAGATATGAAAAATTAACCTAAAATGGGTGCAAAGTTGGGATGTGGAGTGTGTTCAGTTAGCACACATATGATGAGTTGGTACCACTAGCCTTTGTTACGAGTCAGCACAGTGGTGATGACTCGACATGCTTCCTTTCATCCATTTTTGGCTTTCCTCAAAATAAGAGTTTTTATGCTTGTATACTTAGCATATCAACTATAACATACAATAGTTGCATTTCACATGTCTTATGCTTATTATACTTGCATGGAATGATTATGGACTTAGTTGACATCCTTGGTTTTGTAATAATAATTAATTTTATTATTTGGTATGTAATTAAATGTTAATTACATAGAATTATGATGTAATATTCACCTTAGTGTGCTAAGGATTAAATATAATACATAAGGGTTATGATTTAGAGCTTGAAGAGTTCAAGTTAGAGATCCGTAGAGATGGAGTCTAGGTCCATAATATATTCTAAAAGTTAGAATAAGATTAGGAAAGGCCTATGATCACTCCATATTTATGCACCCATTATGCATGTTCTATGTATACATGTGATATATATGTTGTGTATATATGTAATGATGTCATGATATATATGTATGTGATATGTATATAAATTGGCTAATGTGCAAAGTGAGACCTAAATTAGAGACCCAAAAATCTTCCAAACTAAATTTAGGTTTAGGTTCTCAATTGGAGCAATAACTTACATGGTTTTAGGATTGTATGCATTGACTATGGATACATAAGGGTGTATATAAAGGCCTAAGAGATTTATGTAGTGTTATTATGAAACATGAGATGTTGTGGGTGTATGGATACACTATGGGCCAAGAATGGAAAATAGGAGTACCTGAGGTTTGTAGTGTTTAAATCCATACATTTCACTGATCTAATGGTATAGGCCTAACTAATGCCAAAGGCCAAGAATGATAATGTGTACCTGAGGCCCGTAACATTAGGATTCAGATTAATGGAACCTTATATGAGATGTGATGGAAAGAGTTACTACTTAATAAGAATTAATATTCCAAGAATAGCAATGTGTACATAAGGGATATTAGTGACTTATTAAGAACTCCATCACCCACTAGAAATCCATCCAATAAGGGATTTTCATTTCTTACTTTGGAAGTGTAGGATTCGCTAAGTTAGTGGGAGGCCATTACGATTGAAGATAAAATATAATGGTAAAATAACAATGTCATATAACTAATTAATATTGTTACCTTTATAGAAACTTAATAATATGAGATCAATAAACCCACTTTCAATCATACTCGAATAACTTAGGCTCATGGGCCCTAATTTCATTGATTGGCTAAAGAACCTAAAAGTTATTTTAGCTTCTAAAAAGATACTTTATGTATTAGAACAAAGTCCACCCAGACCACTTCTTGAAAATGCTTCACAAGAAGAACGTGTCACTTTAGAAAAATGGAAAGAAGATGATTTACAAGCATGTTGCATAATGTGGACTTTTATGAATACCGAAATCCATCAACAACATGAGAAGTACAAAAGAGATCCTACTTCACCTTTAAGAATTATTTAGTGAACATAATAGGACCGTTAAATATGAGATATCAAAGCAGCTCTTTCATGCTAAAATGAAGGAGTGTAAGGATATGGGAGACCATGTAAACTCTATGATTAGAGCAATAGAGGAACTAGAAAGTCTAGATTTCTCTATGGACTTCAATCTCCAAATAGATTTGATTCTTCAATCCCTTCCTGAATCTTTTGGGCAAACCATTGCAAATTTCATATGAACAAAATATAGTGTACTCTTGTGGAGCCTATGAACATGTTTGTGACAACACAAAAGGCTATCCAAGTGAATAAAAATAAGGAAGTTACACTTATTACTTCTTCTAGTGGGACTAAAAAGAGAGGCAATGAGAAAAGGAAAAACAACACAAGTATTGTCAAGCCTATAGGTGGAATAGCCAAGAATAAGGGCAAGGTGATTGTGAGGGAAGACCAAGGCAAAGGAAAGTATTTTTATTTCCAAGGTGAAGGACATTGGAAGAGGAATTGTCCTAAGTTCCTAAAGTCTCTCAAGATAAAGGGAAAGGGCAAGCAAGGAGAAGGTGAGACTTTCTCTAATTTATTTACTTCTAAATGTTCTAAGAGCTAATCTAATGCATGAGTATTGGACATTGGTGCTAGTTTTCATATTTGTTCATTCTTGTAGGATCTAGTAAATGAGAGAAGGTTGAGGCCTAATGAAGTGACCTTAAAGCTTGGAAATGGAGCAAGTGTTGCGGCCAAAGTTATAGGATCCACTTCTATTGATCTATATGATCATATTTTGTATTGGATGATGTATTAGATGTATCTAATGCCTATAAGAACATTGTCTCTATTTCTAGTTTGACTAGAAAAGGTTATGAATTTCATTTCAAAAGAGACATTTATAATATTTACTTTGGAAGTGAAATGGTAGGAATGGGTTATTTAATACAAGGTTTATATTATGTTGATAATATCTCCAATAGTAATAAGCCTCAAATTAATATGAGTGATGCAAATGTTATTTTAATTGAAAATACCTTTACTTCTAAATCCGCATGGCACTTAAGATTATGTCACATTATGGAGGATAGGATTAATAAGTTAGAAAGGATGGAAATCTTAAATCCATATCGAATTCAACTTGTGAGGCTTGTTTTTAAGGCAAGATGACTAGATCACCATTTTTTAGACAAGTTGAAAGAGCCAAGGATGTATTAGAAATCATATATAATGATGTATATGGACCATTTGGAGCAATGGCTAGAGGTGGTTTCTACTATTTTATAAACTTTATAGATGATATATCAAGGTATGGGCACTTGTTTCTTATGAAGAACAAAAGTGAATCCTTTGAAAAGTTCAAGGAATTTAAAGCCCAAGTAGAAAACCAAACCGGGAAAAGTATTAAAACTTTAAGATCAGATCGAGGATGTGAATACTTAAGTACCCAGTTAATTGAATTCTTAAAGGAACATGACATTGCATCACAACTCACACTACCTGAAACACCATAATTAAATAATGTGTCTAAGAGGTGAAATCGTACTTTATTAGATATGGTACATTATATGATGAGCTATATTGATCTTCCTATTTTACTTTGGGTTATGCACTCTAAACTACCTTTTATATCCTTAATCGTGTTCCATCCAAATCCATTTCTACTACACCGTATGAGATATGGCATAGTAGAAAACCAAGTCTTAAACATCTTAAGATTTGGGGATGTCCGACTTTTATCAAAGGCTAAAATTGGACAAGTTGGATGTGAAATCGATTAAATGAAGGTTTATTGGATATCTTAAAGATATTTTAGGATATTACTTTTATCTACCTACTAAACAAGTTAATGTTATAAGCAGAGATGTTATTTTCCTTAAGAAAGAGTTTCTTAAAGGAGGTGGGAAAGGAAGGAAGATAATGTTAGATGAGGAGTCATTTAAGGAAGCCTAAAAAATTGATCAAATGGAAATTGATCAACTCGAGGGGCCTATTCCAATTGAGAATATTATCACACCAACTCCTAGAAGGTCTAGTAGGGTATCTCATCCTTTCGAGAGATACGATTTTCTTGACGACATGCAAGAGTTGCATGTTCATGAAGAAAGCATTCATGTTGATGATCCTACTACATATGAAGAAGCTTTATATGACAAATATTATTTGAGATGGCTTGAAGCTATGAGAACCGAAATGAATTCCATGTATGCAAACCAAGTCTGGACATTTGTTGATCCTCCTAAGAGTATTATACCCATTAGGTGCAAATGAATCTTCAAAAGAAAGATTGGTGTAGATAGAAAGGTAGAGACCTATAAAGCAAGGCTTACAGCAAAAGGGTTTTGCCAAAGGCAAGGGGTCAACTATGAGGGGACTTTCTCACTAGTAGCCATGCTTAAATCCATTCTAATTCTCTTAACTATAGCCAAATATTATGATTATGAGGTTTGGCAAATGGATGTCAAGACCACTTTCCTTAATGGTTATATTGAGGAAGACATTTTCATGAAGAAACCCAAGGGTTTTAAATATGAGGATAGCTCAAAAGTATGCATGCTTAATAGATCAATCTATGGTTTAAAACAATCTTCAAGGGGTTAGAATCATCATTTTGATGAGGCTATTCGTTCTTATGGTTTCATTAAGAATGAAGATGAGTCATGTGTTTACAATAAGGTTAGTAAGAAGCAACTCACTTTCCTAGTCTTATATATAGATGACATTCTATTAATTAGAAATGATGTTGGTATTATGACTTATATGAAAGTATGGCTACCTAAAACCTTCTCAATAAAAGACTTAGGGGAGGCAAGCTATATTCTCTGAATTCAAGTCTATGAAGATAGATCGAAGAGAATGATAGGTTTATCCCAAAGTCTTTACTTGGAAAAGGTGATGAAGAGGATTAACATGCTTGGTTCTAAGGGAAGATCGTTACCATTTAGGCATGGTATCCATTTATCTAAGGGTATGTCACCTAAACACTTGAGGAAATAGAGAAAATAGCCAAATTTCCTTATGCCTCAGCTATAGGAAGCTTAATGTATGCTATGTTATGTACTAGGCCTGATATTGCCTATATTGTTAGTGTGACTAGTAGGTTTCAGTCCAATATAGGTTTGGAACACTGGATAACTATTAAGGCAATCTTTAAGTACTTGAGAAAGACTAAAGATTTAGTCTTAACTTAAGGAGGAGGTGATCTATAAATAGATGGCTTCATAAATTCTGATTTTTAATCAAATGTGGATGATAGAAAGTATATCTTTAGGTTTGTTTTCATCTGTAATAGAGGAGCACTGAGTTGGAAGAGTTCCAAGCAAAGTGCCACTATGGATTCCACTTCAAAAGTTAAGTATATATCTACATTGGATGTTGCTAAAAAAACTATTTGGATTAAGAAGTTTGTTCCTTCCATTAAGTCATCGATTCTTTTCTATTATGATAACAATAGAGCCATTGCTTTGGCAAAGGAACTAAGGTCTCACTAGAAATCCAAACACATAGAAAGACACTATCATATTATTAGAGAACTTATTAGAAAGGGCGATGTGCTCATGCAGAAGGTAGCTTCAACTGATAATGTCGCTAATCCACTTACTAAAGCATTAACGCAACTATAACTTGATCGACATCTTGAGAAGATGGGTCTAAGATACTGTAGTGATTAAATTAGTGCAAGTGGGAGATTGTTAGCATAGGTGGTATGCCCTAGAGGCCAATCAAATATTTTGACATTGTAAATTATCCTAAATGGTAATAAATAAAGTGTTTGTTTGTTTGAGTATTTATCCATTAGCATAATGTTAAATAAATTTATTATTAAGAGTTAATAATATAAGTAATAAATTTATTCAATACATATGCTATAAAAATGTTTATAGTTAATAAATTAATGTTGGGTAATATTAATTTGACTATCACCTCTATCTATTTTCCTTGATTAGTCTATGATACTAATAGTGGGAGGTAGTGAGTCTTATGTTACTTAATATAAGATATTATAATAGACATATGGATACTAATGTGATAGGTGGATCGAACATGATGTTAGATTTGTGATTACATGGATATTCATTTATAGTTAACAATCACAATCTAGGTCATAATGGTACATATAGTCCTTTGACCTAAGGCAACACGGTCATCCACATTTAAGTGGTTAGGGTTTGTTACCACTTATATACTTATGTTAATCACACATAGGTATAGGGCATATGGTGGCTTTAGTTGGTTAAATATAGGGATTGTGAACTTAAATGAATGCATTGTTTACATGTACTTTTCATTACTAGTTTGCCTGGAGTTAGTTGTTTGAATAAGGGTTTATATGAAATTGCATATAAATAGAGGATAAGATAATAATTAATAAGTAATTCTAAATGAACACGAGACTAAAAAAAGTTAATATTCTATATCCAGAATCTTCTAGTTTTAGTACTAGCTTTCTTTTAAAGAATTGAGTACCACCATTTTCGATTTGTTCCAGTTATTGCCTTGGGTGGCGACTCTTTATCTCCACACCATGTCTTTGTGACAGTGTGTTCTCTAGAGCCCTGAGCTCAAATAGTGTCACGGTTGCTAAAATCTTGGGCGCGTGCTAAACTCCATCGTCTATAGTGCTTACTCCATTAAGGATAAGAGTTATTGATTCTATTGTGTTCTTTAGAATTATTTTATTCTTGCATTCATTCTGCATGTCCCTATTAATTGAAGGCATTAGTTTATATTTCCATGATTCCACTAGCTTCATAGGATTGTAAATTGGCTAACCATCACTCTTAGCCTTAACTTGGTTTAAGAGAGATTATCGGGCTCATATGACAAAGTCTCTAACCCAAGTCCTAAAGGGGGGTAGTCTTCTATTGAGTTTGCAAAGGATGCTGGGCCCCTCTGACCTTAGCTTATAACTCAAGTCTTAAAGGAGGGCATCTTGCTGAGGGAACCTTAACCTTTTTCACCAGATTCAGCTCATGTAATGGCTTAGTAACTTCCCTTAGGATTACCTAAATTGCTTTTGCTTATTGCCATGAGGTATTTTTATTTATAAAGGCCCAAGTCCATATTTTACAAGCCCATTTAGGTTAATAAAGATTGGGCTAATCTTTTATACCTAAAAATACTATTTCTATACTGTGAGAGAGTTGGCAGGCGCATCGGTTCTTGATATCCCTTGTTGATATTAGGGCCAAGAAAAAAGATCCTAGGAAAAGAGACTCGCCATTAAATACGTGTGTGGGAGGAATAAGGTTGGAAGGATGTACACTTGACTTGTTACTTGATTTGCTATTTGTTACTTGTTGCATAGCATGTGCATCGTGCATACATACATACATGCATGTCATGCATCATACTAACACTTTATTTTTCAGCCATTATAGATTCATTTGGGTCTTCCTATGTTTGGAAATGGAGTAGTGGTAGATTAGTGAGAACTTATTTGAGTCCAAAATCAATAGCTAAAGGGATCTTTCATAGTTTGGAAAAGAGCCCTATCAACTTGCTTTATCTAGAAGCTACACCAACTCAAATAGAAGAGATGGAACAACAACAAGAAGGAAATTGGACCTTAGAGAATATTAAAGGAGTATTGATAAATGACATGAGAGTGATGATACAAGATGAACTAAGACAAGCTTTGGCTGGATTAATGCCACCTCCTGCTACTGTGCCACTAATTATAGCCAATCCACCTGTTGTGGGTGCACCACCTACTAACAATGATAATGTTGGGGCCAACCTTTAAATGCTGCTAGGGATGTACTTACTGTGGAAATGAAATTGGAGGATGTTGAGAACTATATAGTTGAAAAAGCAAAAAGGGAATCATTTGAGCAAGTTCAAGAGCTAGAATCCAAGCAGATGAAAGCACTGACTCAGAAGATGTCCAAAATGGAAGAATTAATGAGAGGACAGGGCATCAAATATTCATTTGACTTTGATGATATGATTTAATTTAAGGAAGATAAGCTGTTTGATAAGTTCAAGATGCCACAGCTATAGAAGTTTGATGGTATTAAAGACCCAAGGATCCACCTTTATCAATATATAACTACTATGAGTACCACTAAGGTTTCTTTGTATGTAGCTACCAAGTTATTTCTACTATCCTTGGAGGGTATGGCTATTAATTAATACCATGGATTGAAGAAGTCTAATCAAGCAGATTGGAGAGAATTGTGTACCACTTTTCTGAAGCAATATGATTATAATGCCAGGCTTAAAGTGTCTATTAGGGATTTGGAATTGACCAAGCAAAAGCCTAATGAATCATTTTTATATTTTATGACTAGATTCATTTATAAGACAGGATTAATGAAAAACATGCTAGCTAAAAAGGATCAGGTTAGGATTATTGTTCGAAATGTGTCACCTAATTTGGTTGAAAGGTTGCAAATAACGAACCCTAAAAAATTTATAGACCTTTATGACGATAGGTTGCAAGTTAAGGAGATTGAAAGTGAGAAAAAGAAGATTGCTAAAAACATCAGAGTAAGAAACTACCTAACTGAGGGCACACAGCAAGGAAGCATTAATCAGATTATGGAAGTGCATGTTATTCAACAACTAAGGAGATTCTCCAAATTTAACCAACCTTTGTCAAAAGTCCTAGAGTGCCTAATACAAAAGGGCTTACTTTAACCTTTACCTAATCCAAACCCACCAAACCCAAACACCCCAGGTTATAACCCAAACAAGCACTGCAAATTCCATCAAAACCTCTAACACTCTATATATATTGCATCCGCCTCAAACATGAAATCCAAAACCTTATAGATTATGAAAAGATCACAAACCCCAAAAATCCAAGCACCAGAAATAATCCTTTCCTAAATTACAGAAATATATAAGCTCCAATTACCATTATGATAAACTCAGGAGTTAGTGAGGAAGAAGTGCTAATCTCCTTTCAGCACCTACACCTTAAAACTAATGAGAAATCTCCTAATCTCCTAAAGATGTGGAAAGAGCAGAAGATTTATTGGGTCAGACTTTAGGCAAGTTCGACTATAAGGTGTTTTGCATTAAACCACCTTCTTTAACATACCCTTTGAGTCAATTGTGCCTATAGGATGGGGTGATGAGTTTGATGATGAGAAGTTGCTATACAAGAAAGAAAAATGCACATTTGAGGTACAGAAAGATAAAGTCATGGAGATAATTAGCAAGAAGATGCAAGAATAGTTGTTATGTTAGCCACATGAAGGATAAACACTATGAGGCTCAGCATCCCTAACATCTAGAATAAGAAATAAATTTTCTTATTGTCTTATTTGAACAAAATTTTAGTTTCTTTAGAACTTGTTTTGTTTTAGTGATCGATGATATGAATTCTAATCATGTTTACTTATGTGCGTTTTGATGGTACTGTGCATTATGATATTAATCGAATTTTCATGTTTAACACAAATTCAATTCAATTAGATTCATTCAACATGGGCATAAATACAAATTCAAAGAACATTCATATATCACATGATGTAATTTCTACGGATAGGAAATTTGAGGGAAAGGAAAAATGAAAACAAAAAGGGAAAAAAAAGAAAGAAAAAGGACAGTCAGGTAAAAATAAGAGAAAAATATTATTTTTGAAAATTTAAAAGGACTAATTGGTAATAGGAGTTGTATCATATGATGTAATAAATGTTCTTATTTTTGCCCTAATGAATGAGTAAAATTGAATTTGAAATTTTCATTCAAATATTACAAATTTGTCTTTATAATACTGCATAAGTACTTGAATGGAAAGAAAATACATAATGAAAGATAAATCAAAGTTTTAAGATCACTATTTTAGTTATGTTTTCTTTTTTTGCCACCCCTTTATGATTTTATTTGTAAGTCTAATGTCCCCTTGTACCTAGGGAACTTAAGTGGCTTAATGACTCATGTTGTAACCCATACCTTATAACTATCAACAATCATTGCATCAGCATCAAGCCGTATATTTTGCTTAAGAGTTCTTCAAAGAGAAAGGACAATTGATTTTAGCTTCAAGAACTGCTTCAATTGGTTCACCCACTTCTCTGTATCTTCTATAAATGAGACTACACTTAATAGGGTTAGTAAGTCAAAGGATCAACAACAACAATGAACAAAATGAGTTTCTTACACATATGAAGAAAAAGATTGTGAGAATAGCATGAATGAATTTAGAATGAAACCAAGGGTGAAATGTAGCTCTAAAGGAAAATTATAGAACAATAAGTCCACATTTAAAGAACGAAGATGGAGCACTATAGTCTAAGAGCCAGTATAAGAGTTTTGGGGGTAGAAAAAAGTAAACCATAAGCAACAACCAATAATTCATCAATACAACACTACCTGGTCATTTGTTGGACAAGCTGTACCAAAAGCTCTAACATTAGCAGTACCAACAACGAAGCATTCAACATGCAAACCTACAGGCTGTTGATGAGGCACCTGGTTCTCACACTCCAAGCTGCGAACATAGCTCTATTCCAAATAAAAGACCTATTAGGATCATGCATGTCATACATAAAATGCATACACTTGCATACATTTATTGTGAAATACTTGCTTTGCATAATAAAGTCCTTGAGCCCAGACAAGATTGTATAAATACTTTGCTACTAACATTCAAAATTAGTATAGTAAAAGTGCAGGAAAGTAGTAAGAGTATTTATATATGAAGCGTGTGAAGAAATAAAATAGGAAGGGCAACACTATCAAGGTGAACCTGATGCTCGATGGGACTTTAGACCTCAGGAGGCTAATAAATTATCGGCCCATCCAGTAAGTGAATATCACCTATAGTGATATTTGCAAAAGCATAATCCTGGCATCCTTAGGCTGGATAGGACACTTAAGCTCCTCAGATTCAACATCCATCTCCATAGTCTCATCTGGAATATCTCTCTATAATAGTTAGACCAGTGTAGGGTATGGAATATGGTGATGAGAAGGTCCAACATGTCAACAATACATTCGTCGGCCATATAAAAAGGAAGAACACACTCAAAACTTAAAATGAATCCACTCTGAAAAATTATTTGATCATGAAATAAAATCTCTAACCCCTGAACCTTTTTTGCAAGAGATATCAAGAAGAGGAATGAAGCCCTTTACCATATCATTAATGGAATGGAAAAAATACAAATGCAGCCTAAAGCCACAACTTCAATAGTGGAGTGTCATGACCTTTGTGATAAGAGACATCATCATCACAATAAAAAGGGAAGAATGCAAAAGAATAATATTGCATTTTGACAAAATCTCTTCACTTGCAAATAGACCATACTAACTTATGATATTTTATGCAGGAAAAATAAAAAAGAATGAAGAAAAGGAAAGGAACCGATACGTCAATAAGAATGGGCAAGATAGCAAATGCTAAACACTCATCAAGATAATAAAGGGAAGAAACAAAACTCTATTTCTTTAGATTCTATAATCCCAATAATAAAATCCACAAATTGAAATTAAATTCATCCACTTCATGAGATCATGCACAAAAATTTATCTCATGAACTTTTATCTTAATGGCTTTTTGTATTTATTAGCCTCATAGAATTCATATGTTTAGTTAATAACTTTGTGTTGAGAATTTATAAACTCTAATCAATCTAATGCTTGCTTAGCACCCAAACGAGGGGAAGAATATGCAAAAATAAAATTTATGGACTTGCAGTATAAATTGCTTGAATTTTAGAGTATTATTTTAGTCTTTTGAATAATAAATGTGTATATAATCTACTCTAATGCTTATAAATGAGTATGAGTACAAAATTCCTTAATGGTATCTATATTGAGTAATACGAGTAAGGCGAGGGAATACTAAGAGGAGAATCAAAATAAGAGCAAACACAATTTACTCCAATGCTTAGAAATGAGTAAGAGTATCAATATGAAACCTTTGGTAGTATCCACGCTGAGTAATATGAGAAAGATGGGGAAATACTAGAAGAGGACCCACATCAAAAGTCATTTTATTTACTCCAATGTTCTGTAAGAGTATAAGTATCCAAAGGACCTTTCCAACGGTATTCGTGCTAAGGAATATGAGAAAGGCAGGGGAATACTCGGATAAGGAAGAAAAGCACAAAAATAATTTAAAGGCTATTTTGATACTTAGAATTTGATATGTTTATGCTCAAATTCCATAAGTTTTGTTTAACAAATTCTCTTTAAAACTAGGTATAAAAGTAAGCTCTTCACTTGGTAAAAGATATAGTCTCAGCATAAGATGGTTAACGATGCCTCTAACCTTTGCAAATGGCAAATAAATGATAGTCATGAAAACAAAAATAGTGAGATTAGTTAAGTGCATGCTATCTCATGAAAAAGTGATGAATTTTCTCATAAATTTTCAACATTATAACGTATTTTTATACATTCATCATGATTGAAACTAACTTCAACAAGTCTATAAGAATCACAAATCTAGAAGGAAATGCATATAACTTGTAGAGTTGTTTAATACGACAGAATTGAAATTAGTCGGTAGAGAAATTCTAATAAGTCAACACAGTAAAATTCAAAGTCAGTCAACACAAAGAATTCAAAGCATTCGACTTAAACAACCAAAGATAAAAATTGTAAGAAATTATGGATTGCAACTTCATTAGTGAGTAATGAAAGGGTTGCAGCTAATCGCCAACAGTTATGGACTGTAAGGGTTACAGCTAATCACGAGCAATTATGGATTGCAACATCATCAGTGAGCAATGAAAGGGCTGTAATCAATTTAAAAGCAATTGTGGATTGTAGCATCATAGATGAGCAATGAAAGGGTTGCAGCTAATCATGATCAATTATGGAATGTAGCATCAAATGCAAGCAATGAAAGGATTGCAGTCAATTCGCGAGCAATTATAGATTGCAGTATCATCGATGAGCAATGAATGGGTTACAACTAATCATAAGCAATTATAGATTATGGCATCATCGATAAGCAATGAAAGGGTTATAGTTAATCATGAGCAATTATGGATTACAGCATCATCGGTAAGAAATTAAAGGGTTATAGCTAAACTACAAATAGTTATGAACTATAGCATTAAGGGTTAGCAATAAAAGAGTTATAACTAATCAAAATTGTAAGAAATTACTTAGTGCAGCGTCAAGAGTGAGCAATGAAAAGGTTACCGTTGATTGAAACCATCAGTGAGCAAGGAAGAGATTACAACTTATCAAAAGCCTTGAGCAGTTATGGACTATAAAATCAAAAGGTGAGCAACAAAAGGGTTGTAGCAGATTAAAGCTAGTAAGCAATGAAAGGTTGTAGCTGATCAAAATCATCAACAAGCAATGAAAGGATTTCAATAAAATCAAAAGTCATAAGCAATCATGGACTACAACATCAAAGGTAGACAATGAAAGGGTTGTAGCTATTCAAAACTTGATAGTAATTATAGATTGCAGCATCATAAAGCCTATATTGAGGAATGACAAAAGCAACATCGTGCAATTCAGTGTTATAAACAAAAGCTCTGTAACATAAGAGGTAAGTATCTTAACTCTTTACTTAGAAATTGTGTGCTTATTTGATTTGCTCAATTTGTCAAGCAAACAGTAACAAAGGGGGGTAGCTATAAGCACCCAATTTCAGGATAGTTGAGTGTGGGTGTGACTGAGGACTCCAATGATGAAAATGTTATAAATAAATGTTCAACTCTTGAAGTTTGAAACCTCAAAAGTCTAAATTCATTTCCAAAAGAGTTTAATTGGTTTTTAAAGGACTTAATTGTAAGATTTTTTTAAGGACCTAATTGAAGAGTTTAAATTCTTTCAAAGGTCTTTTTATAATTAAAAGTTAAAAAAATTGGAATTACATAAAACCGATTGGAATTATGTAATTCTGATCCGAATTACATAATCCTGATCGGGATTAGACATGTATCGTTTATTTTTTTATTTTTACAATAAATTAAAAAAATTTTGTTTCCTGAATTTTGATTAGTCAAATAATATCATAAATTTCTTTTTAGGATTTATCTGAATTTATAGTAAATAAAAAGTCCTTTTAAAATCAAAACTATATAGAGAGAAAGAAAATCAGATATGTCTCTTAACTAGGGTTTTTCTATAAAAACCTAACTTAAACTCTCTTAGGGGGGACTTCTTCCTTGAGCTCTCTCTTTTCCTGGACTTTTTTTGGAGACTTCTCCTTTTCCTTTCACGTAGTTTTTAATTAAAGATTATTTTTAGAAGTATTTGTTCTTTGAAGAGGCAGTAGACTCTTGTGGAGGGAAAATCAAGCAGTCAAGATCTATTCTAAAAACTCCATACAACGGTGATTCATACCACTTCTGAGGAGCAAATTAATACTGCATCCATACCCTCATCTCCTCTCCTACTTTCTTCCATTTTTATTTAATTATTTTGTCTCTATTTAATTTTTTATTGTTATTTTGTTTATTCATTAATCATTGTTTATTTTTATGTTTGTGTTCATAATTATGGAGAAGGTTACATGATAAGTTCATTTAGAGAACAAAATCTATAAAAATCCACGGAATACCATGGATTAAATTTTGTAGTTGAATATAGTTTCTAAGTTTTTATTTATTTATTATTATTTTGTTGGTTGCTTTATTTTGTATTTTTATTTAAGGTTGTATTAATCCTTATTTTCTTATTATTTTTAGTAGATTCTTGTTGCAATAAATTATATTTTTAATTAAACATTATTAAAATAAATTATTTTAATATTTCTTCACACACGTACACATTTTTTATTCTGTAAAATTGTTGAAGATAAATAAATTTTCAAAACATTTTAACTTGCATATAGCCATATATTATCAGGAAATTTTTAAATCCTTTTGCTTGCATGTACATTTCTTCATATGATAAGGGCTTATGGCAACTATGACCTTATATTTCCATTTAGATTCCTCTTTATAAGTGACGGAGCAATTAAAATAAAATAAAATAAAATAGTTTTTCCATCATTGATAACATGTACAAGTATAAAAGGATTGACGTTCATATCCATAAATGAATATAAAAGCTATAAAAGAGGGGGAATTAATTTCCAATAAATTGGTACAATTAAGACATTAAAATTCCAAATTATTCATATTTAATATAGAAATACATCATCAAAAATAAAATTTTAAATTTTAACAAAGGATTTTTTTTGTAATTTTATATATATATATATATATATATATATATATATATATATATATATATATATATATATATATATATATATATATGCCTCTAGTATCCGATAGTTATAAGAACTTCAACTATTTTGAAGTTTAGCCAGGTGAATCTATCAATGGGGTAAAATTCTCTCAACATTTATTTTGTCCATCTATAAGAATTAAATTTGATACCTTATTTAAGGGAATCTAAACTTCCTCCCATTTAAACCAACAAATTTTGATATAATTATTCAAATCAGTTTTAGTTGCATATAGCCATATATTATCATAAAAATTTTAAATCTTTTTGCTTGCATGTACATTTCTTCATATGATAAGGGCTTATGGCTACTATAACCTCATATTTCCATTCAGATTCCTCTTCATAAGTAATGGAGTAATTAAAATCAAATAAAATAGTTTTTCCATCCTTGATAAAATGTATAGGTATAAAAGGATTGAAATACATATTTATAAAATGAATATGAAAGTTATAAAAGATGGGGAAATTAATTTCTTATAAAAATTTAATACAATTAAGACATTAAAAATCTAAATTATTCATATTTAATATAGAAATATATTATCAAAAATAAAATTTTAAATTTTAACAAAGGATATTAATATCCCATATATATATTTTATTAAATGTTTATTTTCCTATAAAAGGGTGACTTGCAGATGAAGGATGTCCAAACCAAATAGAAGATGGATTCTCAACTAAAGAGAGTATCAGACAAGGAGAAATAGTCTCTAAATAGGCATAAGACTTTCATCAAAGAGGAATCATATTCCTCTCAGATTTGAGCATCACTATCCCTATAAATAGGACTATAAATCCGTCATTTTCAGGCATTCTATTCTCTCATATTCTTTTCTCTTTATCTCTCTAAACTCTCTCTACGTTCTTCGACTTAAGCATTAAAAGGTTTGTGGGGATCCTCCCCAACTCTCACTTTACCCTTTTTTTATTCCTTGTAGGGCTTAAACTCGGGAGTTCCGAAAATAAGTTATTAAGTGGTGCCGTCCGTGGGGAACTCTTGAGTTAAAAGCCTTTAAGCATCTACTGAATAAGATATTGGAATCATGACTTTCAATCCACCACCAATCTCAACCCCATACATGAAAATTAACCCATTAGCCCCCATTCCTTTAATAAACCTGTTAGCACCCATTCAGCCAATAATTTCGTCTGCACCCTTTCAGCATGTTGGACATTCATCACAGACTCCACCCCGAGCACACACTCTAACTGGTAATACCCAAGGATGGCCAATGTTGGGTGCCAACTTCCTTTATTATGCTCCTCTACATCACAACAACAGACTTATACCTTCCATACCCTTTCCAAGCTTGCTAGAAACCCCCACCATAAACACACCAAACCTAAACATAGTAACCCAGATACTCAACCTACCTCCATTAAGTAAAGAAGCAATGATTCAAAACATCCAAACCCATATGCTCATGATGCAACAACAACTGAATGCCTTAATTCAAGGAAATAATCTCGAAGTAACCCCTCCAAAAAATAAAGTAGAAACACTAGTAATAACTCCAAATGTGTCTGGTGGAAATGGAGAAAGTCATAAAGCTGTGGAAGTAGAATCTAGCTCAACAATCTTGGCCCTAGATGACTTAAAGATATCTTAGAAAGTTGAAAAAGTCATGCATAAAGCTCGTATTGGACCAAGGAAAGAAGATGAATGTGTTCTGAAAGGAAAGACACCCTTTGTAAGCAGAATAATCAAAATGGAGATCTTAACCAAGTTCAAAATGCCTCAGTTAGATCAGTTTGATGGGACCGAGGATTTGATCAACCATATATCTTCGTTCAGGACTAGGATACTGCTCTAGAATATAAATAACAAAATCATGTGCAAAATCTTTTCTGGTACACTCACTAAGAATAATTAGAAGTGGTTCCACTGACTTTTTGAGAATTCTATCTCATCCTTTAAGGAATCAGTTGAGAAATTCCAAACTCAGTTCATTACCAATGTTCCTCTTACCAAAAATATTAATGATCTTCAGATGTGCATATAAGAGGCTATAAAGTCATTATAAAGTTATTTGGATAGATCTAACAAGGTAGCTATTCAAATCG
The DNA here is from genome assembly GCA_947683625.1 of Mallotus nudiflorus. Taxonomy (NCBI): domain Eukaryota; kingdom Viridiplantae; phylum Streptophyta; class Magnoliopsida; order Malpighiales; family Euphorbiaceae; genus Mallotus; species Mallotus nudiflorus. Next base: position 1,383,326 of record CANTUR010000243.1, read on the forward strand.
AAAACTTAGTTGATGAAGTGGCAATAGAGGCCTTAAAAAATGGAACCCGATTAGGGAAACTCAAGGATAAAATCATGACTAAAGAACCTAACACCTTTGTTGAGGTAATGACTATAACAATAAAGATGATAAAAATGGAAAAAGATAGGAGGATGCATTGAGATGACGAGAAAGCACCTATTAAAAAAGATGAAAGGTTGAAACTTAGAAGGTCCAAATTGCAGCAAACAAACTTCAGAAACTTGGTGGAAGGATTCAAAAAAGAGGTAGAGAAGTACACACCAAAAAATTAAAATAGAATAGGAAACTCGTCAACTTCACTGACATGAATAAAAGGAATAGAGACCTAAATGATCAAGACAGAGATAAGCTGGATCTAAAGAAAGCTTATAATGAAGTGGCCAAAGTTATTACCATGATTGTGGAAGGAGAGGCGATTGAAAGAAAGCCTAAAAGAACTTGGAAGGAAGAAGGTGCCATCTTTGAAAGGAAGCAAACCATCACATTTGGTTCGGATGATGGAAAACACGTTCATCATCCTTACAATGATGCTTTAGTGGTGAGTGTTTTCATCAACAACTACTTAGTAAAAAGATTACTAATTGATGATGGCAGTGCTGTCAACACACTCTCTTGGAATGCTTATAAGGTGGTGGGATTGAAAGCTATTTGGAATCTTGTTACAAGCTTTTATGATGGAACCACACAACCAATAGGACTAGTAAAGTTAATATTAGAATTTTGGAATCGGGATACTGGGAAGTAAAAGCCATCAAAGCCCTATTCAATATAGTAGATCTTCCTCTCACATACAATGGCATCATAGGCCGATCAATTCTCAATGAGATTGATGCAATCATAAATATCGGGCATTTGACTATGAAGATTCCTCTTAAAGGCTGGGTCATAACAATTCATAGAGATCAACACATGGCCAGACAATGCTATCAACTGGCTATCAAGTTCCAAATGGAAGCATTCCTCTAGAATCATTGGAAGTTGAGAAACAAGGAGCCAATCCTAAGCTGCTCAACCAGGTTTAGACATTAAAAATCACTTAAGGGAAGATAGTCAGAATCGACAATGAGCTTAATGACAAAGTCAAGCATAGAATAAGCAAGGTCCTCATCAAGCATTCAGATAACTTTACCTCTAAAGCATCTAAGATCATTGGGGTAGATCCTTGAATTGCCTTGCATAATCTAAACATCAAGCCATGAGTTAAACCTGTTGGTTAGAAAAAGAGGAACTTCACATATGAAAGACATAAAGTGATCACTGAGAAAACACAGCCGAATTCATCAGAGAAGTAACACACCCCGAATGGCTATCCAACATGGTGATAGTGAAAAAGTCAAATGGGAAGTATAGAATGCATGTGGACTATACTGATTTTAATAGGGCATGCCCCAAAGACAGCTATCCATTACTAACAATAGATCAGATTATAGACTTGACCACCTATCACAGCTTGTAGATCAGCTTATAGACTTAATTGCATGTCATAACTTATATAACTTTGTGGATGCTACTCAGGGGTACTATCAGATCCCAATAAAGAAGGAAGATTAGGAGAATACGTCATTTATCACTTATGAAGGTCTTTATTACTACAAAGTTATACCCTTTGGACTTAAGAATGTTGGAGCAACATACCAAAGGTTGATGAATCATGTGTTCTAAAATCAAATCAGTAAAAAGGTAGAAGTGTATATGGATGACATCATTATTAAGAGCCAACATGTAGAGTAGCACTCCGATGATCTTGGTCAAATCCTTTGAATACTATACCAATATTTTATCAAGCTTAATCCAAAGAAGTGTGTTTTTGGGGTGAAGGCAAGAAAATTCCTTGGATTCATAATATCCCATAGAAGAATTGAGGCTAATATAGAAAGGATGGAGGCCATACTTAAGATGAAAGCTCCAACATCATTAAATAAGCTCCAGAAGCTAAATGGCAGGATAACAGCTTTGGGGCATTTCATCTCCTGTTCAGCCAAACGATGTTTACCACTATTTTGAGCCTTAAAAGACTCTAAGAAGTTTGTAAGGAATGGCTACTTTTGAAGACATCAAGGGATTCCTATCCTCACCACCTCTCCTCAGCAGGCCAATCACTGACGAAGTTTTGTACCTGTATCTCTTTATCAGTTAGGAGTCAATTGCATTAGTACTGGTTAGGGAGGAATGAAGCCAGCAAAATCTAGTGTACTACATCAACAAAATACACAGAGGATCATCCGGTAACCAAACTGGATAAGTTAGTTATGGTCATCATAGGCATATCCTAAAAACTCAAACATTATTTTCAAGCTCACTCGATCATTGTAAGATCTAGCTTCCCATTAAGGAAAATTTTACAAAGACCTGAGACATTCAGCAAATTGGTTTAATGGTTGATATTATCCAAAGAATTTGACATAAGTTATAAACCTCGATAGCAGATCAAAGCCTAGACCCTGGTAGATTTTATACAAGAGATGACAGTAAAAGAGTTTGCCCTTTCTGAATGCCCAGAGTGGAAGTTATACATAGACTGAGTCTCATCAATCTAAGGATTCGGTGCTGGAGTCATCCTCAAAGGACCATATAGGGTCACAACCAGATATGCAGTTCAAATAAAATACAAAGCCACTAATAATACAGTTGAGTATGAAGCACTGATCATGGGATTGAAGTTAACTATAGAGGTTAGAGCTAAGTAGCTCAAGATACACTATAATTCACAACTAATGGTAAACTAAATCAAGGAGCCAAGCATCACCAAGTATATTGAGAAGGTCAGAAAACTCCTAAAAAAGCTTAAACAAGGTAGGTGACTATGGGAAATCATCCAAATTCTTAGAAGTGAAAACTCAGAGGTAGATTTACTAGCTAAATTAGCAACAAAAAAAAAATCAAACATTTAAAGAGTTAGAACTTATTGAGAAATTGATGAAACCAAGCACCGAGAAGGCAGAGATCATGGATATTTAAGAAGTAGTATAATAGATTAAACCAATCATTTAGTATCCCAATCATGGGGTACTTCCACGGGATAAACTGAAGGCTCGAAAGTTAAAGATAAAGGCTACACAATACTCAATGCACAACGGGGATGTCTACAAAAGGTCCTTATCATATCCATGTTCTAAGTTCGTATCGCAAGAAGAGGGAAATTATGTGCTTAAGGAAATCCATGAAGGGATTTATGGAGCTCATGAGTCTCATCACTCACTAGTTAGAAAATCATTACTTTAGGGTTATTATTGGCCCACCATGTCTTGAGATGCTCAAAAACTAATTCAAGAATGCCATAAATTTCAGCAATTTGCTTGCATCAAGCACAAGCTTTCCAATACTCAGTATCCAATTAGGACTCCTTAGCCATTCATAATATGGTGAATAGACATCTTAGGCCCATTTCTTGTTTTAACCTCTAAGAAGAAGTTCTTGATTGTGGTTATAGATCATTTCACCAAGTGGATAGAAGTTAAAGTTGTCCTAACCATCACTAAGGCCCAGATTCAACACTTTTTCTAGAAAGAAATTATTTGTAGATTTGACATACCACACACATTGGTAACTGACAATGTCAAGTAATTCAACAATGAGAAATTCAAAAAGTTATGTTCAGATCTTAATATAAAGCTTCGATTTACTTTACTAGCTCATCCATAAATAAATGGCTAGACAAAAGTCACTAATAGGATCATCATGCAAGGTCTAAAAAAGAGATTAGACAAGAAAGGGAACTGGGTTGAAGAACTCAACAATGTTATCTAGGCTTATACAACAACACCGAGAACTTCTACAAGAAAAACACCTTTCAGACTAACTTATAGGATGGATGTGATAATCCTAATGGAGATTAGATCAATAAGCTACCAGGTAACTAAGGATCTACACTATGAAGTCAATAACATTAATGCTTAGATATGGTTAAACCTACTTAAAGAAAAGAGAGAACAAGCATCCATTGTGGCAAAAGCCCAAAAATAGAGGATTACGAAGTATCATAATAGACATGTCCAACAAAATCAGTTTAAGGTTGGAGACTGGGTACTCAAAAGGGTTTACATTGGTAAAGGCAACTCTAGTATAAGCAAGCTCGGACCTAATTGGGAAAGTCCTTACCATGTCATTAAGAAGACAACTAAGAGGGCATACAAGATCAAGGATGAACGAGGAAAAGAATTGCCTCGATATTGGAACTCAAACAGTCTCAAGAAATATTATCAATAAAGTGTATATAGAGTATACCAAGTTTGAGAAATAATATACATATATGTGTGTGTGTGTATGTATATATATATATATATACACACACACACACACACACACTTCATTCATTAATTGAAAATATTACAAGGATAAATATTTTAGAATATTTTACAAATCAGCCTTAGATCTAGGAGGCATAATCCTCTCATTAGGATGAGCTTCAACATCTTTTAGAGACTAAAATTCAAGAATCGAAGCAAATTTGGCACTAGAAGATGTAGCTCTAGAAGTAGATCTCTCTTTAATGACTTAAGGATCCTTGGGAGTAGACTTAGTAGCAACATCTACAGGTATAGCTAGCCACACGAGATTATTAGGAGTGATCTTATCCAGATCAGAGAAATCTCAGTCCAGACATTGAGCCAACAATGCCCTTTGACACTCGGACTTGTAGGCCCTGAGACATCCCGTCACTATCTTCTGATACATTCTCAAGTCATCACCTTAGGATTTCTTTTCTTCAGTCAACTCTTTCCTTAAAGTCTTGAGCTTGGCATCCTATGTCTCGATCCTTAATGTGAGCTAAGCTTGTGAATGCTCAAACTCTTAGGCCTTTAAGCTTGCCTCTATTTTTGACTTGAACTTTGCACTATCAATCTCAGTAAGTTCCAAATCATGCTTTATCACATCCAGTTTCTGCTCATAATCAATCGCAATGGTCCTAACCTTAGCCTCCTTAAGGTTGTATTCACTTTGAAGTATGAAGTGATTATCTATTGCCAACAATAGCCCTTGAGCCATTTGATAGCCAAGTGCAGAAAATCAGAAAATAGATACATCAATGGAAATGATTATTGCACAAAGAAGGTTGGACAAGTTATCTCCAAGGCATGAGTAATTAATGAGTTGAATAGCTCATTCCTTCCCTCCTCTAGCCACCTCTAAATATCGTCAGGCAACCATAGGGACTCATCATAGTAATCCCTAACTAGTGGAATAGAGATGCTGGCAGGCTTCACCTTAAATAAAAACCATTTTTTTTGGATCTAGTCATCTAACGAGCTTAGGGTGCTTAATAAATACTCCTCCTCGAGCTATTCCTCATCACCCAACTCCCTACTCTAAGAGTGCTTCTTAGGAAGCTCAAATGCTTCCTTTTGAGGGTCACCAAGCACAGCTTTGCCTTTATTGCTCGGGCATTGATTAGCACGAGCCTCCAAGGTCTCTGTATCCTATACAAGAAGTTTAGTCAAATGTGCAGCCTGCTCCTCTGGCTCCTCTTCTAAAAAGATTTCACCACAAAAAATGAAATAGTCAGCCATCTACAAATAAAAAATAATATAAAATAGATTATACCTTCATAATCTTAGAACTTACCACTAACGTCTATACGCTTAGGGTAGACCCTCTAGAGGTATCTACAAGACAGATTCTCAATAGATGTCGCATCGACTATACTTTGGATATAAAGTCTGAGCACTAACTTTGTATCCTTTTTGGATAACTTCGAAGGATGCTTCACTTTTTAGCATTCATCGACCCATATCCATTGAATATTGATAAAATCTTACAAGTGTTCAACTATGAAGAATTTATGCCTCCATTTCTTATGAAGGTCTGGAAGCTTAATAAAGAGACTATGGTTCAAAATAGTAGAGAAAGAAAACATAAGCTCTCCCTTTTTCTTATTAAAACTATACATATACTAAAGAACGTCTAGATTTGGCTCTCTACCCTCCATATGCATCAACTCTATAAACCTAGTTAAGATCCAGTAACTATTAGGATGAAGTTGGTTAGGAGCTATGTTATATCTATTTAGGAAACTTTTAATGAAAAGGTCCAGGGGAAATTTCAACCCCTTTTATAACTAATCGAAGTACATAACTAGTTTCTACTAATCTAATAGAGGGCATGAGCCTTAAAATTATTGTCTACAGTATGCAAAGAGAAATCTTAGGGAATGCTAAAATGCCTTTTATATCATTTAAGCATGTTCTCATCTATCCTAGACACAAACAAATTTGAACTAACTTGCTCTCATGGAGCTATAGATCTTATCAAGCAAAAGTAAAGAGGGAAGAAGATAGAAAGGGGACATGACTTCACTTGGAAGGAGTACAATAAGTCTGTAGAAGGCATAAGGAAGCAAGTACAGAAAATGCTCGAGAGAAAAACAAGTAAGAAGCAGGAAGTAGAAAAGCAAAAGTAAGGCTAACAAAGGGAGTGGCCTATTTAAAGAGCAATAGAAGGTTTTAGAATGACCATTACTACCGTCACGGTTATTTACATCTCTCTCATATAGCATTAAGAGCATTCCATGCAAAAGAAAAGCCCACTAATCGAGCAGTTATCATTATGGCAACTAAAACATCTCATCTTCTTACACACGAACAAATATGACAATTACACAACTCAAAATTCAAAAGAATGCCAAAAGACGTGGCAGTTGATAATCCTGATCACCTCATTGCCAGCTATTCCTTTTATCGACACTTAAGCCACGCTTTAAGATTTTAAGTCCAGTGACTGAAGCTGGAACTCTCACGTTACTTTGATAGTATTGAGGTTCAGTACTCGAGATGCGCTTCTAATGCACCAAGATTCTAAGTCTAATGATTGAACTTGGCACCCTTAGGTCACTTTGATAGTATTGAGTTTCGGTACTCAAGTCGCACTTCTAATGCACCAAGAATATACAACACTCGGGCTATGCTTCTAATGCACTGAGAATCTATGGCACTCGGACTGCACTCCTATAGCATCGAGCATCAAAACTCCAACGACAGCTAGTTTTGTCGGGTTGTTTCTATAACATTGACGGGTTAATCCCTCAGGTTAAGGGAATTCAATATTCTTGCTACTTGAATCAATAAATGTTGGATTAATTTAAAATGATTTAAATGTTATTTTTTACTCAAAATTTATGCCTAGGCTCTAACCGTAGCATTCCTCCATGTTCTTTTTCCAGAAAAATTAAATGTCTCACCGTATTAGTCATAAAATTAAATCACATACTGTATGAGCAATTAATTATGAATTGAGAATGTGTTGTGAAAAAAAAAAATGAAGTGAAACGTGAGAATTTCTTGTACATGTAGACTAGAAGTAGGTGTCGCGTAAACAGAAACTCATCGAAATTAGTGAAATTCCCAATAAAGTAGCAATGAAAGATTGAGGAGGAGCATGATTTCCCAGGAAAAACACGGAACATTGAGCAGTATGGAAGAGCCAAATAACTTCTCAGGTATAAGAACCTATATCAACAACCATGGATACACACAGTGATAATCCTAAAGAAAAGAACACCAGCAGACGAAACCATCTCTTTTCATTGCTACATCCGCTACTTGGGGGTTGAGCATTTTGATTCTGGCTGTCTGCACTTGTAGGACTCCCTTCATCTGCTTTATCCGCCAAAACAAATACTACTCATTAATGAATATCACTTTTGAAAGATTAAACAAATATTTCCATTAAAGAAAAACTATGAAATCTTGTTTAGATGCAGAACAACCACGGACCATTATTGGATAAGTGGACTGTCATCTATTGCAAATTAATATGCCTCGGTCCAATTATCCAGGGGTTCACGATTTTTCTGCATCAAATTTATGCGTGCAAGAGTTTCTCTTCTGATTTTTTTTTTCAAAGAAAATACAAAGATTACCACTAGGACTAAGAGCAGGGCCGCTGGCACTTTGATTAGAGCTTTTAGCAAACTGATAGAATACTTGAGCATCTGGTGAATTAGGGGCCAAGTGTAGAAGGGCTGCGTCAAAAAAATCAAAACAATAAACAGATGTAGACAATTGTTAAAATTTTGCACTCTTAGTTAACTCAGATGAAACTTTTTTTGCCTTACCTCAGTACGTATGTTATGCATATTTGTGACAATACCTACCAGGGCATTGGGAAACATTGGCAGTGGCATGGCAGACAGTGGGGAGGCCCAAAGCAAGAGTAACATTGATTTTGAGACCCAAATCAGGATCATTCCTATCCTTAATTACAACACACAAGCATTTTTTGTTGTTTTTAAGGACTTCCTTGAGACCACTGCAACAATCTGGCGTTGGAGTTTTGGCATTGCCTCCAACATAAGGTAGGCATGTAGCAAGCCCTACAAGTTGATCTGCACATTCCTCTTTATCTTTGTCGGCATCGGCGGTGGCAAAATCAGCCAGACATAATACCAACGCTATAGTTAATGCTAATGTAAGTCCAACTTTCTCATAGTGCAAACCCATTGCGAGAAACTTAAGTGTAAACAAAGGTGTTTGAAAGCTCCAAATTCAAGTTTGCCTTTAAAATAAGTTGGTATATAAACTCACTGATTATTGTGGTCACTAGCTCAGCACACTGCCAGCGCATGCTGCTTTTTGAACTTTCTCAATATATTACAAACTAATAATTACATTGTGGACCTTACTTTACTTTCAGTAGCAACACCTCATACTCCTGAAGCGGACCACCAACCACGGCATTCTAAATCTTCTTATGCTGTTGCACGATAAGTGACTAATTGAGTGCTGTCACATGTTCTCTATCTGTTTGTAGAAAAAGCCTAAAGCACTCTCTAGATGTGGATTGGAAGAGCAGAGTTAGTGCGCATTCGGGTCCAAAGTTGAATGAAACAACAAATTGGATTGTCAAGTGCATCCCTTCACCAACCCACCCAACGCAACAACAGTGATTCCATATTTTATGCCCGCCGTTCGAATTTCGAAAATATGTCAAGTTATCAGATTTTGATGTTATGACATCATGCAGCCATCATGCAAAAACCAAAGAATAAAGGTTCATTTGGTCCTTGAGAGTGAAATGGCCAGTTTTCCCATTTTGATCCTTTTAACCAATTTAGCTCAATATTTGTCATTTTAGGATTTATTTGTTTGTTTCACTTCATGCTCTTACAACATGATATAAAATGATAAAATTTAATATGATAATATCAAATCAATTTAATTTGTATTTTATATCATGATTTAAGGAACAAATTTGTTGCAGTAATTTCAAAGTTATTAGGTCATATTTTGAAAAACCTGATAGTTAATTTTTTTTTTTAAAACAATTATTAGAGGGATCAACTATCTGGTTGGATCAAGCCAACCCTAGACGAAAGACTTTAAACCTTTTTTTTTTCTAGGAGCGCCACTTCTAAAAATTGAACTCATTATCTCAAATCATAAACTCACCCCATTACCACCAAGACAAGTGGTAATGGAGGTAACCTTGATAGTTAATTATGAAAGCATATAAATATCTCATTAATATAGAGATCGATGAAAATAAACAACTTTCAAACCATTTAAGATCCTTTAGAAACCCTAAAATCCTAACAGATAACCAATCAAACCTTTCACAAGACCAAACAAAACCATAATCATACCTTCACCAGATCTTGAGTGTCTTGGGAATAAGGTTTAGGTTGTTTGCTACCAGAAAATTCTTCTTAATAGTGTATTATGTGTGAGTAAGTTAAGTCTCGAAAAATGACTCTTTCATATTAATTTTTGTTTTTTAGTCCGATTTATGTATTGAGAGCTTTAATTTAATCTTAGGAAGCCCTAAAGTGGAATGTCAAATTTTGATCAACCAAGTTTTTTAAAGGTCAAATCAAACTCATGATATCAAATTTAATCCAAAAATTGTTTCCATTTCTTTATTTCTTTTTTTTTGCTCTTTATTTTTCATTCCTTCTTTTTTTAATTTTATTTTTCTTATTTCCTTTTATCTTTTTTTTTTATTTCATTTTGGTTTTCCTTATTTTTATTTCATTTTTTCCTTATTTGTTCTTATTCTCTAATATCCTTATTTTTTTCATTTTTCATTTTCATCCTTATATTTATTTTTTATTTTTTTATTTATTTTTGTTTTTCTTTTATTTTTTTTCTTATTTTTTTGGTTATCCTTAAATTTTTCAATTATTTTTATTTCTCCTTATTTTTATTTTTTATTTTTTGTTTTGATTTTGGGTATTAAGAGGCGGTGTGCTCTATTTATATGCACAAATATACATATACACACACACACACACACACACACACACACACACACACATATATATATATATATATATATATATATATAAATGAAATTTTATTTTCAAGTTTCAATGCATTTGAAAAAAGATGGACACTTGAATTCAAATTAAGTGATATGCATACATCAATTATTTTTATTTATTTTTAATTGAATACATTGAAATTTATTATTCAAGTCCAACTATTTTTTTGATAATTTTTCTAAAAATGAATACTTACTCAAATTATCATATTAATATACTATTTTTTCCTTATTTTTTATTCTTTGTTATCCTTTGCTTTCATTTTTATTTTTCCTTATTTTTTTCTTATTTTCTATTATCCTTAATTTTTACATACATATAATATACTATATTTATGAGTTTGAGATACTATTTTTAATTTTAAAATACTACTTTAAGTTTCATATATGAATAATATTCAGAAAATATACTTTTGGTTGGAGAAAAATATTTGAATAATATACTATGTTTATGAGTTTGAAATACTGTTTTTAATTTTTAAATACTGTTTTGAGTTTCAGATACGAATAATATTCAAAAAGTATTCTTTTGGTAGGAGGAAAATATTTGAATAATATTAAGATAATATACTGTTTTTAGTATCATATATGATTTTGAAGTTTCACACATATATAATTGTCATGACCCAAATTAAGGAGTCATGATCGGCGCTAGGGAATAGGAATTCTTTCGAATCTGGAACTCATAGCAAGGCTTAAAATAAAAACACATGTAAACATATCACAAAAATACATTGGAATTAAAACTTTAATTAATATAAAAAATCCATATCATAACATAAATAAAATATCTTTATACAAATCTTTAAATATAGAAACACTGACTAATACAATAACAGGTACTACAACAAGAAATACTATTACTGCAGTGTTTACTAAAATATAAGAAAAGAGATGATTCAATATTTACATAAATTGGCCGAGGAGAAAAGAGTCTGGAGAATAAGTCTAATAGAGAGGTCTGAAGCAAAAGATCCTGAAAAAAATATTGAGAAAGGTCAGACCTCATTGAGTGAATTACTATTATATATATATACACAACCTAACAATACAGACATTCAAGCATTAATATAATAATATTATATTTTTATATTTATTTATTTATATATGCGTTACATACAGATGCTCGAAATTACATTTTTGATAAACGAATAAATGCAATAACATTTAGGTGGAGGACTGGAGCAGAACCCTAAAATATTCTACAACCTTGATCACTGAACCTCACTAGCCTGTTATAGGCTTACTTAATTTCAAAATATTTCTCTTCTCAATTTTTGGACAGTAGACTAGCCCCGAGACAGTAAGTCAACTAAGCTTCCGTAGTCTTATTGTCGGCATGATTGGCCTCGAGACACTAGGTCAACCGAGCTCCCGCAATCACACCACTCTCTCACCACAAATCTCAATAATCAATTATTCATATCTCACATCAATAAATTCCATAATATCAATCGTAATATTTTAACGTACTGGTGCACACACAGTTTTAGTGTAACCCATTAGGTAGCAGATTCTATTGCTGTCCTCCAAAATATTTTATCAAAAATAATTAAATAAATGCAATCATATTAAATATGTAAAGCATCCAATTTATACAAATAAATATTCAACTTTATATATATATATATATATATATATATATATATATATATATATAAAGTTGAATATTTAAATAAATGCAATCATATTAAATATGCAAACAAACATACATATATATTAACAATAATAATTAATTTTTAATACAACATGGCATAATAAAATTTATATTTTATTAAAAACATAGATACCAATAATTTTCTCTACATGCAATGCATACATTATTCAAAATAATTATTCTCAATTATATATATGGAAACATATATATAAATATTATTAATAATAAATATCATTTAATTAAATGAGCATAATTAATTCATAATTATTAAAAACATATGGATGCTTATAATATGTATCTATATGCAATATATACATATAATAATAACTCACAGTTGTGTGCTCCTCCAAAATGACTTGACTAGTATAGTCCTGTAGGCCTTGGTCTTGACGCAACTATAGAAAAATAAATAATAATAATATTAGAATTAAATTTCTAATTTTATACATCTAGAATTTCTAAAGAACAACTCGATTTAGGACACGACTCGTCTAAAACTCAAAACTTAGGACCAACTCGATGTTATGTTTTACGAGAAATCTATAAAAATTTAGTAGAATCTTCTCTATAAAATGGATGTCTCTCTACTAAAAGTAGAGTTGATCTTGCACACAAACACACTTCAAATACATAAAATGCTCAACTTCTCGGGTTAGGCCCCCGAACTACATAAATTGCCCAATCGAGAACCATATTGACCTTAGCAATAATCATTCTTAATTTTGATCTTAAAAAACTTAATTTTGAACATTTAATTTATTTATTTAAGTGTGTATAAGTTATGAATCCATTGAAAGTTAAAATGAAGTATGATTATCTTGGGCTGATTTGACCTCTAAGCTTCAAGGAGGCTTTTGACATCCTTAGAGTTTTATAATGAGAAAATTATCTTCTTCACATTTAAAGTAGACATCTTTAGATTTCTGAATTAGGCTTTCTTGTCAAAATCCAAGTTTATTTGGGTATGCAAATATTAAATTGAAATCAACGTATTTAGCTGCCATTTCAGATTACACAACTCTTAGTATTTTAGACATATCTTAAGCTATAGAAGCCCAATTGATGTGATTCAAAATGATATAGAAAGGTAAATCAAATATCTATAACTTTAATGAAGAAAGTTTAGGCAAATTCAAACGTCTTAAATATAAAATCATGGGTTCAACTTGTGTATAGCTGTTTGACAGTAGTCTGCATTTTAGATTGTGTAACTCTTAGTAATTTGGACATATCTTGAGCTACAGAAGTTTAATTGAGGTGATTCAAAATGATATAGAAATATAAGTCAAATATATAAAACTTTTATGAAGAAATTTTAGGCAAATTAAAATTTTTTTAATATAAAATCATGGGTTCAACTTGTGCATAGTTGTCTAATAGTAGTCTACATTTTAAATTGTATATCTCTTAGTATTTGGGATATATCTTGAGCTATAGAAGTCCAATTGAGATTATTTAAAATGATATGGAAATCTAGGTCAAATATTTACAACTTTTATGAAGAAACTATAGGCAAAATTGAACTTCTTCAATACCAATTATAGTTGCAATCCATGCATAGCTATCTGACAACATCACCTTCAATAATTCAAAATTATAAATATAGATGTTGGACATATTATTTGCACCTCCAACAACTATATTTTTTAGTGTTTGTCTATATAAACATCTCTAAAACTGAATGGAAGTTAAGAAACTTATTTATCATTCATTCTTTCTTAAGCTTTCAATTGAGCTCTCAAATTCTCTTAAACAATTCTTTTTTTGTATAACTCTTGTGAGAGTTGGTTATGTGTTAAAAATAGAATTTCTCTTCATCTTAAATCTTAGGATAGATTATAAGGGAAGTGATATTTATTTCTAAAGGAATTGGTTTAAGTGTTGTCCATTAAAATACTTGGGATTTAGTTTTTTGAGTGAGCCTTAAAAACTCAAGTTGTAAGGTTGTAAGAGTGATCCATAAAACTCTTATGTAATCTTAATCTTGTGAATAATATTATAGGTTATTGAAAATTCTAACTTGGGGATAAGTTAAGTGGAGACGTAGGATTTTTGTTGAATCCAAACTCCTTAAATTTTTGTGTTCTTTATTCTTCCTTCTCAACTTCCATTCAATTCTTGCAAAGAATTCTTTTAATTTCTTATTTTTATTTAATAGTTCTATTCACCCCCCCTCTAGGACTATTTTCAATTGGTATCAGAGTTAGTTATCCCTTACCATTAATTAAGGCATAGAACCAATAAGAACTCTCACTTATGAATGTGTCACCGAAGTAGGGCTCTCTGCTCATTGGTGTTGGTGCATCGATGGAGACGATGGTCGGCTAGTCTGATAGGTACCATTGAAAGGTGATATAGGTCAAGTATGACCTATAAACATTTTTAATTAGTATCAGAGCTTGAATTCTATGTACTTCATTGCTAGAATGCAATATCATAGGGGGTGAATCATAAAACATCTCTTCTTTTAGACCATTATTTGATGGTAGTGACTATCTATATTGGAAATTCAAAATGGAATTATATCTTGATTGTGATTCCATTAAACTTTGGGACATTGTCTGAAGAGGTGGGAACCACCTATAACTATCATTGATGGTGTGGCAACTACTCTTATAAGAAGCTAATGGAGTATTGATGAAAAGGAAGAAAATCATAAAAATAAAAAAACTATTATTACTCTAGTCTCTTTAATGATAAGAGAAGAAGGAGGCAAGCTTCAACATTATTTTTCAGCCAAAGAAATGTGAGAGACCTTAGAAAACCACTACGAAAGCAATATTCAAGTAAGAAGCAAAAAGGTTTAACTTCATATGTATAAATATGAACTCTTCAAAATGAAGCCTCAGGAATCAATCATAGAGATGACAAACCATCTTATTGCTCTCCTCACAACCCTCAACAAACTTGAAAAATATTTCTCCAAGGAAGAGGTAAAAAATAAGATTCTAAGAATCCTACCTAAAAAAGATTGGGAATCTCGTGTTACTTTAATTAAGGAAGCTTAAAACCTCTCCACTTTATCAATCGATGTGCTCATTGGTAAACTTTTAACACATGAGCTCACTATCAAGCAAAGAAGTGAATAACAAGAAGAGAACGAAAAAGAAAAAGAAAAAGAGCATTGCTCTAAAAGCTCTTCAAGAAGATAGTAAAGAGGAAAGCATCAAAGATTCTAGTGATGAAGATGGTGACATTTCCATGCTCACTAGGAACTTTAAAAAGTTTTAAGAAAGAAAAACTTCTCAAGAATATGGGACTTCAACAAGAAGTTCGAAGGAGATGGGAAGAAGAAAACTAAAGAGGTTACTTGTTATGAATGCAAGAAACTAGGACATATTATAAGTGAATGTCCCAAACTCAAATTCAAGAATAAGGGAGTAAAAGATAAGAAAAAGACATTCAAAGCTACTTGGGATAATTCCTCCGAATCTGAAGAGGAAGAGAAAACAAGAAGTGGCCAATCTTTACTTCATGGCCTATGAAAATGAAAATGAGGTACCATTTACTTCTTATTATTCCTTTGATGATTATGATAATTATTGTGATGATGATGATGATGAGATCTCTATTGTGGGAAAATTACTTGTTAAATGCAAAAGGTTATTATTTAAGAAGAAACATTATAAGCATGAGTTAAGTAACTTAAATAGAGAATTAGAAAATTTAAAATTTAATTTTATTAAACTTGTTGAATCAAATGAAAAACTTATTAGTGATGCAAAATCTTCTAATTCTTTAGAAGATCAACTTCAAAAAGCAAATGATGAAAATCATGAGCTTTCTAAGGAGGTCTTAGAATTATAGAATTCCATTGCTAAATTTAAGAGAGGAAAAGAAACTTTAGATAGTCTTCTTAACTCTCAAAAATTCGTGGAGATACCCATGGATTTGTATATAAGAATGGAATATCTTCATAATCTTCATCACATATTAATTTTGTAAAAGCTTTACATGATTCCATTCCTTCAACCTCCAGATCAAATGAGACTCAAGCTTTCAAAGCTAAAAGATCTCATGTGTTAAATAGCAAGGGAAAGTCTCATAAGATTCATCCTTTATTAACATAAAGAGGTAAGGCTCAAACTATAACACCTAAACCCAAGCATGCTTATATATACATTAGACACAATTATGATAGGCATGCTACATAATACAATGCATATAAACATGTTGCACAAAATTATTGAAATACACATCACCATTGCCAATGCATGTTTCACTTAATGACACAAAACAATAGGAGATACACATAACACCAAAGGCATGTTGCATATACTAGGAAAGCATTTCATCCTACGTGGAATAAATTTAAAAATATTGTATGTTCGTATTGCATGATTAAAGGATATATTAATAATGTGTGCTTCTATAAAAGACTACATATGAATTTACTTCTTACGAATTATCTTGAAACTAACCAACCTAGACCAAAAAAGGTTTGGGTCCAAAAGAATACTTAAATTATTTTTTATAGATTTGCTTGAAATTCCCAAGAACAAAAAGTAAATGGTATCTCGATAATAGATGTTTAAGGCACATGACAGGAGGCAAAGAGCAATTCAATAAACTTGATGCTAAGGATGGAGGACACGTCACTTTCAGAGATAATGCAAAAGAAAAAATTATTGGCATTGGAGAAATAGGTAATCCTCAATCCTTATCTATACATCATGTGTTGTTTGTTGATGGTCTTAAATATTATTTTCTTAGTATAAATCAATTATGTGATATGGGAAATAAAGTAACTTTCTATCTTAAAAATTGCTTTATTAGTAGTCTTGATGAAAATAAATTATTTTTAATAGTGAAAGAGTAGACAATTTTTATGTCATGATTTGAATAAAATTAATAATAGAGACATAAAATTCTTAATGTCTATCTCCCATGACACATGGACATGTCATAGAAGGTTAGGACATGCAAATTTTGAGCTTTTAAATGATCTTTGTAAACATAAATTTTTAATTGGTTTACCTAAGCTTGAATTTACTAAGAATAAACCTTATAATGCTTGCCAAAAGGGAAAAGAATCCAAGTCCTCATTTTAGCTAAAAAATGTAGTGTCCACCTATAGGCCATTTGAACTTATACATATGGATTTATTTGGACCAACTAGAGTTGCTAGTCTCGATGGAATGCACTATGTATATGTATTGGTTGATGATTACTCTAGATTTACATGGGTATGTTTCCTTACTCATAATAATGATGCATTTAAAGCTTTTAAAAAGTTTGCAAAAAAAGTTCAAAAAGGAAAAGGCTTTTATATTTCCTCTATTAGAAGTGATCATGGAATCGAATTTGAAAATGAATTTTTCAAAAACTATTATAATGAAAATGGTATTTCTCATACATTTTCATATTTTAGAAATCCTCAACAAAATGGGATAGTTGAAAGAAAAATTAGAACTCTTATGGAAATGGCTAAAACAATGCTTTATGAGTATAATTTACCTCTATACTTTTGGGTAGAAGTTATTAACACATCTTGTTATATTTCAAACCGAGTTTTCAAAAGACCAATTTTAAATAAAATATCTTATGAGCTATGGAACAATAGAAAACCTAAAATCTCATATCTAAGAGTATTTGGATGTAAGTGCCTTATATTGAACACCAAGGACAATCTTGGAAATTTTGATTCTAAAGCCAATGAAGGAATTTTTCTAGGCTATTCTACTTCTAGTAAAGCATATAGGGTCTTTAATAAGAGAACTCTAATAGTATAAGAGTCAATGGATGTGGTATTTGATGAATCAAACTCACTTGATCCCAGAAAGGATGTTTATAGTGTTGATGATCTTATAGGTGACAATGAGATTATGGAAACATAAAAAGAAAATGCTAGTAAGCCTTTAGAACTTGAAGATCCAAACAAGGAGGAAAATGAGGAGACATCTCAACCTACTTTAAAGGATGAACTTCCACAGGATTGGCAATTCAAGAAAACTCACCCTCAAGACCTTATTATAGGTGACACTGCAAAAAGGTAACTACTAGGTCTTAATTAAAGTCTATTTTTAATTTATCCTCTATTTCTTAAATTGAACCCAAAAATATTAATGATGCTTTGTGTGATGAATTTTGGGTCCTTGCTATCTAAGAAGAGTTAAATTAATTTGAGATAAATAAGATTTGGACCTTGGTTCCAAGACCTAAACATTATCCTATTATAGGCACCAAATGGGTGTTTAGAAATAAGATGAATGAACAAGGTGTCATAACTAGGAAAAAAGCTAGACTAGTAGCTAAAGGTTATAATTAAGAGGAAGACATTGATTATAATGAAACCTTTGCCCCCGTTGTAAGGTTAAAAGCTATTAGGATGCTACTTGCATTTGCATTATTCATGAATTTCAAACTTTATCAAATGGATGTTAAAAGTGTATTTTAAATGGTTTTATTAAAAAAGAGGTGTATGTTGAACAACCTCCAGGTTTTAAAAGCTTTGATTTTCCAAATCATGTATTCAAACTTTCTAAAGCATTATATGGATTGAAACAAGCTCCTAGAGCTTGGTATGAAAGATTGAGCAACTTCTTATTAGAGAAAGGTTTCTCTAAAGGAAAAGTTGAGACAACTCTATTCATAAAGAAATCCAAGCATGATTTATTAATTGTTCAAATATATATTGATGACATTATATTCGATGCTACTAACCATTGCTTGTGTTTGGAATTCTCTAATTTAATGCAAACAGAATTTGAGATGAGTATGATGGGTGAACTAAAATTCTTTTTTGGACTACAAATCAAGTAATGCACAAATAGGATTTTCATCAATCAAAGCAAGTATGCAAAAGACGTTCTCAAGAAATTTGGCATGGATGGAGCTAAGATAAGTAGAAACTCCAATCAGCACCACAACCAAACTTAACAAAGTTAATAATGGCAAACAACGGATCCTTTCTTTATTTAACTACTAGTAGACCTGATATTATGTTTGTTACTTGCTTGTGTGCTAGATTTCAATTTAGTCTTAGAGAGTCTCATTTGAATGCTGTCAAAAGAATTTTCAAATATCTTTGTGGTACAATGCATTTAGGACTTTGGTATCCTAGGAGTTCTTCCTTTGACTTGATTAGTTATTCTGATACAGACTTTGCTGGTAGTTTACTAAATAGAAAAAGCACTTCCGGAACTTGTCAATTTTTAGGACAATTTTTAGTTTCTTAGTTTAGCAAGAAATAAGTTTCAATTGCCTTGTCCATTACTAAAGCTAAATATATTATAGCAAGTCTCTGCTGTTCACAAGTTTTATTGTAAAAACGACAGTTTTTAGACTATGGTGTAAAACTTGATCACATTCCAATCAAATGTGACAATACAAGTGTTATTAACCTTAGCAAAAATCCCGTTCAACATTCTAGAACTAAGCATATAGACATTAGACATCATTTCTTGCATGATCATATTCAAATTGTTGATATCTCACTTGAATTTGTTGATACAAATAATCAACTTGCAGATATCTTCACCAAACCTCTCAATGAAGAGAGATTAAATTGCATTAAGCATAAACTTGGCATGATTGATGGTTCTAGTTTATCTTGATTTTATGTTTAATTGATGGTTAAACTATTTTCATGTGAAATCATGTTGTGCTTATTGATTACTTTGATTGATAAATATTTTGATTTTGATTTTAAAATTTTTTTTAGTCGTCAGCTTATATTTGGTTTAGCTTTTTAAATTTTCTTTTGCATTTTGTCAAAGGAGGAAAAATAATTTGAGTTTGCATGTATACCCAGTTAATTTTTTTAACATGTGTATTTTTTTTTTAATTTTAAAACTCCCTTAAAAAATGAGTTTATGTTAGTGACATATTATATTTTTGTTTGATACAGGGGGAGAAAATTTGTTTAAATTTTTGCATGCATATTAACATTATAAGTATGGCTAATTTTGTCATACATCATATATGACAAAAGGCCTTGCTTTGCTTACTTTGTTTATGTATGACATAGATTTTATAAAGATTTTGTGTATCTTTATTTTCATATCTCTATCTTTTCTTTTTGCTTTTGACAAAGGGGGAGAAATATATTTGAGTTTGTTATTTGTTACTATACATGTGTATAATATTATCTTCTTAGGAATTGTTTTTATCATTGATAAGGCATGAATATTTTTACAAAGATTTGGTGTATCTTTGCTTTGTATCTATAGGAATTTTGGTGAATATTGTTACTATACATGTGTATAATATTATCTTATTAGGAATTGTTTTTATTTTTGATAAGACATGAATATTTTTACAAAGATTTAGTGTATCTTTGCTTTGTTCCTATAGGAATTTTGGTCCATTTAAGTTCATGTCCCCTGATATCTCTCTCTTTTCCTTTTTCTTTTATATAAAGGGAGAAAAATATGTTATGAATAATTTATGTTTTTCTTTTTATATACTAAGTGGTTCATGATTGATTAACTAGCTAAGTTCTATATGATCATATGATAATTAAGCACATCTAGCATCAACATTATTATTATTATATGTACTATTTTTGTGATGTATTTTAGTGGCACTATATGGATATATGTTTGAAATTATTTCCTCATATTGCCTAACATTTATTTAAATGATCATGTTATCATATTTTATGTTTTTAATACATTTGTCATAAGAATGCCATGTTTTTTTTATCCCTCTTGTTATATTTTATGTTGTTTTTATTCTTTTGTCAATGGGAATAATCTATAAATTTATATTTCTTCTCATGTCCATATTCATGGGGGCAGAAATAAAGAAATATATTTTATTTCGTTTGGCATCATTATTATCATAAATATTATCACACACTTTACTTTGTATTATTTTTTATCAAAGTCAAAATAATTTGTCAAAATAAAAAAGGAGGAGATTATTGACCTTAGCAATAATCAATCTTAATTTTTATATTAACAAAGTTAATTTTGAGCATTTATTTTTTTGTTCAAGTGTGTATAAGTTAGGACTTTATTGGAAGTTAAAATGAAGTATGATTATCTTGGGCTAATTCGACGTCTGAGATTCAAGGAGGCTTTTGATATCCTTAGAGTTTTATAATGAGAAAATTATCTTCTTCACTTTTGAATTAGACATCTTGAGCTTTCTGAATTTGGCTTGCTTGTCAAAATCCGAGTTCATTTGTGTATGCAAATATTAAGTCGAAATCAATGTATGTAGCTACCATTTCATATTACACAACTCTTAGTATTTTAGACATATCTTGAGCTACAGAATCCCAATTGAGGTTATTCAAAATGATATTGAAAGCCAGGTCAAATATATACAAATTTGATGAAACAATTTTGGGCAAATTCAAATGTCTTTAATATAAAATCATGGGTTCAACTTGTGCATAATTGTTTGATAGTAGTCTGCATTTTAGATTACATAACTCTTCTATTTTGGACATATCTTGAGATACATAAGTTAAATTGAGGTGATTAAAAATAATATGGAAAGATAAGTCAAATATATACAACTTATGAAGAAATTTGGGCAAATTCAAACATCTTCAATATAAAATCATCGGTTCAACTTTTGCAAAGCTGTCTGATAGTAGTCTGCATTTTAGATTGCATAGCTCTTAGTATTTTGGACATATCTTGAGTTATAGAAGTCCAATTTAGGTGATTTAAAATGATATGAAAAGGTAAGTCAAATATCTAAAACTTTTATGAAGAAATTATGGGCAAAATCGAACGTCTTTAGGCCAATTATGGTTTAAATTCATGCATAGTTGTCTGATAACATCACCTTCAATAATTCAAAATTATAAATATTGAATTCAAAATATAGGTGTTGGACACATTATTTGCATCTACAACAGCTATATTTTTAGTGTTTGTATATATAAACACCTCTAGAGTTTAATGGAAGTTAAGAAACTTGTTTATCATTCATTCTTTCTTAAGCTTTCAATTGAGCTCTCAAATTCTCTTAAACAATTCTTTTTTTGTATAACTATTGTAAGAGTCGGTTGTGTATTAGAAATAAAATTTCTTTTCATCTTAAATCTTGGGATAGATTAGAAAGGAAGTGAGATTTATTTCAAAAGGAATTGGTTTAAGTGTTGTCCATTAAAACATTTGGGATTTAGATTTTTGAGTGAGCATTGAAAACTCAAGTTGTAAGATTGTAAGAGTGAGCCATAAAACTCTTATGTAATCTCAATCTTGTGAATAAGATTATGGATGATTAAAAATCTTAACTTGGAGATAAGTTAGGTGGAGACATAAGATTGTTGTTGAATCCGAACTTCTTAAATTTTTATATTCTTCATTCTTCCTTCTTCCTTCTCAATTTCCATTCAATTCTTGCAAATAATTCTTTTAATTTTTCATTTTTATTTGATAGTCCTATTCACTCCCCTTCTAGGACTCTTTTCAAACCAATATACTCATAATCAATAATAAAATAATAAATATTCATAATTCACTAAAATTCATAAAAAAAATCATACAATACAACAATTCAATTTATTTAAATAATAAAAACATTAAAAATATTTATTGTCAAAATAAGTAATAAAATCCCAAATATAATTAAATAATATTAATAAAATTCATTTTTCAAATATTTGAAATTAAATAGCATAAATTACCAATAATTATTTAAATTGCTCAAATATATAATAAAAATAGCTAAAATTTTATTTAATCATAAAAATAATAAATAAAACTATTATTTGAATATATTTCCAGAAATTATTATTAATCACAAAAATTATTTTAATACTATTTATTACTCAAAAATTATCCAAAACATAATAATTAACAATAATTTCAATTAATATATAAAATTTGCCAATTTATACTAATTTTTCCAAAAGTTCAATTTTTACATAAATAGTCAAAAATTCATAATAAAAATTCAGAATACAATTTCAATAAACTTTCTTCACAAAATATGCTTAAAATAATTAGTAGAATTTATTTAAAATATAATTTTTTCGAGCTTGGAACAATATATGAATAGTAACCCCAACGTTAAAAATTCAAAATTTTTAGAAAAATAAATAAAAATACATTTAGTTTCCTCATAACCTCTACAACAATTAACCTCAAAGCAACAATAGCTAATAAAATCAAATAAAGCTTTAAACTAACCAAAAACTCAAAATACTAAAAAACGAATTATACAAAAATGAGATAGTTACCGGAGTTGAAACTCGAAACAGTTAGAAGATTTGAGAAGTGCGGAGGATGAGCTTCCAAAAGAGCCCAACATTGGCTCCCGTCATCGCCGAAATCGTCTCCGGTGAGCAAGGGAAGATCTGACAAAAAATGAACCAAAATGAAAAGAGAAAAGGAAAAGAATGGTGGCACGTTGAGGAGTGGTAGTTGCTAGTGGCGACACTGTCTGGAGGTGACCGGATTGATGGGTAAGGGTGGTGGTAGCGTCGGGTTGTGTCAAGTTGAGCAGGGAAAGAAAGAAAAAAAAAGAAAGAAGAAGGGGAAGGGGGGCAAGCCGCTTGATGTTTTTGCTTTTTTTTTTTTTTTTCAAAAAGCATAAAAGACAAAACTTAAGAAAATAATATATATATATATATATATATATATATATATATATATATATATATATATATATATATATATATAACAATTAATTTGATTTAATAAAACTACACAAATAATAATCAAATTATTAATTAACACTAATTAATCTCAAATAATATTAATAATATTAAATAATATACAACAATAAAATTAAGATTTTAATTTCAAATTAATAATAATGTTATAATTTAATAAAATATATAATAACACCAGAATTTCATTTAATTTCACAAATAATAAAAATAAGAATATTAAAATAATATTCAACACTAAATATTCAAATTTAATTTTATAAAATAATTAAATATTATAATTTAATGAAATAATTATTAACACTAAAAATTTCAAAAATTAATTAAATAATTTATAAAATTATGGGTTATAATAATCTCCCCCTCACCCCCCCCCCTTCCCTTATAAAAAATTTTATCCTCGAATTTCAATAAAAGAGCTGAATACAAGAATTCATCGAGGAAAAAGTTATGGGTAAGCCACTCGTATCTTGGCCTCAGTCTCCTACATGTGTTCCTCCACGTTGTTGCTCCTCCATAACACCTTAACCATCGGAATCTGCTTCGAACGCAACTAACGAACTTGATAATCCACAATCGCAACTGGCTCTTCCTTGTACGTCAGATCTTCATTCACTTCCACACTCTAGGGTTGCAACATATGCGAAGCGTCTGAAATGTACTTCATCAGCATTGAGACTTGGAACACTGGATGCACTTGAGACAAATTTGAAAGTAAGCCAACCAATACGCAACCATGCTCACTCTCTCTAGAATCTCAGAATGTCTAATGTATCTCGGTGCTAACTTCCCTTTCTTACCAAATTTCATCACACCTTTCATCAGTGACACCTTCAGAAACACTAAATCCCCAACCTGAAACTCCACATCCTTATGCTTCAGATCTGCATAGCTTTTTTATCTGCTAGTTATGGTTTTCAATCTTCTTCTAATCAAAGCAACCTTCTTAGCTGCATCCTGAATAATCTCAGGTCCAATCAACTCTCTCTCTAGTCTCATCCAAACACAAAGGAGATCTACACTTCTTTCCATACAAAGCTTCATATAATGTCATTTCAATACTGCTATGTTAGTTGTTATTATAAGCAAACTCTACCAGTGGCAGGTGATCATCCCAACTGCCTTTAAGATCCATTACACACATTCTCAACATATCCTCAAATGTATAGATCGTCCTTTTAGATTGACCATCTATTTGAGGGTGAAAAGTATTACTAAAATCAAGCCTTGTGCCCATTGCTTCTTGTAACTTCTACCAAAATTGAGAGGTAAACACTAAACCTCTATCAGATACAATAGAAACAGGCACTCCATAAAGGCACACAATATGCTTGACATACAACCTTAGCCAACTTAGCTACAAAATAAATAGCTTTAACTGGAAAGAAGTGAACTGATTTGGTTAACCTATCCACAATCACCCAGATGAAATCATATCCATCCTTTGAACGAGGTAATCCAATCATAAAATCCATAACAAATCTCTCCCATTTCCACTTAAGAATAAGAAGAGGTTGAAGCTTCCCAGAAGGCTTCTGATACTCAGCTTCCACCTACTGACAAGTCAAGCATTTAGAGACATAATTAGCTACATCCTTCTTTAATCCATACCACTATTACAAATCTTTAATGTTGTAGTACATCTTAGTAACACCTGGATGTACACTATAAGCTATAGAATGTGCTTCTTCAAGGATCTCTTCTCTCAAATTATCCATATTAAGAATGCATAATCTACCACTGATCCACAAAATACCTTAATCATCAAGTGTAAAATCAATGAACTTTCTTTCACGAAAATTTTGCTTAAGCTCTACCAAAATAGGATCTCGGCCCTGAGCTGCCTTGATCCTATCTCTCAACACTGATATAATTCTAAATTGAGCTAGTAGTCCACCTGATCTACTTATCTTCATCATTAAATCTTGATCCACTAACTTGTGTAACTCTTAGATCAAAGGTCTCATCTTCACACTAATGTGAGTAAGACTACTTGAGGACTTCCTTCTTAAGGCATCTGCTACCATATTAGCCTTGCCTAGATGGTATCAGATATCACAATCATAATCCTTTAGGAATTCTAACCATCTCCTTTGCCTTAAATTCATATTTCTCTAATAAAAAATGTACTTCAAGCTCTTATGATCTATGAAGATCTCATAAGTCACTCTATACAAATAATGTCTTTAAATTTGGAGAGCAAAGATCACTACAACCATCTCTAGATCATGAGTAGGATAATTCTGTTCATGCTTCTTCAACTGCCTTGAACCATAAGCTATCACCCAATCATTCTGCATCACATGCAACTGAGGCCGACTCTAGAAGTATCACAATACACAATGAACTTATCTTCTCCATTAGGCAAAGTCAGAACTAGAGCTGTTGTCAATTTCTCCTTCAGTAACTGAAAACTATTCTCATAAGCATCAAACTACTTCATTTCATATTCTTCTGAGTTAGGTGAGTCATAGGTGCTGCAATTCTCAAGAAATCCTACACAAATCTCCTATAGTACCCAGCCAAACCTAGGAAACTTCAAATCTCAATGACTAATGTCAGTTTAGGCCATTTAAACATTGCTTCTATCTTTTATGGATCAACTTGAATACCATCTTTAGACACCACATGTCCAAGGAATGCAATACTCTCCATCCAGAAATCACATTTCGAGAATTTAGCACAAAGTTGATGTTCTCTCAGTGTTTGTAGTACTGTCCTTAAGTGATATACGTGCTCCTCTATACTCTTCAAATACTCTAGTATATCATTAATGAAGACCACTATAAACTGATCCATAAATGGTCTGAAGACCTTATTCATCAGATCCATGAAAGTAGCTAGTGCATTAGTTAACCCAAAGGACATCACTAGAAACTTATAGTAATAATATTTAGTGCGGAATTCCATTTTAGGAACATCAACTTCACTAATCTGCAACTGATGATAGCATGACCTCAAGTCAATCTTGGAAAAGAACTATGCACCTTGAAGTTAATTGAACAAATCATTTATCCTTGGAAGAGGATACTTGTTGTTCATTGTCACCTTATTCAGCTCTCTATAATCAATGCACAGTCTCAGTGTACCATCCTTTATTAGACCTAAGGAGAAACATTAGGTCTAATAAAACATTGTAACTAGTCCTTTAACTGCTTCAACTTTGCAGGAGCCATTCTATAAGGTGACATCAAAATAAAAGCTATGGCTAGGACTACACCTATATAGAATTCGATCTCTCTATTAGGTGGTAAACCTGGCAACTCATCAGGAAAAACATCTAGGAACTCACATGCTACTAGAACATTTGAGATAGATGTCTTCTCCATTGAAGTATCCCTGACTAGTGCCAAGTATCCCTGACACCCTTTGCTCATCATCTTCCTAGCTATGATAACAGGATAAGATTTTGAGGTGTAGAACTCTTATCACCCACAAACTTAAACTCTTCATCATTCATAATTTTGAAAATCACCTCTTTACTTTGACAACTAACAGTGGCGTAGTGCTGAGACAACCTATCCATTCCAAGGATCATAACAAAATCCATTCTCAAAATCACGTCAAGTCAATTACACCCAAAAGGAATAAATCTACGAATAACTCTCTAAATTTCAGTTCTCAGCTCAGATGCTAATACATACTAAACTTAATCCTATAACATATAGTTCTACCAGTTTCCTATTATATAGTATCATGTTTATAACATGACACGATAGATTGAAGAGTTCACGGGTATTCTTCTCAACTGACCGCTCTTCTCTTACTATATGCAATAACTGCCACATATAATTATCCCTCCTTGAAGGTGAATGGAAATATCTTAAAAATCACTTTTTAAACTCCAATCATGTTACAGTAGTCACATAAAGCTAATTTGACTGCATGTAACAATTTTATACTACAATCAAAATTGACAACTTCACCATTAAGAGTACAAAAGTGTTTTGTCTACATTAGACATCTTCTAATTCCTTCATCAAAACATATTCAAAATAATTGTCATGCTTGGTTAAGTGCTACCAAGTCCTCATTAACCCTAACGATCCTAGCCATAAATACTGTAAGTTCAAGTTCAAAGGCTGCCTGTACCTCTTACATAACTACTTTGGCCTTTTAGTTATAGTTGCCTCTTACCTACCCCTATACTAGATAGGTCTAGTAGGGGCTGAAATTAAAGTAACAACTTCAACTTAAAAGGACTGCTTATCCATACATACTATCTCTATAGTAAAAACAGTTTGCGTTCACCTCACTTGAAAAGATGAGGAAATCAACAAGATTTAAAACATGGAATATACACAGAATTAACATATCCTGAGCTCTCTGTTAAAACAAAGGTTGCATAGGTGGTACCACTTGAGGCATAGATGCTGCACCCTACCGAACTCCTGGTGCATGGGTAGCATCATCGAAACCTTGAGCCATAGGCTCCTCATTCTATTGTTCTTACTGTCTACAACAACCACCTGGCCCTCTAGATCCACCTCTAGCCCTACGCTTAGCTGATAACACATAGGGTAGAACCTTATCTATAAAAGACTCTCTCTCATCAGTCTCATTAACTGATAAAGTGACTCACGCTTGCCACAATCTTGAAAGAACAAAAATAAAACTTACAATTCAGACAATCACATACACCCTAACGGTTATACAGAAAACTAAAAGCAACAAAGACATTTTAAGGACATGGTCAAACCTAATTTACTGCAGTAGTTTCAAAGAAAACACAACTCTAATAACCTAGGTCTATAACAATAAAACCTAGGCTCTGATACTAATTTTATCATAACCCAAACCAAGGAGTCATGACCAGTGCTAGGGAATGAGAATTTTTCTGAATCTAGAACCTGTAGCAAGCCTTAAAATAAAAACACATGCAAACATATCACAAAAATACATTAGAATTAAAACTTTAATTAATATAAAAGAAATCCATATTATAACATAAATAAAATATCTTCATTCAAATCTTTAAATACAGAAATACTCACTAATACAATAATAGGTACTACTACTGTAACGTTTACTAAAATACAAGAAAAAAGACAGTTCAATATATACATAAATCGGTCGGGGAGTAAAGAGTCTGGCGAATAAGTTTAATAGGGAGGTTTGAAGTAAAAGATCTTGAAAAAAAATATTGAGGGGGTCAAACCTTACTGAGTGAATTACTATTATATATATACACGCAACCTAACAATACAAACATTCAAGCATTGACATAATAATTTTATATTTTTATATTTATTTATTTATACATGCATTACATACGGATGCTCGAAATCACATTTTTGATAAACGAATAAATGCAATAACAGTTAGGTGGAGGACCGAAGAAGAACTCTAAAATATTTCGTAACCTCGATCACTGAACCTCACTAGCCAACATGTTCACTTAATTTCAAAATATTTCTTCTCAATATTTGGAAAGCAGACTGACCCTAAGACACTAAGTCAACTGAGCTTCTGGAATCTCATTGTCGGCATGATTGGCCTCAAAACACTAGGTCAATAAGCTCCCGCAATCACACCACTCTCTCACCACAAATTTCAATAATCAATTATTCATATCTCACATCAATAAATTTCATAATATCAATCCTAACATTTTAACATACTGGTGCGCACAAAGTTCTAGTGTAGCCCACTACATAGCACATTCTATTGTTATCCTCTCAAATATTTTATCAAAAATAATTAAAGAAATGAAATCATATTAAATATGTAAAGCATCCAATTTATATAAATAAATATTCAACTTTATATATATATATATATATATATATATATATATATATATATATATATATATATAAACAAACAAACATACATACATACATATATATTAACAATAATAATTAATTTTTAATGCAACATAACATAATAAAATTCATATTTTATTAAAAAAACATAGATGCCAATAATTTCTCTACATGCAATGCATACATTATTCAAAATAATTGTTCTATATATATATATATATATATATATATATATATATATATATATATATATATATTAACAATAATAAATATCATGTAATGAAATGAGCATAATTAATTCATATTTATTAAAGACATATGGATGCTCATAATTTTTATCTACATGCAATGTATGCATATAATAATAACTCACAGTTGTATGCTCCTCTAAAATGACTCTACTGGCCTGGTCCTGTAGGCCTTAGTCATGGTGCAACTATAGAAAAATAAATAATAATAATAATAATAATAATAATAATAATAATAATAATAATAATAATAGAATTAAATTTCTAATTTTTTACATCTAGAATTTCTAAAGAACAACTCGATCTAGGACACGACTCATCTAAAACTCAAAACTTAGGATCGATCCGATGTCACATTTTATGAGAAATCTACTAAAAATTCGGCAGGATCTCCTCTGTAAAACGGATGTCTCTCTACTAAAAGTAGAGCTGATTCTGTACACAAACACACTTCAAATACACAAAATGCTCAACTTCTTGGGTTGAGCCCCCGAACTACATAAATTGTCCAACCAACAACCAATATACTCAAAATTAATAATAAAATAATAAATATTCATAATTCACTAAAATTCATAAAAATCATACAATACCACAATTCAATTTATTTAAATAATAAAAACATCAATGATATTTATTTTCAAAATAAATAATAAAATCCCAAATATAATTAAATAATATTAATAAAATCTATTTTTTAAATATTTGAAATTAAATAGCATAAATTACTAATAATTATTTAAATTGCTCAAATATATAATAAAAATAGCTAAAATTTCATTTAATCATAAAATAATATATGAAACTATTATTTGAATATATTTCCAGAAATTATTATTAATTAGCTAAAAATAGTAAATAATTCATAAAAATTATTTTAATACTATTTATTACTCAAAAATTATCCAAAACATAATAATTAACAATAATTTCAATTAAAATATAAAATTTACCAAATTATACTAATTTTTTCAAAAATCCAATTTTTACATAAACATTCAAAAATTCATAATACAAATTCGGAATACAAATTCAATAAAATTTCTTCACAAAATATGCTTAAAATAATTAGTAAAAATTTATTAAAAATATAATTTTTTCGATCTCAGAACAATACATGAACAGTACCCCCGAGCCTAGAAATTCAAAATTTTTAGAAAAATAAAGAAAAATCACATTTAGCTTCCTCACAACCTCTACAACAATTAATTTCATAGCAACAATAGTTAATAAAATCAAATAAAGACTTAAACTAACCAAAAAATCAAAATACTAAAAAACGAATTATACAAAAACGGGATAGTTATCAGAGTCAAAACTTGAAACGGTTAGAAGATTTGAGAAGTCTGGAGGATGGACTTCCAAAAGAACCCAACATCAGCTCCCTTCGTTGCCAGAATCATCTCCGGTGAGAGGTAGTTGTGGCAAAAATGAACCAAGAAGAAAAGAGAAAAGGAAAAGAATTGTGGCACGTAGGTGAGAGGTAGTTGCTGGTGGCAGCATTGTCTAGAGTTGACTGGAGTGATGGGTGAGGGTGGTGGTGGCATCGGGTGGTGTCAAGCTGAGCAGAAAAAGAAAGAAAAAAAAAAGAAGAAGAATAGGAAGGGGGCAAGCTACTGGACGTTTTTGCTATTTTTTTTAAAGCATAAAAGATAAAACTTAAGAAAAAACAATAATATTTTATTTAAAATGTCCTCTCTCACTAATTTCACTCACACAATATATATATATATATATATATATATATATATATATATATATAACAATTAATTTAATTTAATAAAACTACACAAATAATAATCAATTAAATAATCAAATATTAATTAACACTAATTAATCTCAAATAATATTAATAATATTAAATAATATACAACAATAAAATTAAGATTTTAATTTCAAATTAATAATAATGTTATAATTTAATAAAATAAATAATAACACTAGAATTTAATTTAATTTCCCAAATAATAAAAATAATAATATTAAAATAATATTCAACACTAAATATTCAAATTTAATTTCACAAAATAATTAAATATTATAATTTAATAAAATAATTATAAACACTACAAATCTCAGAAATTAAATTAGTAATTTATAAAATTTTGGATTATAACAATAATATTAAGATAGTAAATGAGTTTAAAATATTGTTTTGAGTTTCAGAAATAATTTAGAGTTTCAAATACTTATAATATTCCAAAAATATTCAAATCATATTCGAATAATATACTCATTATATATTACAATATAGTTGTTATATAATATGAAAGACAATTTGCATAAATTTGTATATATTTAAGAAATTCTACATAAAAATACAAGAGATTATTTTATATATGGACAATAAATTAAAATTATACAAATAAAGCTATATAAGAGTTTTAGAAGTTGTTTTATATACAAAAGATAAACTAAAACTAAACGAAATTAAACAAAAAATAAGTTCTGTTAGAAGGCAGTTTTTAATAATAAGTATAATGAAAATATTGTATCAGAAACTTTTATATATATATATATATATATATGACTAATTTATAGTTTTAATTTTGTTAACTGTTTAATTAATTATTTTAATGAATTATTGTTGTTCATGAATGCAACTAGCTTATATGAACAACTTAATATATTCAAATTAAATATTAAATGGAAAGCACTAGTGCATTTCACCATAACTTTGTAAAAAAAATAAAAAATTTCCTTTATGTAAAGACAACACTAGAAGAAAAGAAATTTCCACCATTATTTGGAACTGCTTGCAATGAGATACATCAAAACTTGCATGTGCTTGGCACTTGAAGAAAGATACATCAAATTTTCCACCGCCAAATACAAATGAAAATGCGGGGCTCCTTTTTAGCATATGCAAATCCTGCTTATTGCCTTAGTTTCTTCTTCCTTTCCAGTACCCTGTTCGCAAATTTCTTCATTTGGATTATTATTGTAACACTGAACTGTCTCTTGCTTGACCAAGTTGTTTCCATGTTTTGATCTTTGCAGTTCCATTAATTTCTCATTCAACCCTTCTTCTATCATTGCTTATATGTGTAGTAGGATTAGAAATTAATTGGAATATGTTAATGTGTGTAAGCAGTAGGTAGTAAAAGGCAGAAGCCAACATCAACATCAAGCTTAGTTGTAATGATCACCCGATGAGTTTTGAAGACATCACCGCAGAAAACATCTGCAAACACCCCATCAAGCTCTCTGCAAAATGGGTGTGATTTGCACATTTAATATCATCGTCGAAAGAGGGATCTGCACTCGTCTTCTTGATGACCTCTTCAAAAATTTATAAAGCCTGTTCTCTAATTCTTTTGGAGCAAGTTGAGTCACAGAGTAAAGATTCAAGAATGGAGAACCCTTTTGCTTTCAAAATCAAATTTCAACTTGAAAATCACTGTCAGAACCGATTGAAGATCGATCCTCCAACTCTTTCAACGCTCTCAATTTCAAAATCAATTCTAAGAGACCTATAAAATTATGGTGGACCTTTGAAAACAAATTTTGGAAAGTGGAGGTCAGTAGCAACTAAAAATTGTGTGAGATCTCAAACATTGAAGAAAAGTGACGTAGGCTTCAATGTAAAAAACAGGGAAGAAAAAGAACAAGGATGAAGATGAGCGGGAAAAAAATAAGACGAAAGAAAAAAAAAAAAATTTTTTTAAAAGACATTTAATGTTTTTTGAATAGAGATGGAGTAAGAGGGGAATTTGAATCTCTCGTCAGGGAGCTGATTCTATGGCTAAAATTAAATTAGATTAAAATAGGTAGCTTAATTTGTTTTTTATCTAATAACATTATCTTTAAGACTTGAAAATCATGGATACCATCCTTCCTATTTAACCGGGTGGTAAAGTGATAAAAGACATTTAATGTAAAGCTCTCTGTTTTTAGACATTTTTATAAAAGCCTTAAGTGCATGAGATATACAAAGCTGAATATGGTTTAATTGGGCTTATGAAATAATTGAGGCCTGATTATTTTATTTTGGGTTTATAATTATTATAAGTTAGATTTTGCGAATGAAAAGATTTTACAAATAACTAAAAATTAAAAAATATATCCAAAAAGATATTAACTTTTTTATTTTTTAAAACTGATTTTCCAAACTTTTTTATTTCAATTTTGAAACTTATCGGTTTTTTAGACTCTTTCTTTCTCACACAATTTCCATAAAATGACTTTGTTGTATCACCCTGAAATGTCCACTAAGAATATTTCTTAGTGTGATACTTGCATGCTTTATGAGCTTTTTCAATCAAATTTAAATTATTTTTATTTAGTTTGTTAATTTTTTTACTTTAAATCTATTTAAATTTTACAATATATGAAACTGATATATTTTACAAAATTGATGTTAATACAAATACAAAAAAAAAAATTATATAAAATAAAATAATATCTAATGGAAGAATTTTTTTTTATTTTGATCCATGACTTTTTTTATTTATTTGTTTTAAGTCTCAGTTTTAGCATCTCGCTTGCTTAAAAATATTTGAAACTTCTCTAAAAAAAAATTGAAATTAGATATTTATCTATTTTAATATTATATAATATTAATTAAATAAAATAAAAAATCGTAAATTTGGAAATTACATAAATTTAAAACAAAAATATAAAAATTAAGGATAAAACTATTATACCAGGTCATAAGCTTACATGATGGAGGGTGGGAGAGTGGCTCCTGCCACTCAAAAACTGTAAATTATAATCTTTATATTTTTAAAATTTTTAATTTTCAACCCTCTTAAGCCTTCGCAAATGCGATTGGGTACACCCCAGACCAACAAATTGTCTGACTAATATCAACGTACACAGACTAGGCGATTTTTGTCATTTTTTAAAAAATTTTGAATTAGTTTATTTAACTTAATTTCTTATAGGATATTTGAAAATTTTGAATGAGCCATTTAAAACTGGTCTAATTATTTTATTTTCAATAAAATCTTCATTTTTATTAGTATTAAAAGACAAGAATTTTTATAGGGCAAAGGGTTAGAAAAGCCCCTCATGTTTATGCTAGGGCTCAAATAAGCTCCTAATTGAATTTTAGGCTAAAAAACTATCAGGCTTTGTCGAATTTGAACTTTTTTTGCCCTACTTTGCTATGCTTGACAAACAACATTCATCTCTGTTAGGAGATGTGATGACATGTTCGTTAAATTCTAACTTATTAAAACAACAAAGCAAAACCTATTTAGTCCACCATGAATACAAATGTGGAAGCAAAACAAAAAAGACTCTGCTTCATTTCATTTCTTTTTACCAAAATCAATTTTTGCAGCATCTCTTACCAAAAATTTAATAAAAAATTTGATCCCAACATCCACAAATCCAATCACTTAACATAAATCTAGCCATCTCCAACTCATCCTCTCACTGCCTATTTTCCTTTTTTCCTCTATCATTTGCACCAATCAAACCTTGGTTTAAGTAATTGAAAAGGGTCAGCACATTGTCACCTAGAACTGAGAATACATCAAATACACCAACTTCAATGAGTCGTTGAGCTAAGTGGTAGCCTAGTGTTAGTGTTAATAAGGGTACTAGCCAAGGGTCATTGTTGGGGGTTTTGAACTACACAAGATGATTCAGCATAGGAACTGAAAAAATCAGACCCCATACCAGCCATATCTCCAACATTGTCACCAAAATTGTCAACAATGACCTGCAAGGATGATGAACATGCATTTTAGTAAAACCTGCATGTGTTAAATAATATTCCACAAAAAGTAGCAATGCTTACATTTGGGTTTCTTAGGTCATCGTCCGGAATATTTCTTTCAACCTTTCCCATAAGATCAGCACTAATATCAGCAGCTTTGGTGTAAATACCACCACCAACTCTCATAAAAAGAGCCATAGAAGATCCCCCAAGACCATGGATTCAAAGAGGCCTTCCCAATCATCCCCATAATATATCTTGAATATATTTATAGCAATGTAAAGAAACAACAGACCATTGGCAATAAGCAGAAAACCCATGACTGCACCAGACCTAAATGCAATAATGAAAGCCTTTTCAACACCCTTTTTTGCTTCCAAGGTAGTTCTTGCATTGGCATAGGTAACAATTTTCATCCCTAAGAAATCCGAGAGAACTAAAGTGACAGCACCAAGTAAAAATGACACAATGCTAAATATTGTAGTAGTAAGTGCTGGTTTGCACATCTTTTATTGCCTATTGTTCTATGAACACCTGAAAAATTTTCCCTTGATATAACTACAAAGCTCTCAAAACATTCCACATTCTTGATAAAAAAAATCACATAGTTACATACCCTTTTCAAAATAACAAAAAAAAAACATAAGTTTTATACGAAAATAATATCAACTTAGACTAAAACCAAAAAATAGAGCAACCCAATGCCTAAAAAAACCAAAAACAAAAATGAAAGGTACCTAGTTGGCAAAAGGAGAAAAAAAGAAAAAGGTAACAATAGCCATATCCTTCAAAGCATTATCCACTCTATCTTTTAGCATTAATCGTTGCCCAAAATAATGGAATAGCCTTCTCTAGATCCTTATTAACTAACTGAGCAAACAAAACTCATTAACAATACCATTAATTAAAAATAAGAGAAAACAAAAAAAAATCTCAAATTTACCTAGAAATTAAGAAGCTTAATTGAACATTTTTGGCTTTAACATAAGGAGTATCACTAACAAGAACTTTTATCATTAACATGAAATGATTCAAAGCTAGTTCTCAAAACACCAAGAGGTTTTACTAGTAAAGTTAGAGCAGATTTTGTTAGTTTAAAACTAAGAGGAGCATTTCATATCTCTCGCTTAGGTTTGACTTTTTTTTTATGTTGAACTGTGGCTATAATATGGCGTGCATTTGGTTTTGGAGGGATCAGATCTGGTGTATTAGTGAGAAGAAGATGATGAGGAGGAGGATAAGGAGCAGAAGTGGAGCACGTGGCACTTGTAGGGACCATCTTTCCTTGCATGTATATAATATCACATCCAAAGTAAATAGCAAACTTTGATTGACGTTAGAAAGGGGCACAAAAAGTTTAAATTCGACAAACCTTGGTATTTTTTAGCATAAAATTCGATCATGGGCTTATTTGAGCCTCGACATAAACATGAGGGGCTTTTTTTTTTTACCTTTTTCCTTTTTTTATATATTACATTTCTTTATTTTTAGTTGTTTTTCAATTGTTTTTTTGTTATTTTTTTATTTTTTTCAATTGTTTTTTTTGTTATTTTTAGTTATTTATTATTTTTTGTTAGTTGTTGTTTATTGTTACTTTTTGTTGTTTATTATTTTTTTTTGTTATTGTTTTCATTTGTTTATTGTTGTTGTTGTTTTCATTTGTAATAGTTAAAAAACCATAAAAAGAACCAATAAAGAATACAAAAAAATATAATGTAAGCAATAAGGTTTAGCACGCGCCTAAGACTTTTGCATCCATGACATTGTTTTAGTTAAGGACTTTAGCAAACATGTAGCCATTACTACAAAGATATGGTACAGAGATGAGGAGTTGTCTCCTAGGATAATAATTGAGACAACTTTTGAGTGGTGGTAACTTAATCCCCTAAAAGAGAGTTAGCACCACACTGAGAGAATTCTAGGTATGAAATATTAACTTCTTTTAGTCTCTTGTTCTTTAGATTTACCTTATTAATTATTGATTTATTCCTCTATTTACATGTAATTTTCATTTTAAACCCACTCAAATAACAATGTAAAGGCACCGATCATAATGAAAATCATGTAAAAAATGCATTCATTCAAATAAATAAGTCCCTAAAATTAGATTAATCTGCATTGATTTTAATTAGATGGGTTAAGTCTATATATTTTATTTTTCTTTAGTTTTTAATTTTAATTTTCAAGTCAAGCTATTTGGATGAATAATAAGGATTAAGAATCAAAGACATAATTGAGGAAGCTGAATAAAAAGAGTTTTTCTTCTATTATTCTTTTGCTTATTATTTTATTTAATTATGAATATGCTATCATTCTTCATCCCTTGTTGTTCTTCTTTAATTTCTATGAGTAACTAAATAGGTAGTTAGGGTTTTAATGAACTTGGATCAGTATGAACTTAACTAAATAAATTCTAAATAAAAGAATATGCATTTCATGAGAGTTATTGGACTTAATTCTTTTCATAGGCTTGATCATCCTTTGAATTAATTTAGACACTAGAATTATATTTAATTCAAATTGTCTTAGTCAAGAGACATTTCAATATTAATATTCCATAAAAGATTGCTTGAATGAATTGGTTATGTTTAGTTAATTGTGCTAGTAAGACCTAGATAATCAAGTGACTGGTATAACTAATTAATTATGAGAGTACTTAAGAGAGAAATCACAACATTAAAGATGCTTAGGAAATGAAATGTTATTCATAATAAATAAGAATTTATAATGATTTTAAAATAAATTAAGCCAGGGGAATTAAACCCTAATGTCTTTAATTATATAGATTTAGTGACAAAATTTAATATTGTTTTAGATTTCTTTTATTTTATTACTCATTGAAATTAGCATTAGTCTAAACAAGTAAAATGTTAGTCTAAATAAGTAAAATATTAAGATTGGCTTTGTAGTTAACACTATCCATGTGGGAATGATATATTTTTATTACTTTTTTTATGATTCTATGCACTTGCGGATAGTATTACATCATGCAGCCAAAGAGGTATTAGCCTTGAGAATAAATAGCATCGTACAAAAGTATATCTTAAAAGTAAAGAAAAAATTCAAGAAAATGAACTTTAAAATACACAACTTGAAAAGAGATTAAAAAGAAATCATTTGATTAAAATTCATTTAAGTTTAGTTGCAAATCTTGAATTTAGGAGGATCAGTTTAAAATCATGGAGTTTAGGTAATGAATCAAAAGATTTTATAACATTGATCACTTGATTACATTGATGCCCTTAAGTTGTGCTTAGAATGAACATTTTAACCTAAAAATGGATTAATCACATTCAACAAGTTATTATTTCTTCATATTCGATGCAATCGATATCATCCAAAAATCAAGATGAAAAAGATGGTTGAAGAAAAATGATAATCACAAAATAAAAAATATTAAATTATTGAGATTAAAAGTCAAAGAGTTGGGCTCATTTTTCAAAACCTTGATAGTCGATGATGAAAGCATGTAAACATCTCACCATTGTAAAAGATTGATGAAAATTTAACTTTCAGACCATTTTAGAGCCATTTGAAAACCTAAAATTCTACCTGCTAACCAATCAACTTTTAACAAGACCAAACCAAACCTTAAGTATATTAGGAAAGAGGTTTAGGTTATTTGTTAGTGGCAAATTCTTCTCGAATAGCATTTCCTAAGTCAATAAGTTCCAAAAAGGGTCTTTTAGATTAGTTTCTATATTTTTTAATCTCATAAGTTATTTATTAAGAGCCTTGGTTTAACTCTAGGAAGCCTTAAAATAAAATTCAAACTTTGGTTAATTGAGTTTTCTAAAGGTCAAATTGAGCTCCCAATATGAAATTTCAGTTTGAAACTATCTTCTTAAATTGTACATATGTCCATAGGTCCCGTTTGATAAAAAAGTCAAACTTTTAACCTCCGTTGGTCAAAGTGGGTCTTATATCTAATCATATATCATCATCATTATCTATAAAATAAAGTACTTTTCTCTAGATTAACCACTAAGTACATAATAATATATTTTAAAATATTTCATGCCAAATGTCGAATCTAGAGATAAAAGTGCATATTCTTTTCCTTTTCAAAATTTAAAATTAGGAGAGTAATTTGTGGTTAGAAATTTTTACATTGTAATGAACTTAATGCTTACTTTTCTATTGAATAAATGATTTAGGTGCTTGATGCTTAAGAAAAATGTTTGTAAGTAGGAATTTGAATATAACTTTAACATGGTTAAATTCTCATGTATTTTGGTTTATTTTCTTCAAAAAAATGAGATGGAGCATAAAACACACTTGTTAGGAGCTAAATTTGAAAAGAATATCTTTAAATGCTCCTTCTACTCCAATGCTCTTTTTAGAGTAAGAGTATCCAAAGGACCATTTTTGAAGGTATCCACTTTGAGTAGTGTAGGAAAGGTGGGGGATATTGAGATTGAGAAGACTTTGATTGAATAAAAGAGTTTAAAACCTTATATATGCTAAATTTCTAACTTCCTTATTGTTAGAATGATTTCTACTTGCTTCCATTTTTCTTGAGTGTTAATTAGTTGCTTTCATGATTTCAATAAAAAAGTATGATCTTCACATGGTAATAATGCATTCTTGACCTTGGATTACTATTTTAATTTTGAGTTTTAAAGCTTATTATTAAAGGAAGCTTGAGGTAGTTAGTCAAGTTAAATCTAGTTAATGAGCATGATTCTTTAGGTGAATAAGGTGTATTCAAGTTTTGCTTGAGTACAAGCAAACATTTAAGTGTGGGGGAACTTGATGAGTGTGAGAAATGCATTATTTTGAGCACTCAATGTCTTAGAATTAGGTGTCACACTAGTTGCATTTATAGTCTTTTATTGATTTTTTCTTTTGTTTAAATATTTGTGTTACATGACTTGAGTCTGTGTTCATTTTAAGTATTTTGATTTACTTTTGGTTGTTTTTATGCATGTAGGTGTTCAAAGAACAATGATGGAATGAGGCATAAGAGTTCTAAAGATTGTGGATGTGTCTAAAGAGCATTTAAGGCAATTTCTAGCAAGTTTAAGGCTTAGAGAAGGCATATAGTCGTGCATGATTGAAGGATGGACATAAAACCATGCGCACCCATGCACATGGCCATGCATGATTATAGAAATCTTATAAAGACTAGCACATAACCATGTGCCTAAACACACATGGCTGTGTGCCCTGTTGGCAGCTTTTAAAATTTGAATTTTAAAATGTTAATTTTGGGGGATTTGATCAATTTTAAAAAGAAAACATATCAAAAGGTTGGAGGCTAAGGTTTTATGTGTGTGTAGCCTCCAGACACAAAACATTCTACATTTAATTAGACATTATTCTAAAATTCTTAGTTTTTCTTTTTATCATTTTTTTATATCAAAGACTAGTTCTTGTTCATGTTGTTTTGAGATTGAGAAATAAACATCGAAGAACAATAGACCCTCCATTTCAGCTGATTAAGTGGAGAAGGGGGTTTTTTCTAAATACTTGTTATTGTTCATTTTTATTTTGATTAATGATGATGTTTATTTTTTTCTATCTTTATTCTTTGTCTCTTATTATCAATATGAGTAGCTAAGTTCTTTGTTAAGGTTCTTATTTCAATTCAACCATATAAATATTGTAATTAAATCTAAGTTATTAATCTTGATTCTTTGGTTGTTATTGAACTTAATATCATCATAGGATTGATCACCCTTTTGATTGAATTCACACAATGAAACTTGATTAAGAAATAGGTTGCATTGGAATCAAATAATAACTTATTAGATACTTTCTTAGTTGAGAGACATTAAAGCAACTAATATTGATTAAGGGCTGAAGCTTAAAATTGAGTTAAGAAACATTTAATAAGTGAGAACTATAAATCTTAATGTTAAATTACTTGGTTAATTATGAATTTATCCAAGAGGAAGGCTTAGAATTTATTAGATGCCTTCAAATTGAATAAAGATTAGAAATGGCTTAAATGATAACTGATCTTAAGAATTGGTTCAATTGGTAATAGGAACCCTAACTCTTAAATCAATTATTGATTAATTCATATTTATTTTGTTTAATTTTAGTTAAATTCAAAACACCATTTTTCATTATTTAAACAAACAAGCATAATTAGTACTATAATACTCGATTTGCAATCTCTGTGGGATTGATATTTTTATTACTTTAATGACTTCATTCACTTGCAGAAACACATGTCAAGTAAACCAAGTGATGCTATAGATGTTGGGGTTTAGTGCCATTCCAAGATTTTAGCAACCATGATACTATTTGAGCTCAAGGCTTTAGAGAAACACTACTATATCACAAAGACATAATGTGGAGATGAGGAGTCACCACCCAAGGTAATAATTGGGAAAACTCGAAAGCGGTGCTACTCAATCCTTTAAAAGAAAGCTAGCACCACAACTAGGAGATTCTGGATATGGAATGCTAACTTCTTTCAATCTCATGTTCATTTAGAAGTACTTTATGAATTACTATCTAATCCTCTATTTACATGCAATTTCATATAAACCCTTATCTAAACAATTACCCTCAGGGAAACTAGTCATGAAAAAAACATGTAAATAATGCATTCATTTAAGTTCATAACCCCTAAGTTAGTCTAATCTACATTGATTTTAATTAAATGAGCTAAATCTATATTTTTTAATATACAAGTGATCCTGAAGATTAATGGGCCTAATTCCTATTTTAACTAATTAAGTGAACTTAAGTCTATTAATTTTAATTCTAAAAATGGGCCTAAGTATACAAATTATGAAATATTTAAATTAGTGGGTCTAAATTTACATGTTTTAATTCTAAGGTGATCTTAAATCTACAAGTTATGGAAAAGGCTTTAAATTAATGGGCTATGTCTAATTAATTCCTAGGTGGGCGTATGTCTAAATTAGTTTGGTGAGCCTAAATTATTTCAAACTTAAATCTAGTTAATTGTGTGCCTAAAAATGCATTTTAATTAAAATCTAAACCTAATTAATTGATAACCTATCAAATGAAATGAGCTAATTAAAAGATGGGCTTAAAAATAACTAACTAAACCTAAAATTAATTAAATTACAAATA
This sequence comes from Mallotus nudiflorus, assembly GCA_947683625.1. Classification (NCBI taxonomy): domain Eukaryota; kingdom Viridiplantae; phylum Streptophyta; class Magnoliopsida; order Malpighiales; family Euphorbiaceae; genus Mallotus; species Mallotus nudiflorus. The sequence goes on from CANTUR010000243.1 coordinate 1,425,573, forward strand.
ACCTAAAATTCTAAACAAAAGAAAAAAAATTCAATGAAATAAACCAAATTATGTAAAGCAACCCTAATAATTAACTAATGAATTATTTATAGATACCAAATCATGAACCAGTAAATAAATAATAAAAAATTAATAAATAACCCTTAATTATATCCACTTAAATCTACTTTAATTTTAATTAAAAATCCAAATTATCTATATAACCATTAATTTTAATTAATTATCCAATTAAAATCCTAATTTTACTAATTAATTAATTAAAATAAAACACACAACCACACACAGGATTCCACTATTCTTACTATTGGGGCAATTACAATGATCTACCGTAGATAAAAATAAAAATTGATACAACCTAAAAAACTAAAAGAATAAAAACACAAAAATAAAAAAACCAACAAAATAATAACAAAAAAAATTAAAAAACCTTAGAAACTATATTCAAATACAAAATTCAATCCATAACATTCCATGGATCTTCATAGGTTTTGTTCTCTGCAGTGAATTAATCATGTAACTCCATCCATAATCATAAACACAAACACAGAAAACAAAATAAACAATGATTAGTAATTAAATAAGTAAAAATCAAAATAAAATTTAATGAAATCAAAATAAATAAAACAAAATAAGCAGAAGAGATGAATGGATATATGTAGTATTGATTTGCTCCTTAGAGTGATATAAATCACTGTTTTTTTAAACAGATCTTCAATACTTGATTTTTTTTTCCCAAAAGGTCTACTACTTCTTCTTTAAAAGAACAGTATGCCAAAAGAATTATTATTATTATTATTTTGAGTTTGAAAGCTGCGTAAAAAGAAAAGAAGAAGAAGTAGAAGTCCGCCCTCTAAGAGAGTTGAGTTGGGTTTATATAAAAAGCCCTAGCTAAAGTCATGTATCTTACTATGACTTCTCCCACTCATAATGATAAATTTTTAGTTTAATAAGGACTTTAAATTTCCTAAAAAAATCAGATAAATCTTAAAAGGGTTTATCACATCCTTTGACTAATTAAAAATTAGAAATTTTTTTTATTTATTGAAAATCCAAAAAAACACAGATGGAACATGATCGGAATAGCATAATCCCAATTGGGATTGTATAATACAATTCCAATTGGTTTTATGTAATTCTGACATAATTCTGATCTTCTTTTTTTATTAACTTTTAATTATAGAAAGACCCCTAAAAGAACTAAAATTTTACAAGTTAAGTCCTTTAAAAAAAACTAATTAAGTTATTTTAAAAATGCATTTAGGCTTTTGAGGTTTCAAACTTCTAGTTTTGAAGATCTATTTATAATATTTTCATCAATGGAGTCTTCTATCGCATCCATACTCCATCATCCAAAAATTAGGTGATTACAATTGCCCCCCTGTGTGGTTATTTGCTTAACAAATTACGACAAAGTAAATAAGCACACAATTTCTTAAAAATAAAAAGTTTATATACATACCTATGCACCTTGAGGCTTTTACCTATAAGTGATCCTCAGTTCACATTGAATGCTTATATTGCTATACAACACTAAGCAGAATGCTAAAACTACTATATTATATTTAGTAAATTTCACTATAATCCCTGTGAGACATCTAATGAAAAATGATTTGAGAATATGCTATAGCTTATATGGAATATCTAATGGTGAGATTTGAAAATACATTATACATCCAACATATAGTGTTGATATGAGAATACACTATATTCGGAAATTATAGTGTTGATTTGAAAATACACTATACTTAGACGTATAGTGTTGATTTAAAAATACACTATATTTGAACATATAATGTTGATTTGAAAAGACATTATACTTAGACGTATAATGTTAATTTGAAGATACATTATACTTGGATTTATAGTATTTATTTGAAAAGACAATATACTCAAACGTATAGTGTTGATTTGAAAATACACTACACTAAGATGTATAGTGTTGATTTGAAAAGACATTATACTCAGACGTATAGTGTTGATTTGAAAATACATTATACTCGAACGTATAATGTTAATTTGAAAATGCACTATACTTGAATGTATAGTGTTGATTTGAAAATGCACTATACTTGGACGTATAGTGTTGATCTGAAAATGCACTATACTCAAACATATAGTGTTGATTTGAAAATGCACTACGCTATGATGTATAGTGTTAATTTGAAAAGACACTATACTCGGACGTATAGTGTTGATTTGAAAAGACACTATACTCGGACGTATAGTGTTGATATGAAAATGTAATATACTTGAATGTGTAGTGTTGATTTAAAAATACACTATACTTAGATGTATAGTGTTGATTTGAAAAGACACTATACTCGGATGTATAGTGTTGATTTGAAAAGATACTATAATGGGACGTATAATGTTGATTTGAAAATACACTACACTCAAACGTATAGTGTTGATTTAAAAATGCACTATACTCGGACGTATAGTGTTGATTTGGAAATACACTATGCTCGAATGTATAGTGTTGATATGAAAATGTACTATACTTGAATGTATAGTGTTGATTTGAAAATACACTATACTCAAATGTATAGTGTTGATTTGAAAAGACACTATACTCAGATGTATAGTGTTGATTTGAAAATACACTATACTCAGACTTTTAGTGTTGATTTGAAAAGATACTATACTTGGACGTATAATGTTGATTTAAAAATACACTATACTCAAACTTATAGTATTGATTTGAAAATGTACTATACTCGAACGTATAGTGTTGATTTAAAAATACACTATGCTTGAACATATAGTGTTGATATGAAAATACATTATACTCAGACATATAGTGTTGATTTGAAAATGCACTATACTCAAATGTATAGTGTTGATTTAAAAATATACTATACTCAGACGTATAGTGTTGATTTTGAAATACACTATACTCAGATGTATAGTGTTGATTTGAAAATGCACTATACTCAGACGTATAATGTTGATTTGAAAAGAAACTATACTTGGACATATAGTGTTAATTTGAAAATACACTATACTCGATTGTATAGTGTTTATTTGAAAATACACTATACTCAGACATATAGTGTTGATTTGAAGAGACAATATGCTTGGACATATAATGTTGATTTGAAAATACACTATACTCGGACGTATAATATTGATATGAAAATACACTATACTTGGGCATATAGTGTTGATTTGAAAATACACTATTCTTGGATGTATAGTGTTGATGTGAAGAGACACTATGCTCTAACGTATAGTGTTAATATGAAAATACACTATACTTGGACGTATAGTATTGATTTGAAAAGACACTATGCTCGAGCATATAGTGTTGATCTAAAAGGACACTATATTTGGGCATATAGTGCTGATAATTTTTTTGCTGACAATTTAATAATTCATTGAATGATTAAATTATGTAATATTTCATAGTTTTTTTAAAATTCCTAGTTAAATTGTAATTTAGGACTAAATTGAAAGAAAATTTATTGGACTTAAATGCAAACAAAGCTTAAGGACTAAAGTGGACATTTACCATTTTAATATTAACCTTCCTTTTGTCTTCCTTTTGCTGATTCATCTCTTTCATTTTCCTATCTTTTTTTTATTTCTTTGCTCTTCTCTCTTTTTTTTTTTACTTTCTCTTGATTTTCAAATCTTCTTTCTTCAATTGTTCCTTTATCTGACACCCAATTTTAAATTTTTCTGATCCTATGGCTCACCACAACATAGGCTACATGGAAGCGGCTTTAGATAATCAGATCTAATAATTTCATAGCTACATTTTCCTTAAAATAACTTAGGACTCAATGAAGGGGAAGATGTGCTCCCTTTGACTCATTTACACCTCCATAGATGCTCCCAGGCTAGAAATAAGGTAAATTGTCTCCCTCTGTCTTTGATTCTACAAAAAATATATTCCTATAAATATGTAAATTAACATGTTCATGCATGAAATTATAGGATATTTGCTATATAGATCAAATAAAACTCATGAAATTATTAACTTGAAAATAAAATTTTGCAAAATTGATGTTGGCATGCCATAAAGGACCATCAGAATTCCAATAGAACCTCTAGATTTCTGATAAAAAATCTACATTCCTAATCAGAATTCTAGATTTTTAATCAGAAATCTAAAAATCTGATTAGTGTTATAGATTTATGATCGGATTTAACCCGACTTTTTTTCTTTTTTTATTAAATAAATAAATAAACAAAAACAATGATAAAATTCAAAAAACAATCAAGAGTTTATAAAGAGAAAGTAATCTTGTCATTTTTTGAATTTTATTCAAAAACCACTGAAGTTCTCGAGTTGCTTTCACTTGGCTCGAGAATTATTTCATGATTTATCTAAAGAGGTAGTACAACACATATGGGCATCTGGCTTCAAACGCTTCATTATTGCTCTGCTGACTGTTTAAGGTAGATCATACAACTATTCACTATTTGCTCTCATCAAGAAGTGGATGGATACCACTCACACCTTTCACACATAAGTGGGTGAGCTAACTATTTCCCCTATAAGCCTCTCTGCCATCACTAGGATTCCCTTTGGAGGTGCCCCAATTCTTTTTGATATATCTACTACTGCACTCTTCCAGAAGATGCTAGGAGTCATTACGTTTGTGACTTGCTTAGGTTCATTCTGACATGGAAAAATCATAAGAACGTGCTCTTTTCTTCTCTTATTGAAGGTTTTAAGAGGTTACCCACTACTACACCTCCTCAGATCCTTCAAAAGGTGAGATTTTTCTTATTGATACTGTTAGACACTACCCTCTTCTGTGAGACTGGTCATAAGGTTAGCATTACTCTTCTTGGTCAACTTTAAAACCTTGCTAGTGTCACTACCTTCAATTAGGGGTCTGCAGCTCTTGCCTATCTCTGCTATAGATTGGATATTGTTTATGGAGGTGTTGTGATAATGTACAGCTTCTGGCATATCCTGCATATATGTCTTCCACCCTTTTGACTTTTCTTATTTTTACAACCTCTTTTTTTTATCTCAACTATTTCCTCTCTTTAAGATCTGGGGCATTAACATTAAGGTGATTCGAGGCTTCAATGCCATTAGATTTAATAGGAGTCTTCCTCTGATATAAAGATGGGGTTCTTCTTATCTAGCTAGCATCAAACATGATTTGCAAACTTATCAGGACCAATTGAACTCCTTAGAGTGGGACTTGGTAAGATAAATTTAATTTTTAATATTTCATCAATTATAAAAGTTAAATAAAATTTAACTGAATGAATTTGCAAGTCAAATCAGATTGGATGGTTGGTGCTAAAGACATTCAGTGATATGACTTTATGACTATAGTTGTGAGGCTTAAAACTATGAGAATTTTGCTTCCTGATTATGATTACCAAATGTGGTATCTTGGTGAACGTGTTTATCATTGCCACATAGGACCTTCCACGAGGTGTGTTCCTTCTTCTATTTCCTCTTTGATGTTATGGAGCTACAATATGACTGGTTATGAGCATAGAGTAGCTCTTGAGGAATATGACGCTTCGACTCTGCTCGAGCGTTGTTGTCACTATTAGGAGTATATTTAGGAGAATCTCCTAGAGTAGGTTCCCACAGACCCAATTGAGGTATGCTTTCTATTCACCATTTTACTTCATCTTTTTCATCAATATAAATGATATTTGCTTTTTTGTATAGGTTAAAGAAGCCATTGATGTTACTATAAAGGAGGAGACTAAGGGTGACACCGAGAGGACTGAGCAAACTTAACACAGTGAAGCTACTCAAGGTGATACTTCCTCAGGTACCATTCTTGGCCATATTCCACCACTTGATAGGTCCATGTACTACTGGGTTCTTGTGGTACAAACTCCCATTGAGCAGTACTTGTATTTAATGTAGCTCATATTCCTAGCTTCTCTCCTCCTGATGCTTCACATGTAAGTGCAATTTTACATTTCCAATCCTATACATACTAACACTTGTTACTGAATTAGTAAACTTTATTTTACCTGTCCCTTAAACATAAGCAGAGTATCTGTATAGACTCACCTTATCCTAGAGATTATTTACCATGCAAATCATAAATACTTGGAGAGTTAGTATTTACAACAAGTATTCAAATGTATACATGTTATATATGATATGCATGATTCTAACTATTCTTGATGCAATAGAGTTATGTTGGGGATATAGAGCATGAGAATGAGAGGCTTTACCGATAGCTTACTAGTTTAGGTTTTGATGATCATGGCATTGGGACTTTTATGCCCCATATCAAAGCGATGATTCGGCTAGAGGGTGGAGTCCTTGGCCAAACACTGGAGCTTAGGATGACTGATCTTTTTATCTTTAGTACTTGTAGTTATATGATTGTACTTTGACTTCCTTCTTCACTTTGAACTACTTTACCTTTTTTTAAATGGACTATGGACTTTTCATTTTGGATCAAAACTTAAAAAAAATATTATTATTGTTATTTTATTTTTTTGATAGGAAATATTGGAAATCCGATCGGTATTTTGGATTTTCGATTAGATTTCTAAAATTCCAAAAAAAAAATTTGGATTTCCAATCAAATTTCTAGAATTTCGATCGGAATTCTAGAATTTTGATCAAAAACTCAGCTCTAGTTCTTTGATCTTTTTAGTTATGATTATTGATTTGAATTCAATCTGAAAACATTAAGCAAAGAAAATCCAAATGCCATATATATTAATCTTTATGCCTATATAAAAGGCTTATAAAAGGATTATCTTCCATTCTTATCTTTTATTTACTTTCGCCATGACACAAACCACCCTTAATTTTATGAAGAAATTTCTTAAAAGCTTTAATGGAGATGATTGGAATAGACTTCTACCCTTATATGCCAAATCCTTAAAATCCCTTCAGTATTTAAAAATAGATAATAATTGTCTACATGTCGCTACCACCTTCTATGTTAAGGGCCACGTGTTTAGATTCAATGGATAAGAGTTGTGTCCATTAATTGAAGAGTTTGCTACCATTCTCAGATGTTCATTGGAATCAACTGCTATGATTTCTCTCCCTGATCTTGAGATGCAGTTTCCTGGTAGACTAGTGGCATTCTTTGATATGTCCCTAGATGACATCTACATGTACACACATAACCCTGGGACTATCCGTCTTTCTTTTCTAATTACTTATTATGTACAAGAATAATATTAGGCACAAGAATAATGTTACTTGGATTAGAATTGTCTCTTTTTGCTTATACACTGAATTTCTACTAGTGGCTTCTCATGGAGATGTTGATGCAAGCATTGTTAGTATCCTAGAACAAATGGAAGCTGAAGATAACCTTGTGCCTATAGTATTTGCTGAAACTATCATTGGGTTAGATAATTTCAAGATTTAGAATTGATTCTCAGGCAATTTGCTTCTCCTTCAAGTATGTAACCCTTTTTTTTTCCTAAGCTGCCCTTTTAAATTTTCAACTTAGCATGTTTCTTTTATTTTTTTAAGATTTGGTTACATGAGAAATTAAGTCTACTTAATACCCCTACTAATGCTTTGACTTATCAACCTCATCATCTATAGTCTCTTCCATTAAAGATGAATGATAAGCATACTACATATTAATGGATTGTTTAGATAACATGCATTGTAGATACTGAGATTACATGGGTTTATCCTTGGTGGAGGTTGAAATTTATAACCATCAACCTATACGACTATTGTTTTCCTATTCTTGGATTGCGCTTTTTGACCTTCTTTTCCCCTTCATGCCTTTGTCGTTAGTATGGTCGCTCATAATTAATTATGGCTATTATATCTAACTTTGAAGGCTTCCCTCTGAGACAAGATTTTTTTGACAAGCTGAAGAACCTATGGCCTCGCACATCATTAGAGCAAAACATGCACTTGAATGTAGATGTGACCACTAATGATAATTACAAGACTTAGGTTATTATGCAAACTATAGAGCCACCAAGATTTGCTAAGTATAAGAGGACTTAAGTATTACTATATGAGTCATAAAAGAATAAAGAAAAACATAACTATAATAGTAATCTCATAAGTCTGACTTTTTTAAGCTGTCATGTTTTATTTTTTCCTTTAAGTCCTTATACTTTATAATAAAGATAAAATATGCAATATTCAAACAAAAATTTGATTTCAATTTGATTAATTAATTAGAGCCAAAATGAGTACATTTATTACATCATATGACATAACTCATGTTATCAGCTAGTTCTTTCAAATTTTCCAACTGAATATTTTTCTCTCACTTTTATTTCCCTAATTTATCCCTAACCAGCTCTTTGCAAGTTTTTTTATCAGTGGGATCACCTCTTTTACTTTATTCACTAATTTTTACCTGCCAGCCCTTTATGGGTTTTCTGAATAGTTGGAATGTCCTAATTTTTTCCTGACTAGCCTTTTCAAGTTTTCTAGCCAGCGGACTTTCTTTTAAAAGATAATATTTCTTGAGGCGATCTAGGTTGATTGGCTCAGTGAACTCATTCCCTTATAGATCTGATATCTTTACAGCTCCCTTAGATATAATCATTTTGACTAAATATAGTCCTTCATAAATTGGTTTGAAATTTCCTCTGGGATCAAACACTATTGCATTTGACTACTTTAGTGCCATATCTCTAGCCTTTATGTTTCTAGGTTTAACCTTCTTGTTAAAGGCTCTTGCTATCCTTCTGTAGTACATTTGAGTGTGAAATAAAGCATCCATCCTTTTATGATTTAGAGATACGAGGTGATCATATCTCTTTTGTTTTCATTCACTCTTAAGGGTTTTTTCCACTGTAACAACCCTCAAAGGTTTGATTTCTATCTCTATAGGCAAAACTGCTTCATAACCATATACGAATGAGAATAGTATTTGTCATGTAGTAGTGTGCATCGTAGTTCTATATCCCCACAAGGCAAAAAGGAAATACTTAGACCAATCTTTGTATGTTTTCACCATCTTAGAGAGGATTCTCTTTATATTCTTATTAGCTACTTCAACTACATTATTAGCCTGAGGTCGATAAGGTGAGGATTTATAATGCTCGATATTATATCTCTGCAATAAGTCAACTGTCTATACTTGAAACGAAACACCATTATCCTTTATAACATGATGTGGGATCTCATATCTATAAATGAGATTCTTCTTAATGAACTTTGCCATCTGTCTAGCCTTTAAAGTACTAAAGCATTATGCTTTTATATATCTAGAGAAGTAGTCAATTGCCACTACTATATATTTATGCCCATTTGAGGGTATTGGTCATATCTCTCCTATTATGTCTATCCCCCATGCTACAAAGGGCCACAGAGATGTTAAACTATTTAACACTATATGGGGAAGATGATTAAGATTCCCATGTATCTGGCACTGATGACATTGTTTCACTATTTGGATACAATCTTTTTCCATACTCATCTAATAGTACCCTTGTCGAATTATTTTTATTACCAGAATTATCCCATTTAAGTGAGATCCATAAACCCCTACATGAATCTCTCTCATCACCAATTCTGCTTCATCCTTCTTGAGACATCTCAGTTACATTCCATTCAGCATTCTTCTATATATTACCCCATCATGACTTGCATAATGGCATTCAAGAACATGAAGAGCATATTTTTCTTTTATGGTCACTTCATCTGGATACTTCCTTTCCTCAATGAATCTCTGGATGTCATAAAATCATGGCTTTTCTTTTGGCCCTATCTAAATACTCATAACTTATTCCCCACCATAACATGGAGCTTGCATTTTCATTATTACCAAAGGCTTCATCAACAACCCCATCGGTTTATCCCATATTGAAGAAAGTTTTATGAAGGCATCTACCATTTGATTCTCATCTCTTGGTAAATATATAAAGAGACATTTAGTAAAATTTCTCATTAACGTATTCAAATAGCAAATGTAAAGTTTCAACCTCTCTTCTTTTACCTCCCACTCCTTGTTAGCCTGACTAATAAATAATAAGGAATCTCCATAAACTAGTAGGTCTTTAGCTCCAGCTACTAGAGCTACTTCTACCCCATAAATACATGCCTCATATTAAACCATGTTGTTTATAACTTTAAAGTCTAATTTATTAGCCATTGGGATGGTTTCTCCTCTTAGTGTGATAAGAATTACTCCTAATCCTACTCCTCTATTATTCATAACTCCATCAAAATAAAGCTTCCATTCACATTGTTCTATTACTACTAAGTTCTCATTTGGAAACTCTAAATTCCACTGCTCATTTCCTTCGATTACATTTTGTGCTAGGAATTCTACTACTACTATACCTTTGATGACCTTAGTAGTGATATACTCTATATCAAACTCAATTAGAAGTACTAACTATTGAGACATCTTTCTAATTAAAGCTGGTACTTAAAATAAGTACATTAAAGGATCTATCTTTGAAATAGCTTGTACTTTGTAAGACTGGAAATAATGTCTTAGGTTCTTTGTAGCCCATATCATAATCAAACATGTCTTCTTCATAAGATCATATTTTCTTCACATGGTAAGAAATTTTTACTAAGATAGTACATTGTGTGCTCTACCCCTTATGATCCTTTTGCACTAACATTGCCCTTATTACTTTTTCCTCTAAAGTTAAATATCAGATTAAGGGTTTGCCTTATCTTTATGGTCTTAACATAGGCAGATTAGTAAGGTATTCTTTAATCTTATCAAAGGCTTTCTAACATTCTTCATTCCATTCCACTGGTTGATTCTTCCTTAAGAGCTTGAAGATTAGATTACAAACAATAGTAAGCTTTGCAATAAACCTTCTAATGTATTGTAATTTGCCAATAAACCCTCGTACTTCTTTCTCTGTTCTTGGTGTTTGCATCTCTTACATAGCTTTGATCTTGTCTGGAGCAACTTCTATTCCTCTATTACTAACTCTATGCCCTAATAACTTTCTGGAAGTAACCCCAAATATGCATTTCTTTGGATTAAGCATTAGGTTGTATCTTTCTATTCTTACTAGAAATTTATCTAAAGCCCCAAAATGTCCTTCTCTTGTTTTGACTTAACCATCATGTCATCAACATACACTTGCACTCCTTTATGCATCATATCATGAAACATAGCAGTTTCCACTCTTTAATAGGTCGCACAAACGTTCGTTAATCCAAAGGGCATCACTTTGTAGAAATATGTCCCTTCATTCTATGATAAAATCATTTTTTATCTTGTCTATAATTGTCATCATTATCTTATTATAACCTAAAAACCCATCCATGAAAGAGTACATTGCACTAGATGTTGCGCTATCAATAAGCACATTAATATGGAGTAAAGGAAAGTCATCCTTTAAGCATGCTTTTTTCAAATCTCTGAAATCTACACACATTCAAACTTTTCCATCTTTCTTGGGAACTAATACTATGTTTGCCAACCATTGAGGGTACTCTATCACTTTTAGCAAATTAGCTTAGATTTGCTTGGTAATTTCTTCCTTTATCTTTTCTATCCACTCTAGTCTTAACCTACAAAGTTTTTACTTAACAGGTTTAGCTTTTAGATATATTGGAATGCAATGCTTTGTGATTTCTCTATATAAACCTAGCACATCCTCATAGGACCAAGCAAATGCTACCTTTCTTTTTGTTCGTATTCTCTCAAAAATTTCCCTTTCTTCAGAAGTTAAATCATGTGATATAAAAATGTGCTTTAGTAGTTCATTTATGCCTATGTTTAATGAATCTAATTAAATAGAATTAATGTCAAACATGCATGAATGATCAATATTAAAATGCAAAAGACCATTAGGATCAACATTACACAAATAAGCCAAACTAGAGTTCATATCATTGACCATAACAAAAATAGAGTTTTCATCCTCAAACAAACCAAACTTTATTACATCAATTTCTTCATAAAAAACATTGTTAAAACTATTATTGATAATGCTAATTAAATCCTATAGTAGTTCTTTATTAGGTGGCAGACAAAGTAGCTCTTCAAATGCATCAGTCCCTATATTCTCAACATCTTTCTTCATCACCTTTTCTTTATTATCTTACACCAAACTCTTAACTATCTATTTCTTAAAGATCTCAAACCCAAGAATATTCACACCAGCTACTTGGACAGGCTCTTTTTCACCTAGGTAGAACTTTTATTTTCTTTCTTTGACAAAGCTATCCTTAAGCGGTCCCATATTCTTTAAGAGGTTATTCCCATTGAAAAACCTTGTTCTAGCTCTTTTACTGCTAAATCCAACTCCTATATAGCCAAATCCTCTTAGCTTTTAAAATCTAGGAGTTTTGGACTTCCATGCTCATTCTTTCCCAGTCTTTTTCTAGGCCGATAATTCATCTTCTTAATCATGGTTATAACCCTTGGATCAATCTCAATTCCATATGAGATCATAACTATTTGGAAACTAGGAGGGGTACTACCTGCTTCTGACTATCCATAATTATGGACACAGTCTTGGTATACTAGCATATAAAGTCACAACTTCTCCATCAAGTAAGAATTTCACCTTTTGATGCATAGTTGAAGCACTCCTCCCAAAATATAATACCAAGGCCTACCCAAAAGTAAGGCATATATGATAGGGATGCCTAGCACAATAAATTCCATAATTTCTTCTATGGGCCCAGTCTTTATAGGAGCTATAAATGTTCCCTCTACATTCCTTGTGCTATTATCATAAGCTCTGATCATAAGGTCTAATTTTGCTAAATCCTCCACCTTCACTCCTAGATTAGGCAAGATTTATAATGGGCAAACATTAATTAGAGATCCATCATCCACTATCATATAATTGGTCTTTTTCCCTCTCACTTCAGCTGGAATGAATAAGGCTTCATTATGATTCCTTCCTTCCTCAGGTAAATCCTCATTAGAGAAAGTAATAACACCATGCTTTTTCTTTTTAACCTTGGCCACCATTGCCTCAGGGGTTGTAATAGTTTCAATATTCATCTTAGTTAGAGCCTTAACCAGAGCCTTCCTATGGCTACTTAAATACATTAAGAGCTGCCAAATGCTCACATTTACTTTTGCCTTCTTAAGTTGTTAAAGAATCAGGTCATCACCATGTTTATATAGATCTCCTCCTTCAGCAACTTCTTCTCTTTTTATAGTTTTCTTTATCGATTTATAACCCTTATCACTTCTAGTAATATGACTGACTTTTAGATTGTTAACCCATACATTGTAGCCTTCAGTGCCTTTTTCATCAGAATTGTACCAGATGTTAATAACCCCAATAGTCCAATCCTTCTTTCCATTTTTCTATACTTTAACCATGCATTTTTCTTTTTTATCTAGCAGCTTCTCATCATCAAACTTATCACCTCATCCTATAGGCATAATTGACTCAATGGGTATAACAAAAGAAGGTGGTTTGGAGTAAAACAGTAAAACACCTTATAGTCAAATTGGCCTAAAGGTTGTTCCAATAAGTCTTTTACTCTTTCCATATCATTAGGGGCATTAGGAGATTTTTCATTAGTTTTAAGGTCTAGGTCCTTAAAGGAGTTTAACAATTCTTCCTTGCTTACTCCTAAGTTGATCATCATAGTAGTTAGGGGCGACATGTTTTGGTAATTTGGGAAAAGGTTATTTTTGGTGTTTGGGTTTGGATTTGATTTCCTAAGGTCTATAATTTTTCAAGAGTTTATGAGGTTCTGAATTTCATGTTTAAGGTGCATGTAAGAGTTAATAGAATGGCTAGTAATTTGATGAAATTTGCAATAGTTGTTTGGGTCAAAACTAAAGAGATTTGGGTTTGGTGGTCTATAGGAAGTTAAGGGTCTAAGTAGGCCTTTTTAGATTAAATGGTCTAGGACACAGATAAGGGTTGGTTAAAATTCAAGAATCTCCTGGGTTATTGAATAGCATGGATTCCCATAACCCAACTAGCATTTCCTTGCTATGCGCCCCCAGTTAGGTAGTTTCTTGCTTCAATGCTTTTAGCAATCTTATTTTTTTGACTTTCAATCTCCTCAGCTTGCAACCCATCATCATAAAGTTCTACAAATGTCTTAGGGTTCATCATTTGTAACCTTTCAACTAAATTAGGTGACACATTTCGAACAATCATCCTAACCTGATCCTTTTTAGCTAGCTTGTTTTCCATTAATTATGCATTATTCATGAATCTAGTTATAAAATCTGAAAATGATTCATTAGGCTTCTACTTGGTTAATTCTAAATCCTTAATAGACACTTTAAGCTTGGTATTATGGTCATATTATTTTAGAAAAGCAGAACATATTTCTCTCCAGTCAGCTCGAATAAACTTCTCTAATCCATGATACCAATTAATAGCCATACCCTCCAAGGATAGTAGAAAAAACTTAGTAACTACAGATAAAGGAGCCTTAGTGGTGCTCATAGTAGTTGTATATTGTTTAAAGTGGATCCTTGGGTCTCCAGTACCATCAAACTTCTGCAGTTGTGACATCTTGAACTTATCAAGTAGTTTATCTTCCCTAAATTGCATCATGTCATCAAAGTCAAATAAATATCTAATGCCCTGTCCTCTCATCAATTCTTCCATTTTGGACATCTTTTAACTTAGTGATTTCATTTATTTGGATTCCAACTCTTGAACTTGCTCAAGTGATTTCCTTTTTACTTTTAAAACCATGTAGTTCTCAACATCCTCTAATTTTATTTCCACAATAGGTACATTCCTAGTGGTTTTTAAAGGTTTCCCCCTATTATTATCATTGTTAGCAAGTGGTGCACCCACAATAAGTGGATTGGCCACAACTGGAGGTGCAAAAGCAAGTGGTGGCATTAACCCAGCCAGAACTTGTCTTAGTTCATCTTACATCATTGCTCTCATGTCATCCATCAATGCTCCTTTGATGTCCTATAGGGTCCAGTTTCCTCCCTCTTGTTGTTCCATTTCTTCTGCTTATTTAGTTGGAGCTTCTGTAGCTTCTAGGTAGAGTGGATTGATAGAACTCTTTTCTAGTCTGCTAAGGATCTCCTTTGTAAGTGTCTACAGACTTGAATCTATTCTCACTAGTCTGTAACCTTTCCATCTCCAAACATAAGAAAACCTAAATGAATCTATGATGGCTAAAAAATAAAGTGTTAGTATGATGTATGAAATGCATATATGCATGTATGCATAATGCATGTATGCATAATGCATGTATGCATAATGCATGTGCTATGTAGCAAGTAATAATCAAGTGTACAATATCCTTCTAACCTTATTCCTCCTACATATGTATTCAATGGCAAGCCTATTTTCCTAGGATTCTTTTTCTTGGCCTTAATATCAATAGGGGATATCAAGAACCGACGTCCATGTCATGTCTCTCAAAGCAATAGAAACATAGAAATAACATTTTTAAGTATAAAAGTATAGCCCAATCTTTATCCTGATGGGCTTCTAAAGTATGGGCTTGGGCCTTTATAGATAAAAATACCTTATGTCAACAAATACAAGTAATTTGGGTAATCCTAAGGGAAGTTACTAAGCCACTACATAAGCTGAGTCTAGTGAAAAAGGTCAAGGTTCCCTTAGCAAGATGCCCTCCTTTAAGACTTGAGTTATAGGCCAAGGTCAAAGGGGCCTTCACAAACTCGAGAGAAGACTACTCCTTTTAGGACTTAGGTTACAGACTCTGGTTAGATAAACCTAGTAATCTCTCTTAAATTGAGTTAAGGCTAAAAGTGATGCTTAGCCAATCTACAACTCCATGAAGCTAATGGAATCATGGAATCATAAACCAATGCCATTAGTTAGTAAGGACATGAAAAAATGAATATAAGAATAAAATAATAAGTAATAAAATAATTCTAAAGAACACAAGTAGAATTAATATCTCTTATCCCCAGTGAAGTTGCCATTGTAGACAATGGGGTTTAGTGCACATCCAAGATTTTAACAATTGCGATACTATTTGAGCTCAGGGCTTTAGAAAACACACCATTATATCACAAAGACATAACGTGGAGATAATGAGTCGCCACCTAGGGTAATAACTAGGAAAAATTAAAAGTGGTGGTACTCGATTCTCTAAAAGAAAACTAGCACCACAACTAGGAGATTCTGGATATGGAATATTAACTTCTTTTGGTATCATGTTCATTTAAAATTACTTTATAAATTACTATCTTATCCTTTATTTACATGTAATATCATATAAACCCTTATTTAAACAATTAGCCCCAGGTAAACTAGTCATGAAAAAAACATGTAAACAATGCATTCATTTAAGTTCATAACCCCTAAGTTAGTCTAATCTACATTGATTTTAATTAAATGGGCTAAATCTACATGTTTTAATTTACAAGTGATCTTGAAGATTAATGGGCCTAATTCCTATTTTAATTAATTAAGTGAACCTAAGTATATTTATTTTAATTCCAAAAATGGGCTTAAGTTTACAAATTATGAAGTATTTAAATTAGTGGGTTTAATTCTACATATTTTAATTCTAAGGTGATCTTAAATCTACAAGTTATGCAAAAGGCTTTAAATTATGGGGTATGTCTAATTAATTTTAATTACCCTAGGTAGGCATATGTCTAAATTAGCTTGATGAGGCTAAATTATTTCTAACTTAAATCTAGTTAATTACGTGCCTAAAGATGCATTTTAATTAAAATTTAGACCTAATTAATTCATAATCTATTAAATGAAATGGACTAATTAAAAGATGTGCTTAAAAAGAACTAACGAAACCTAAAATTAATTAAATTACAAATAACTTAAAATTCTAAACAAAAGAAACAGATTCAATGAAAAAAACCAAATTAAGTAAAGCAACCCTAATAATTAACTAATGAATTATTAACGGATACCAAATCATGAACCAATAGATAAATAATAAAAAAATTTAAATTATATCCACTTAAATCTAATTCAATTTTAATTAAAACCCTAATTATCTCTATAACAATTAATTTTAATTAATTACCCAATTAAAACCCTAATTTTACTAACTAATTAATTAAAAGAAAACACACAACTACACGCATAATTTCACTGTTCCCAATGTTAGGGCAATTATAATGATTTACTAAAGATAAAAATAAAAATTAATACAACCAAAAAATCTAAAGCAATAAAAACATAAAAATAAAACAACCAACAAAATAATAACAAATAAATAAATAAAACCTTAGCAACTATATTCAAATACAAAATTCAATCCATGACATTCCATGGATTTTCATAGGTTTTGTTCTTTACAGTGAATTGATAATGTAACTCCATCCATAATTATAATCACATAAAACAAAATAAACAAAGATTAGTAATTAAACAAAATAAAAATAAAAATAAAGTAAAAATTAAATTAAATGAAATCAAAATAAACAAAAGAGGGTAGAAGAATAGATGATTGGATGGATGCAGTATTGATTTGCTTCTCAAATTGGTATAAATCACCATTATTTTTTAAAACAGATCTTCGATACTTGATTTTCTCTTCTCAAAAGATCTACTGCTTCTTCTTTAAAAGAATAGTACGCCAAAAGAATAATAATAATAATAATAATAATAATAATAATAATAATAATAATTATTATTATTATTATTATTATTATTATTATTATTATTATATTATTATTATTATTAGTTTGAAAGTTGCATAAAAAGAAAAGAAGAAGAAGTAAAAGTCCCCCCTCTAGGAGAGTTGAGTTGGATTTATATAAAAAAAAACCCTAGCTAAAGTCACGTACCTTAATGTGACTTCATCCATTCACAATGATAAAGTTTTTGTTTAATAAAGACTTTTAATTTCCTAAAAAAATTCAGATAAATCCTAGAAAAGGGGTTTATCACATCGTTTGACCAGTTAAAAATCAGAAAACAAATTTTGTATTTACTGAAAAACTAAAAAAACACAGACATAACACAATCAGAACAACATAATCCCAATCGGGATTACATAATGCAATTCTGATCAGTTTTATGTAATTTTGATTTTTTTTAAACTTTTAATTATAGAAATTTTACAAATTAAGTCCTTTAAAACAAACTATTAAGTTCTTTTAAAAACACATTTAGGCTTTTAAGGTTCCAAAATTCAAGTGTTGAAAATCTATTTATAATATTTTCATTATTGAAGTCCTTTGTCGCATCCATACTCCATCATCCCGAAATTGGGTACTTACAAATACCCATGAGGTTAAAGGAGACAAGTTTAGTCTTAATCAGTTTTTTAATCATGATTTTGAGAAAAAGAAATTGCAAAAGATTCTACAAGTGTTAACAATAAGGAGTCTAACATATGCTTAAGCTTGTACACGCCTAGATATTGCACACATTATTAGGATATTGGGTAGATATTTAAGTAATTTAGCAATAGAGCATAGGAAAATAAGCAAATAGATATTATAATACTTATAGAGAACAAAAGACTACATGCTCAAGTACCGAAGGTTGAATCAACTTGAGATCATCAAGTATAGTGACTCAAATTTTGTTGGATGCAAAGATAATATGAAAACTATATCAGACTATATCTACTTGCTAGTTGGGGTTGCTAGCTCTTGGAAGAGTGCTAAATAGTTTCTTATAACCTCATATAACATGGCAACATAATTTATAATGTGTTCCAAGGCATCCAATCATGGAATATGGTTGCATAATTTTATCGTGGGATTGTGCATAGTGGACAGTATTGAAAGACTAGTCAAGTTATTTGGTGATGATAAGTCAAAAGTTCTATATTCCAACAATAATAGAAACTCGATGAAGTTAATTGTTAAATAAAGAGTTCAGAGTGAACAATTATATATAGAGCTCATTAAAAGAAACTCTATGGTTACCAATATGCTCACTAAAGGAGTGTTAATCAAAGTGTTTCATGAAGACACTGCTCGTATGGGTGTCATGTCATTTAAGGACATTTGGTTTTAGTGGAAGTTTATAATTTTTTATTCTTTTTTAAAATAGACATTTTTAATTATTTCAGTTTATGGATTTTAGTTATTTAGGTTTTTTTTTTTTTTTTTTTTTTTGCAGAAATAAAGTTTTGATTTATTTGTACTCTGATTTTAGTATGATTTGATCTCACTAAAGTTTAAAAGTAGACCAATCGAAAATAGGCATGTTAATATCACATTATGTGAGATTTTCATGTTACACATCCATATCATGATCCATGTCATTTAGTTGTATGGACATACGTGACCATTGATGAGTCAAGTTACG
This sequence comes from Mallotus nudiflorus, assembly GCA_947683625.1. Lineage (NCBI taxonomy): Eukaryota > Viridiplantae > Streptophyta > Magnoliopsida > Malpighiales > Euphorbiaceae > Mallotus > Mallotus nudiflorus. Next base: position 1,444,659 of record CANTUR010000243.1, read on the forward strand.
AAAGATGTAACAAAGGCTACTTTCATCCTTTGTTGGTATGGTTGTTGTACTAGATTGGTTATAGACACATTTCAATAATGATAGTAAAGTTGAGTTTATACAATTATTTATTGCAATTTATAATCATAAGATTATACATATAGTTGATGTGGGAGATTGTTGGATTCATAGTTCCAAAATAGGATTTATTTGTGAATGTTATATGTTACAAATTGTTATATAATATTAAGCCTAATTAAAAATGATTTTTTAGATTTGTATAATATGAGTTTTAATGTATCTAATAGGACGTAAGCTTTAATATATAGAGATTAATGAGTAATTTTTATTTTAATGATGGGCTAAAAAAATTGCCAAAAGGATATCAGAAAAGTCATATTTGTATTGATGGTCGTAGTTCTTAGGTTGTAAGTACTATTCTAGTTATTTATGATATCTCATCATTAAAAAGAAAAATATAGAGAAAATAAAAAAAGATATCCTCTTTAAAAATATATTGACCTAAAAGGCCAACTGCATAATTCTAAAAGGATTGATTATAATCGATTTAAGTACATTTCCGTTATTACACCAATAATTTCTTTAATTTAATATGAGATTGAATTTTAAAGTGTGTTTAGTTCAAATAAATTTTAACAAATTTTATGCGATTTATTTACAAATCCAACTAATAATATTTAGTTTAAATGAAGATTTTATAAAATTTATTTCCAATTCGTACTTTTCAATTTTGTAAAATTACTTAATATTAAATTTATTTTTATTAAAAAATAAATAAATTTAAAATTTATTTATAAATGAATTTTATTTAAAATTTTTTTAAAAATAGAATAATTTTTTCAATAAAATTGAACTAAGGGATTAGAGTTTAATGAATTGGGGTTTGTCCAATACAGTGAACATGCCTTGGCTGCCACCCCCGACCAAATTCCCTGGATGCCAAATAAAACAAGCAACAAAGTGTGCCTTACCGAAATGTCGTCCCATTCGATACAGTAGTTATGATCCTCGTCGTATGATATTGGGGGGCCTTTCTTTAAAAAGTAATTTATTGAAAACAAAAGGATCGAGCATTAGTATTATCATTATTATTATTAATAAAGGAATATTCCAATATTAATATATATATATATATATATATATATATATATATATATATATATATATATATATATATATATATATATATATATATATATATATACCACCTTTAAATAATACAATATCAGCTTGTTATCAAGTTTTAGAGCTTAAAAAGTGATTTTAAATTTAAACATAATTTTTTAATCATTTAAATATTTATTTCATATTAAATTTTTAAATTGGCGTCTAAGTGAAGTTAATTTTTTATATTTTTTAAAGTAAAAAAATAAAAAATGAACCATACTTTTTAAATAATTTTTAAGGCAAAAATAACGATAATTATTTTTTAAAAAATAAGGACTTCTCATTCATAGACGGCAAGGCTCTACGAATAACTTACACTATAAGATTCGAAAAAAGGATATGCAGCTGAACTTTTCACCAAGGTGGATCTGGCTCTGTTTGATTCCTCATTAAGAAATAAGTCTCAGATGACTTTTTAATAATAAGAATAATAATATGAGCCGAAAAAGCAGAGTATCCTAGACACACTTTCGTTATATTACAACAAAGACAGCATAATTCTTGTCTCGATTCACTCTCTTGTAGCCCACTAAGAGATGGCTGCTGGCAACTTTAAGAAAACTTAAGAGCTCTGGACCACAAATAAAGAGCAAGGATTATTAAAGGAACAAAATAAAGAATTTCTGAATTGCTTTTTTAAACTGTGGAATGTGCAAGTAACTAATTATAATATATTGAACTTTACTTTGGGATACATTATGATTAATTTTACTTTATAGTATAAAGTTTATACCTAGAGCCACTACAAACCGTCTTATAATCAATCCATGTAACATCTAACATCCACGAAGATTACTCGCATTAATCCAACCCTTGCAAATTCAAAATACAAAACAATGAAAAAAAAAAATTTTGAAGGAGATTAAAAAAAAATTTAATTTTTAATTGTTGGTTCCCTTCAACTTACAAACTGTTTAGTTGGTCCTTAATATTCTAACTATATAATTAGTATTTTTTTTCTTCTCTAAAAGCTAATGAGCTGGTCCTGTTAGTTAAAAACAAATCATTTGTATTAGCATTTTACACTAATTTTATTTTGGGTGCTAAATGTCAGTCAGTTTCTTTTTGGTAATTATTAAATTTTAATTTAAATATCATCTAGGGTGCTAAATGTCAGTCAGTTTCTTTTTGGTAATTATTAAATTTTAATTTAAATATCCTCTACAAGTTTTACACTTTATTAATGTGATAATCGAACTCGAAATATTTGAAAAATATTCACATGTCAACTCAGACTAAAATGAAACAAATTAAAATTTAGCATCAAAAATAAAATAAGTGTAAAGTTTAATGACCATCAATATATTTAACCAATTAATTAAACTTATCAAAAAAATTATTTTACCTATGTTAAAAAATCCACATCTAATTACTAAAAATATAAAAATATTATTGAACAATTTTTAGGAATAACTAATTATTTTAAAATTAAAATTAAAATAATTTTAAAAATATTTTAATATTTATGAAATCATAAAAAATCTAGATTATGAAAGTAATAAATTTATAAGATATAATGAATTCTACATTGCAAATTGTAAAAATTTAAAAATGTAAACAGAAAGGAAATATTTTTAAAAAATTTAAAGTTATTTATTAAATAACCAACAAAAATTGCTTATGCAAATTTAATTTGAAATCGATATTATTCAAAAGTATACATATAAACAAAATATTTTTAAATTTAAATTTAAATAAGCGAATATTAAAAACAATTGTATTGACAATTTAAAACTCTAATTAATTATTATAACAATATTTTTAAATTTGTACTTTTTACCTTAAATAAATTAATAATATAAAAAATAATAAGAATTATTATTTTATAATTTTAATTAATAAATATTTTATTCAAAATAACAATTAATATCTCTAAAAAATATAAATTATTTATAAAGATATCAAATTTTTTTGGTGGTCACAAAATTTTGCACTTATTTTATTTTGGGTACTAAAACATCAATTTGTTTCATTTTAGTCATCAATTTGAGTTGACATTTTTTGATTTCTATGTTAATGTGGCTAATATTCTTTGAACGTTACAAGTCCGACTGCCACATCAGTAAAACACCATTAGATGACCTGTAGATGATACTTAAATTAAAGTTTAATTACCGAAAAGAAATAAATTGAAATTTAATATCCAAATTGAAATAAATGTAAAGTTGGGTGATTACCAAAATATTTAACCCCAACATTTTCAACTTATCGTAGTCTTTTTTTATCCATAAATTGTTAAATGATTTATTTAGTGATAAATTCCAAGAAGATAAAAATTAATTTTTTAAAAAATTAATTGCAGTATTTATGATGAAAAATAATCATTAAACTAATTTTTACTATATATATTTTTTATTTATTTGTAAACATATTGGAAAAACCTAAAAAGCTTTGCTTTGTGGAGATGTACCTAAACCAAGATCAACCTTGATACAATTCCATATGAATTTAAGAATAAATTAAAAGTTGTAATTTTCTTCTTATTAAAATATATATACATGGAAAAAAAAAAAAAAAAAAAAGACACTTACGTAATTATAGAGCTGATGGAGTAGAGGGAGGCGGATCGTCATCGACCGGATCATCCTAATGGGCACCAAATGTAAATGATCCATTGAGGCGGAAGTTGGCCTACATTCACATCATCATCAACCTCCACTCTCATTGCATACGTCATATTTGCTCCTGCTCATGCTCCAACCACTCAAGTTGAGTGGAGACTCATTGATGCTCAACCTTTAGCTCTCTCTGCTCTCTGTCACACTACTCCTCCCACTCCTCACAATGAAGCATTTGAGTTTGCTCCTCCTCTGGTTGCTGTTAAACTCGATGAAGTAAATGATCATCAAATACTAGGGTAGCACAAGGCATATATATGCCAGTGTTGCTAAAGGAGCTCTTGTAGAGAGTAGACGCATGTGATCCCAGGTCGTACATGTGCTGTTTTTTCTCATAAGCTATAGCCTTAAGATAAATATTAGTCAAGTCCACTATAGTTGGCTATGAGGCATCATCAGCAGGATGTGATGCAACCTTGATCATCTTTGTGATCTTATCATGCAAGCAAATAAAAAAATTCATTAAGTTTTTGATAAATAATAATTTTGAAATTTAAAATTTAAATAACTTCAATTAAGTTTTTGCAATCGACTATTAATAAAGGATCCATCCTTCTTCATGTGGGTCCTCTTGAAGATCTTCTAATTTGTGGGCTCCTGCTCTAACTCTTTAGTTAAAAAATTAAAAAAATTAACAGATTAATTAACTTTGGAAAATATTATAAAAACCTTTATTAATTAACTAATAAATATTATTAACAAAAAATTACAAAAACATTATTAAATTAACTCACCAATGCTCTAATGTAGTCGACTATGTTGCGAGAGCCACTTTCATGCTTCATAATACGGGTACCTGGTCCTCCAGTCTCATTTAAATCACTTGGGTGTCTGCCACTAAGCGTGCTACCTATTCCTCGTATCCTGTCTGACACCGTATGACTTAGCCCCCTTTTTCTTCCAATTGTATAGTGTCTTATTATATTGAGTCTCACAAATACTTCACCATTGATGATAGATATGTCCTTCCTCGTACTCAAACCAATAATATGCCTTCTACATCAATAAAAGACAATTTATATTTAAATATAATTACATACAAAATAACACACACACATACACATACATAATTAAATATGAAATATATTAGAATCTTTCTTTTTACATTGAACTCCTCCTAATAGAAGTTCTTAAAGTCAATAAGCACATTACTCTAGGTATACGTAACCTCATGCTGTCTCTGATGTATCTTCCGTGTTATCTAATTATTGATAAAATGGCTATTAGGAGTACATCTGTCAAAAAACTTACACAAGCTTGTGAATATTAATACTTAATATTTATTCTTAATGTGTAGACATAAAAAAAAAAATTAATTGATTTTTACTTACTTGTCATTATTGACACTGATCGATGTCCGAATCAATGTGTGACCAGATTCTGCAGAGGCAACCAAGGCTGTCAATGGAGGGAATGAGAAGGTAGAGGGAGAATATTGAGAAGGATTGGACTGAGACAACTGAGAAAGAAATAACTAGGAGATTTAAGACTAGTCTAGAACCTTGTAGTTATGGACTTCAAAATTTATACTTCTTTATTATCATTATTATTGTTTCAATCGTAACAAATTTGATTATTCTAGTTTGTTTTGTTTGAATATTTCTACTAATGACATTTATATATTTGTTTGCGCAACTTATTATTTGAAAGGGGTAGTGCTCTATATCCATAAATTCAAAAATCAAGTGGATTATGTATAGATATAAGATATGCTTAGGAATGTTATTGTTTTTAGTATGCTAGTAACTTCTTTATAATGATGAATAAATACTTCTTTTATTTTAACTAATTTAAGTGATATGTAAAAAATGTTCTACTATTTTAGTTGGTTTCTTCTCCTTTATATTATTTTTTTTACTTTGTGTTATAGTTATTATTATATATTCTAAATCTTAGCCACCCTTAAGTAGTTTAAGGCAATTAATCTCACATTTACTATTGTTTTAATTGTGAAAGTAATCCTGTCACAATTACTTTGTAAAAGTAGGCACAATTGTTCAGAAGTCACATGAGCAACTTTCAAATAATATAGGTAAACTTGGTAGCAAAATAGATTCAAAATGATCACTATTGTTTTTCATTAGTGACCACTATATATCCTTTTGCTAAAACTCACTTGCAACCAATCACTTTTTTAGGTTGTAAAAAACTTTTAGTGGCAGAGCCCATACGACAAGATTTGACCAGAATTTTTCAGTCGCTAATAATATTTAGGGATCTGATTTTAATTTTTTGCAACCACTTTTTACCTTCGCCAATAGCATTTTTTCTTGTAATATATTTGATCAAATTAAATAAAAATATTGACATGATATTTTATATAATTCACTCTTTTTAAATTGCTAAGTTAATTATTGTTTATTGGTATAATTGTTTGCAACGTTTGAAAATTTTATTACAACTTTTAAATTTTGATAAAGTTTTTTATAATAATTTAAAGAAAAAGTAGTGACATATATATATAATAGTAAAAAGTAAATTTATCATTGATCAATTGTTAAATTTATAAGTGGTTATAATTATAATAATAACAATAACTCGAAAATGACGCTGCTTTGAGGCCCCCCTTTGACCTATACAAATCAAATATCCGTTACTTTTATTATTATTATTATTATTTTATTAATTGGTTGGCTAATATTTGGTGTATGGTCGGTGATATGTGGCAACTCCTCATTAGCCCACTTTTTATAAAGTGAATCTGAACCATGTAACGCTTCACCGTCCTCCTTGGAAGTATCCGACTTGGTTTGACAAAAGCCAAGTGTCTCTATTTTTCAATTGCAGGGTGTTTTCCTTTCCTTCGTTATGCAGAAATGCACAACAATCACCTCGCTATATAAGCCATTTCTCTTCCTTCACGATTTTATTATCATCTTAACATTTTCTTCTTCTTACTAGTTGTAAGCCTTAACCAATCCTTTTGTTTTGGTTGACAAGAAAATATATGGCAAATAATTATAATTCTTCACCATATTCTCAACCTCCCTTTCCTACACATCTATGCTTCTTCCTCCTTATATTATTTCTCCTAATAGCCTTTACATGGTACCTAAACTACGAGCCAGTGCTAGAAAGCATGTTCGATCAGGTGAAGCTAGCTCTCATGGTGTCTCCGTTGCTGCTACTGGCAGTTGTTCACTGGCTTTCCAACGATGAAAACAGAAGGATTTCCTACTTCATTCCTTTGCCAGAAAAGGACTCACTTCACAGAGCTGGAGGAACTCCCTGGGGAGTTGGGTTTCTTCTTGTTTTTCTCTTTTTCATGATTTCGTACCAATCTTCCTTCCAAGAACGTTGGTTCCCTCTTTTGAGCAGATAATGCCAACGTATAGGCATCAAAAGTGAGAGCTTGTATGTTCTACTGTTTTTTCTTTTAAAATGCAAAAATCATCCTTCTTTTTTTTTTAAGTTGGACTGAGGGTATGGTTTCTGTAACGTTTGCTATTGCTGTAATTTTATTATGAATATCAAGATTGTATGTATGTCTATAAAACTCTTTTTTTTTTTTTTGGTTATCTACTGCACTGTGCAGTCAAGAATTTTTCTCTTTTCAATTTTGTTTGCAAACTAAGGCCTTTTTTTTTTTTTCCCAATACATACTTTCTCCCCAAACATTATGTATCAGTTTAATCTAAGTACACTCCTAAACTATTATTTTAACCTATTACACATTATAATTTTTATTTAGTAAAGAATAGTCTTATTTAGCCCATAGTGTTAAGAAAGAAAAAAAAATAGCATGTATTCCAGGTGATTCAGTAAAAGTTGAGTGAATGGCTTAGGTAAAACCCATATTGAAATTATTAAATTTATCGATTTTTTAAAAGTTTCATTTTATATATTAGTTTTTCCAACTTCACGAGTTTGAAATTTTAAATTATTATATCAAAATTTTAATATAAATTATTTTTTTTAGCTCTTAAAATTTTATATTTCTAATATTCATATCATTTTTTTACTTTTTAACATTTATATCGCTTTTAAGATTATTTTACCGATAAAAAATAAATTTACTTATTTTAATTTCTAATATTCTAAATTGAAACAAAAAATTCAATTTAAAACATCAATCAATTTGGAACAAAAGGAGTATAAGCTTTTTACCATCGATTTGCATAATTCTGACAACATTTAGGTTATTATTTTTGTGCAATTAGGTTCTTGAATCAAGCTTCGCATTCATGTACACAAAATGCATTTCCAATGCCACTAGAGTTTTCCGGCAACCAGGACCTCGGGAACTGTCATTGCATGAAAATTCGAATGGCCTTATGTTAAAGTTTTCAACTGCTCTATCCTAATTTCAAGTCTTAATTCAATATGATATGTAATTTACCTATTTTATCATATATATTTGGTTAATTTTTGCAAACTTATTTAGTTCGCTAATGCTCGAATTCAATTATTAATTTTTATTTGTTATGTTCAAACAATAAAGATGGCTGTTCGTCTACGAAAAATTTCTAACAGGTTGAAATTGTAGTTTATTATTCATCTTTGTCAACAAAGTTGGTGCTTGCTTTTCTTTTTAATTCATATATCATTATACAAACCATCACTTCATTCTGTTCTCAATTATAACAGTATTAAATCACTATAAAACAAACCACAAAATCACTACACATAAATTCAAAAAATCTCAACAACTCATTGACAAAAACATAGTGCAGTTAAAATTTTCCGGGTTTCATGACTTTAAGTTTACTGGCTACTGTTTTTTTTTTTTTTTTTTGGTGTGAAATAGTAGGATGAAGAAGATGATAACATTTTTTTGACTCTTTTTTTTTTCCTCTAAACTACATGTGGATTATTATGGTGGTAGGAATAGAGATTGTTGGCTTGCATTGTTGGTTCAAGTTGTCCATGTCGAAAAACCCATAAACATGGTTTTTTTGAACAATTAGGAATAAACACATAAATAGTTTTCACTTTTATTATTTTGTTTAAACAATCTTTTTAATAATTAGGTGTATGAATCTATAAAAATTTTCTAAAATGGTGTCTCTGATAGGTTTTAGAGATTAAAATATTTATATGTCTTATTTTGATTAATAAAATTGACTTAAATGTCTTTTTTTTTAGATTCGTTTTTTATTTTTAATATTGGTAAACTTTTCTTTTAAAATAAATTTAATAAATTTAATGCTTTTCTTTTAATATATATTCAATAAATTTATTTTAAAAGAAAAGTTTACCAAATATTAAATTCATTTTTAAAAGTTTACATGAAAGAGTAAAAAAAATTAATTAAAATAAAATATAAGTAAAAGTTTATTTATTACAATTACAAAATAAAAAATAAAATAATTTTTTTGATGAATAAAAATTTTATTTGCCTAAAATGAATAAAAAAATTAAATTCAGCTAGTATAATTAATAAAAAATAAAAATAAAAATAAAAATAAAAAATATTAATTTTTTAGTTTAATATGATAAATAAAAAATACTTTTTTCATTTTTAATAATATTTTTTTAAAAATATTAGAAAAATAAAGAAAATAAAGTTTAATACTATAAAAGGGTATTTAAGTCAATTTATTATTTAAAATAAGATACATAAGCATTTTAACATGTAAAACGTGCTAGAGATAACATTTTAGAAATTTTCACACACTCAAACACCTAATTGCAAAAAAATTGTTCGAGCAGTGAGGTCAATGGTGGTCACTACACATGAGAGACATATATTAGAGACATTTGATTTTGAGTGTTACTGATATGGGGGGAAGAACCCTAGGGAGCCCAATGAGTTTTGAAGTTGCCTTGACCATAATCAGAAAATGAGAAGCGGATAAATCAAAACATGTATCCGTTGTTAGACATTATGGATTTGGAGAGTCACATATACTTGACTGTTTCTTGATATATGTATCCTAAATTGCTTGTCACATCAACATAATTTTGGTTTTAATGATGCATTTACCACATATAATCATTAGTCATTCTTATTGAATATTGTATTGATTGATAATTGGCATGCGAGATAATTGAGTTTGAAAGAGTAAAGAGTAAGAATTAAGAATTAAGAATTAAACAAGCATGGCAAACATGACAAACATAGAAAATAAAACAAACAAATAGCGTGCATCTCAAACAAGACAAATAGGCAATCAAGCAAGTAGCACACAAAGCAAGCAAGAGACAATCAATCAAAACAAGCAAAACAAAATAAAAGAAAATGAGGGAAGGGATTAGGAATTACAACCCTTGAAATTGCCTATTCTAATAAATATATCAAAATGAATGAAATGATAAGGTAGTGATGAAGATTAAGGATTACAATGCTTTAGAATTTTCTATTCTAATAAATACATCAAAAATAGAAAATAAAAAAAATCCTATTCTAATAGTCGACAAAAAATAATGGTTAGTACACATACACATATAAAGCACACAATTCACTTATTCATGATAGTAAATTAAATAAGACAAGAAAAAGAAAAGTAATAATAGTGATAAAAGTTCATGACAATAAATAAACAAATAAGAACACCTATGAAAATGCATAATTTGTGTAATTGATTAGGGTGAATACCTTAAGTAATTTTCAAGAAAATTTTTCAAATTAGGAATTTAATAATAAGGTAAGTGGTATTTTCCTAAAATGATAATATGAGTATTATGAAAATTAAAAAAATATGTTAAATAATATTGTCATAATTAAGTTTTAACTGTCCCAAAAAATGTCCAATGATGAAAGCAACCTTTCAAAGATGACAAGGGTCTGTTCATTCGTACTGCATCTGAAGCATGCAAGAGTTTGAAAAACCTGAAAACTCATGAACTGAGCCTTTAAAGTGATGAATCAATCATTGAAACGTTAAGTCATGCTTTGATTTCATGAAGTATGAACTCTCAGAATGATAAGTCCTGTATTTCAAATAATTGTCACCCAAAGTGTGCAACTTGTCAAACCAATGTTCGTCACGTGAGACCAAGGCTCAACTTCATGAAAATAGAAGTTGATTTTGATAAAATGAACATCATAAATGAATTTAAAAGGCCCAAAAACCTTAAAAGCACTATTAAATCTCTAAAAAAGGCCACAAAATGCCTTGAAAACCCCCTCAGATTGTATAAATGTTGCATACGCACTGAATACACACTTAGGAGCACATGCACACACATTGTGTGCATATGCATGCATCCTAAGATGCATGCACACACAAAAAACCCATGAACATATGTTCCTAAATGCGTACACATGAGCAAAGTGCGAGTAGGCATGAGTACACATGCATAAAATGTGGGCACAAGTGCAAAAATTTATGCTCTATAAATACCAATGTCCACTTCCCATTTTAGGGGGGGGGGGGGGGGTTGTTAAACACTATACTAAAAATTTGCCAGTTTGAAAGGCTCATGATTCCTGATTTATATACTTTTAGCTCATTTCACTCATTTTTTTTATAGAATTTTTAGATTGATTTGAACTAAACCTAACCTCATCTCTATCAAAGCATGCTTCAAAGGTATACAAATTTGTATTTTACACGTCATTTTCAACATCTCAACAAGGATGATTTAATTTCTACACAATGCTAAAGCTTCAAAAACATAAGAAACAAGCTCAATCGAATTTTTGGACCGAATAGTCATTTTTGCAAGTTTATTTTTTCATATTTTGCATCATTATTATAATCCTTTCTATTTTCATTTAGTATAAACAATTTGAGACTTATTGTGATTTGCGTGATGAGACTGTCATTTTGCATGCTATTTGAATAATTTTTGTGCTATTTTTGTTTTATTAAACTATCATCTTGTATTATCTAGCTTTAAAATGTGAAAAATCACAAAAAATATTATTTGAATGTTAAATGTGCACTTTTTTCATAATTTCATATCATATTCAGTACTTTTTTATTATCTTTGCATCATCTTCATTAGAAAAATCACTTTTTATAACAAAATCTGCATTTTCATATTAATTTTATGTTATGTGCATAAAAGTATCATTTTCTACATTAAATCCTCATTCTCCCTTTCAAAAATATAAAATTTATCATCTCCATACAAATTCTTCATCTTATGTATTTTAGGATATTTTCTTAACAAAAAATCATATTTTGACATTAAAGAATCAACATCTTTATATCATTTCTGCAGCTCGATATGAAAAATCATAATTTTTTAAATAATGTTTGTATCTTGCATCCAAAAGTATTGATTCTGCCATTTTTTCCTACATTTCATCATATTAACGATGTCAAAATCAAATTTTGACATGAATTAACACTTTAACATGAATCACTTTAACATGAATTTCACTTCTCTTATATCAATTATGCATCTTTTTAACATAAAGATCAGATTTCTAGCACAAATCTTGCATTATTAGCATCAAGCTCGTATCCCGATCTCAATGTGTTATTTTTAATATAAAAATGACCTTCTTTTACATCACTTCTACATTTTTATATAAAAAATTAGACTTTTCGTATAAATTCTTTACTTTTAGCTCAAAATTATCACCTCTACACAAGCTTGCATTTTACATCATTCTAAAATAAATCTGCCAATTTTCAAGTTCAAAATGCATCTTTGATGCTTAAAATCACCTTTCTCACATATTTGCATCAAAACTGCTTCTTTTTCACTCCTCAGTATGAAAATAAGTATCTTCCCTCTTTTTGAATCAAAATGCATTTAACAAAGTGAAAAATCATATTCTCAAGTTAGAGCTTCCATTTTGTGGTCCAATGATGCAACCATGCATATTTTCCTAATATTTTAATCATTTAGATTTTAATAACTATTTTATTCAATTTTCATTTTAAATCCTATAAGTGCACATGATTAAATACCTTTATTTACTCTTTCAACTAATTGAGTATTTCCTACCTATTTGCTATTTGTGAATTAGTAGATGGAATTGCACACATTTATGCTAATCTCTATCTTATGGGTGTATTCTAGATCTAGGACTAGACTTATATTTTTGCACTTTTTTTCTTTTTTTTCAAATGCATTTTACTAGGAAAGTGATGCAATAATTGCAATTAATTTTCTTTACTTTCCATTATCATATGATGTGTGGAAGTATATATACAAACTATCATTCCAAAACTAGGGTGCTATGGTAGCCATGTATTGAGGATTATATAATGAGAAATACCTAAAAAGTAGATATGATATTTCGGACCCTAAATCTTTACTGGGGACGATACTCATTGAGTGACCCAATGTCATCCCTTACATTTTCCCAATTTTGAAAAATTGGGTGTGACTTTATAAACAAAAAATTTCTCACATGATCCTGAGACTATAATATGAACCCTAAAAGGGATTCAAGTATAAGAATGGAGCCGAATGATGAAGAATTCAAGCTAATTAGTTTAATTTCATACTTCAAATTAATTAGCTTGATATGGAAAAATTTTGAATATTAGCCCAAGGATCATCAAGGATAAGTTTATTAATGGAGTTAAACCCCTTGCTTATTAAATTGAAGCAAGATACTTAGCTATTAAAAGATGAACAATCATATAATTCTAAGTCTAACCTAGCAATTATAATGAAAGCTAGAAGTGAAACAATTTAAATAAACTTGCAAAGTTCCAAAAGAACAAGGTATAAGGAAAAAACCTCACTTTTTAATATTTCAATCCTTCAAATTCATTTTACATTGGGTTAGCCTTTATATAGGTATATAAACAACCTAATCCTTGAAGAAAAAGGTTTTCTTCCTTATTCCCAAAGATGCCTATATAGGAAAATCCTTAATTAAGGAGGTTTCCTTCAAAATAAGACCACTAATGACAACTCATCTTTAAAAAGTTAAAATTGAAAACTAATGACAACTCATGACAACTAAGCATTGAAGCATGCCATGTCACATGTCATGTACGATGTTGACCATTGACCTTAACTTGTTGACTCTTTGACTTTGAATTATTGACTTATTGACTATGACTTAGAATATCATTGAATATTCTCATATTTTCTTAAATCTTCCTTATTGACTCTAAAATAGAAACATAACTTAAAATCCATCCATATCAAGCTAATTAATTTGAAGTATGATATTAAACTAATTAGCTTAAATTCTTTATCATTCTGCTCCATGCTTATACTTGAATCCCTTTTAAGGTTCATATTAGACTAAATGTTGTCCCTATCCTGTAAACGAAATGGATGTCCCTTTGTTTAAGTTGCCATGTCCCAAGAAAAACTAGGGTTTTCTTGCTCTTCAAGTCGCTCATTATACGACTCCACTAAGGACCACATGTGTACCACTAGTCCTTATCAGCCAATGATGACATAAAGTGATCCACTATGATTCCACTTGAGTCATCGGGTGATAGATTTAGATTCGTCACCTTTAGCCTCAACTCTTATGAGTTATTAAAAGAATGATACACTTATAGATCGAAGTCCATAGCCTTAGTCATAGGGGGGCATTCTCATTAAAGGAGCCTTTAGTCTTATACCCTTGACTCAGCTTATGTAAATAAAGTAATAAAAACTTCCCTTAAGGTCCCACCAAGCTTTGCATGCTAAACTTATCCTGATATTGTCCGTTTGACTTGAAATTTATAAATGCTATGACATCTCTAGTTTCTATCATCGATTGACATCATTATGTTAGTTCTTGCAAACTGCTCATACTTAGACTTGTGTGATCCTTGTTCACCTCATGCAAGCTTGAGAATCATACACTTTAGTTTGAATAACCTATAAGAACTGGCAGAAAATGATATCTTTTGATAATGGAACCTATAAAGCGTTGTCCATTTACCTTTGTTAGATCAAATAAATAAATTAGGAATTTAACCAAATTATGGACGTTCATGTTAAAAGAATCAAATTGTAAATTATTAGATAAGACTTCATGCCTCTTAGTAAACATATCAAATATCGATATGGGGACACAAACTTATACCTCTTTTATTACTGTAGCCCTAATGCATGCGAGTGTGTATGGACTATAGATGCCATTTAAGACCCGACAACTGATCCCCATATTGATATTGTATGTTTACCTTGAGTATATTTGAGTATCACTCTATAACTTACCTTTTGATTATGATCAATTCAAATCAAAACAATATAGTCTGAGAGTGGAACCATAGTTCCCTCTTGAATACTAGATAGAAACCCATATAGGAAAGAGATTGAATAACTACATGGAGCAATAAGGTTGGAAGGAGAGCTTACTTGTGATTAGTTTATTCCTTATATAGGAAATGCTAACCATTCTTATCAAATTCTTTTTAGACATGTATACATAACATACACATAAATAATATACACTAACCATATTCTTTTACAACCATTATACATTCATCACAATAAGGTTATGCACGAGCATACCATGCATACATGCTCATCTTATTCTTTTATAAGAACACATCATGCATGCATGATTCATCTTTGTTGAACATTTGCATGATCAAGTTTTAATCTATATTTATTTTGACTTTAATAAACATGTTTGGACCACTAATATTCTTTATCTAAGTGTGATTATAAGCATAGGTACCTAATTATGCTTAATGAAAGCAATGTTTATTGATCGTGTCTTAAATTAAGTTAAGGACATTTTAATCACATTTGAAGTCTCTAAATACCCATTATGTCCCATAAGGCATAGGAAGTGAACTGGGCATAAAGGAGTGTGTTCAGAGGTAAAATAAATAAGGTTTAGTGAGGTTAGCCTACACTCATGATCCAGTCTATGCTTATAACCTATACATGACCATGAGCGTCCATGAGAAAAATGGATAGTACGCTTACCATCTATACTCATGACCATGACCAAACCATGAGTGTTGCTAATGGATACATTTGCAAGTAACGATCATACTTTTCAATGCTTAAGACTCCCAGCCTACGCTTACAACCATGAGCATCTGAAATCCTACAAAAAGCTAAAATTACATTAAATGAAGAAGAAAGAGGATAAGAGGATAAGGATGAATATAATGGCTTCCAATAACCATTTTTCACTCTCTAACTGTAAATTAAATACCTAGAACTTCATTTAAGAAGTTACATAAGTTAGTTGAGCATTTAATCTCTTTGAAAAATTTTCTCCATTATTAAAAAATTCTCAATTGTATTTGAGTATTAGTTGTGTGCTAGATTAGCTCTCTTCTTTAGCTTCTTTCTTGGGTTGAAAAAGGAAAGTGAGGAATTAATGCTAGTGGTTTAAGTTCAAGTGTAAGCCTCAAAACACTTATGATTAATTGTTGGTTAGAGCTTAGCCTTCAAAAGCTCACTGTGTTGTAAAGGTTAGAGTTAAGCCATAAAACTCTTGTAAACTCAATCTAGATTAAAAAGATTGAAGAAGGTGTTAAAAATCCTACCTTGGGGATAAGTTAGGTGGAGACATAGATTCATTTATGAATTGAACTCCTTAAATTTTGTATTGTTGAGTGCTTCTCTTTCTCTTTTATTTAAACTATTCTTTAATCCTTGATAGCCTTAATTTTCTTTTAATTCTTAATTTTCCCTATTCACCCCCTTTAGGGCCTCTTTCAATTAGTATCAGAGCTAAACTTGTTGGTACTTAATTATAATAAGGTTAGATCATGGGCAGTGAGGGTATGAACTTTTCTTCTTTAAGACCTTTCTTTAATGGGTTTGATTATCCCTATTGGAAGTTTACAATTGAGCTATATCTTAATAGTTATCCAATTAGGCTATAGGAAGTAGTTCTTGATGGTTGAGAGCCTCCTAAAGCCATTCTAGATAATATGGAAATCCTTATTGATAGAACTCAATGGATATAAGAGCAAAGGGAGGCAAACTATACAAACAAGAAAGTAATGAAAATCTTACTTGCTTTCATGTCTAGAGAAGGAGGGAAAGTCCAACATTACTTATCCATTAAAGAAATTTAGGGACTCTTGAGAATCATTTTGAAGGTAACATTCAAGTGAGAAGCAAGAAAGTTCAATTGCATGTATATGAATATGAGCTCTTTGAGCTCTTTAAGATGAAGCCTCAAAAATCCATCACCAAATGATAAATAGACTCAATGCCCTCCTCACCACCTTGAGAAAGCTTAGAAAACACCACTCTAAGGAAGAAATCAATGCAAAGATTCTTAGAATCCTTCCTAAGAAGGATTGGGAATCTAGAGTGACTTCTATTAAAGAAGCTCATAGCTTATCAGAGCTTTTAGTCGACTTCCTTATTAGCAAGCTTTTGACACATGAACTCACATTAAAGAAAAAGGAAGATAAAAAGGAGGAAAAAGAAGAAAAGCATTAATTTTAAGGCTTTATAAGATGATAGTGAAAAGCAAAGTCTTGAAGATTCTAGTGATGAAGATGGTGACATTGTAATGCTTACAAAGAACTTCAAGAAATTCTTGAGAAAGAAGAATTCCTCAAGAACTAGAGACTTTAATAAGAAGTATAAATGTATGAAGAACAAAGAGGTTACTTATTATGAATGCAAGAAACAGGGTTACATTAAAAGTGAGTGCCCCCTAAGCTTAAATTCAAGAATAAGGGAGCTAAGGATAAGAAAAAGGCTTTTAAAGCTTCATGGGAAGACTCCTTTGAATCAAAAAAAGGAAGAGGAGTAACAAGAAGTGGCCAACCTTTATTTCATGGCTTTTGAAGACAAAAATAAGGTATTGTGTACTTCTCATTCTTCTTATGATGATTATGATGATGATAAGAGCTCTATTATGAGCAAACTTATACTTAAATGTAAAAGCTTGCTCTCTAAGAAAAAGTTTTACCAACATGAGTTATCTAGCTTGAACAAGGAATTTAGAAACTTGAAAAATGATTTCTCTAAACTTGTGAATCAAATGAAAAACTTGTTGATGACTTGAAATCTTCAAATTCCTTAGATAATCAACTTAAGAAAGCTAATGATGAAAATCTTAAGCTTTTGAATGAGGTCTTAGAGTTGAAGAATTTCATTTTTAAATTCAAAATAGGAAATGAGACTTTAGAGAAGAATTTCATTTCTAAATTCAAATAGAAAAGGAGACTTTAGAGAAGAATTTCATTTCTAAATTCAAAATAGGAAAGGAGACTTTAGATAGTCTACTTGATTCTAAAAATTTTTATGAAGATACTCATGGAATTGGATATAAAAATAGAATATCTTCCTTATCATCATCACACATTAACTTTGTTAAAACCTCATGAGACTTAAGTTTTTAAAGCTAAAATGTCTCATGTGTCAGATGGAAAGGGAAAGTCTCACATAACTTAACCTTCCTTGACACAAAGGGCTAAGGTTCAAACTTAGAAGACCCAACTTAGATGTGCTTATATGTACATTAGATATAATAATCATAAGCATGCTACACAATCACCACATAATAGACAATATAATTGTCAATGCATGTCTCATACTCCTCATTTGACATAAAAAAACTTTAGGAAACCTACACAACCATAACACAAAATGTATGTCTCATACACTAGAAAATCATATGCACCTAAAATAAATAGATTTGCCAATGTTAAATGTTTCTATTGCATGACCAAATATCAGACTAGCAATGTGTTCTTCTATAGAAGACTATACTTACAATTGCTTCCTTTAGACTACTTTGAGACTAACTAATCTAGACTAACAAAGGTTTGGGTTCAAAAGAATGTTTGAATCATGTTATGTAGGTGTGCTTAAAGTCCATAAGAATAAAAAGCAAGTGGTACCTTGATAATGGATGTTCAAGATACATGACAGGAGACAAGGAGCAATTCAACAAGCTTAATGTTAAAGATGAAGGTCATGTCACATTTGGGGATAATGCCAAAGGAAAGATTATAGGCATTGGAGAAATTGGCAACCCTCAATCCTTATCTATTTATCATGTGTTGCTTATTGGTGGTCTTAAGCATAACTTACTTAGCATTAGTCAATTATGTGACATGGGAAATAAAGTCACATTCTGTCCTAGAAATTACTTTATTGGTAGCTTAGATGATGACAAAGTAGTTTTTAGTAGTGAAAGGGTTGACAATATTTATGTCATTGACTTAAAAAAAGTTAATAATAAAGACATTAAATGCTTAATGTCTATTTCCCATGACACATGAACTTAGCATAAAAGATTAGGACATACAAACTTTAAGCTTTTGGATGATCTTATTAGATACGAACTTATGGTTAAATTACCTAAATTGAAGTTCAGTAAGGACAAGCCTTATGATGCTTATAAAAAAAGGAAAGCAATCAAAATCTTCCTTTAAACTCAAGAATGTAGTGTCCACTTATAGGCCTTTTGAACATATTCATATGGATTTATTTATTCCTACTAGAGTTACTAGTCTTAGTGATATGCACTATGCATATATTTTACTTGATGATTACTCTAGATTCATTTGGATGTGTTTTTTTGCTCATAAGAATGATACCTTTAAAGCTTTTGAACATTTTTCAAAGAGAGTTACAAAAGAAAAAGGTTTTTGTATTTAAACTATTAGAAGTGATAATGGAACCGAATTTGAAACTTAATTCTTCAAAACCTTTTTCAATGAAAATAGTATTTCACATACACTCTCTTCTCCTAGAACACCTTAACAAAATAGGGTTATTGAAAGGAAAAATAGAAATCTAGTGGAAATGTCTAGAATAATGCTTCATGAGTATAACTTGCCTTTATACTTTTAGGTGGAAGCCATTAACACCTCTTGCTATATAGCAAATAAAGTATTTAAAAGACCAATTTTAAAAGAAATTTCTTATAAACTTTGGAAGAATAAAAAACCTAAGATCTTATATCTTAGAGTATTTGGTTATAAGTGCTTCATATTAAACACCAAGGACAATCTTAGGAAATTTGACTCCAAAGTTGATGAAGGGATTTTTATAGGCTATACCACCATTAGCAAAGCATATAGAGTCTTTAACAAAAGAACTCTAATGGTTGAAGAGGCAATGCATGTTGTATTTGATGAATCTAATCCACTTAATCCTGGAAAGGATGTTTGTAGTATTGATGTTGTAGATAAGTTGTTAGACATAAACCTTTAAGAAAATAATGCAAACAAGCTCTTAGAACTTGAAGCTCCAATTAATGAAGATTATGAAGAAGTCCTTAACTTATATTAAAGAAGGAACTTCCCAAAGATTGGCAATTCAAGAAAGCAAATCCTCAAGACCTCATAATTTGTGACATTATAAAGGGGGGGGGGGGGTACTAGATCTTAACTCAAATCCATGGTTAATTTAGCCTTCATATGTCAAATTGAGACAAAAAATTTTAATGATGCTTTGAGTGATGAAGTTTAGGTCCTTTCTATGAAAGAAAAGTTAAATTAATTTAAGAGAAACAAGGTTTGGACCTTGATTCATAGACTTAAACATCATCCTATTGTAGGCACCAAATAAGTGATTAGAAATAAGATGAATGAATAAGATGTCATAACTAGGAACAAAGCTAGACTAGTAGCTAAAGGATATAATCATAAGGAAGACATTGATTATGATGAAACCTTTGCCCTCGTTGTAAGGTTATAAGCTATTAGAATGCTACTTGTGTTTGCATCTTATATGGACTTTAAACTCTTCCAAATGGATGTCAAAAGTGCATTTTTAAATGGTTTCATCAAAGAGGAAGTCTATATTGAACTTGAACAACCTTCGGGTTTTTAAAATTTTGAATTTCCTAATAATGTATTTAAGCTTTCAAAAGCATTATATGGATTGAAATAAGCTCATAAAGCTTAGTATGAAAGGTTGAGTAACTTTTTATAAGAGAAAGGTTTCTTTAAAGGAAAAGTTGACACAACTCTATTCATAAAAAAATCAAAGCATGATTTACTTATTTTGTAAATGTATATTGATGATATTATTTTTTATGGTACTAACCAGTACTTGTGTGAGGAATTTTCTAAGTTGATGAAAGGAGAATTCAAGATGAGCGTGGTGGGTGAGCTCAAGTTCTTCCTTGGACTTCAATTCAAGCAATGTAAGGAAGAGATCTTCATCAACCAAACCAAGTAGACAAGAGACATTCTCAAGAAGTTTAGGATGGAAGGAGCTAAAGCAAGCAAGACTTCTATTAGCACCACTACCAAACTCACCAAAGATGAGAATGGCAAACAGGTTATTAAAAAATGATATAGAGGTATGATTGGATCCCTTCCTTACTTAACTGCTAGTAGACAATATATAGTGTTTGCTACATGCTTATATACAAGGTTTCAATAATGTCCTAGAAAGTTTCATCTAAATGCCATTAAAAGAATTTTCAAATATGTGGAACTATGCATTTAGGACTTTTGTATCCTAAGATTTCAAGTTTTAATTTAATAAGCTATTCAAATATGGATTTTATCGATAGCTTATTAGATAAAAAGGGCACATCTGGAACTTGCCAATTTTTAGAAAATTGCCTAGTCTCTTACTTTAGTAAAAAGTAAGTCTCGGTTGCCTTGTCCACTACTGAAGCCAAGTATGTTGTGGCAAGTTATGGTTGCTCGTAAATCTTAGGGAAAAAATAACAACTAATGGACTATAGCATTGATATTGATGACATTCCAATTAAATGTAATAACACAAGTACTGTAAACCTTAGCAAGAATCCCATTCAACATTCAAGAACTAAGCATATAGACATTAGACATCATTTCTTACATGATCATGTCAAAATGGTGATATTCATCTTGAATTTGTGAACACTAATCACTTGCTAGTGGATATATTTACCAAGCCACTTAGTGAAGATCGAATGAACTTCATTAAGCATGAGCTTGGAATGCTAGATGGTGCTAGCGTGACTTGATTCCTTTATTTTAATAATTATTTATAATGATTTTCTGTTGAGTACTTACGATCATTTTATACTCAATTGTGGCTTTTAAAAGTTTTTTTTATTCATCCTTTGCATAGTTTTCTTTTTTGTGTGATAAAGTACTAGTAGATATGTTTATTTGAATATTTATGACATTTATCATTATTCTTGACTAGTAGGATATTGATTATTTGCCTATTTGTCATTAAAATGCATATCTTTGAATTTTATTGTGCCTATTATCTCAAAATCAGAATATTTAAATATTAAAAAATTGTCTACATACAAACTTTTAGTGCATTGAATTATTTATTCATGTGTGCATAATGCATTGTATTAATTATATCATATGTGGATTTATTTCGCCTACATGAAAATTTTGTTGGCCTATAGGTGATTTTATTTTATTTTGCTATTTAATAATTAATTATTTCAATTAATTATATTCAAAATTAGCAAAAATTAAAGTGCCCATGAAATTCTGCATTTTCATGCTCAATTATCTTTAAATTAAACCCATTTTTTCATTTAAATTTACTTTTCATTTAAATAATTTTTCATTTTTGTCAATTAAGTCCATTAGGACTAAATTGCAACAATTTTTTGATGTGACTGCAAAACATTTAAAAAGCTTAGGAGGCTATAGGCAATTTTGTCACAAGCTGCTAGGTTGCCTGTCTGGGCCGTCAATGCCCTAGGTCCCTCAGAGTCCATGCTCAGGACCATGAGTGGCTTGTGAGTGTCGACCTATCCCTCGTGCCTCTGCTTGACACGTCCCTCCTAGAGCTTGCCACCCTAACGGTCCATGCTCAGGATTGTGAGCATGGCCTAAGCCTACTTCTCCCTTGCTTCAATGGTCCTGCATGCCTTTTTGACGATTTTGGTAAGTTTTTTCTTACATCTTAACTGTTTTTTGGTCAGTTTGCTACATTTTTTTATCCCTTTTTCAGCACAAACAGATACATTCATTTTACAATATTATTTTTTTTCATCTTGCGTCATTTTCCTTATTTTTCTTCTTCACTTCTCCTTCCCTCATTAACACTGGTGTATTAATCATTTTGCCATTCTTAGCTTTTTTTTTCTTAGTCATTACACTTTTTTTTTCTATTCTTGCAATTTCCATTCTTCTTTACCTATTAAATTTTTTGTTATTTCATTGCCTTGCAAATTCTTACAATCTCACTTCCTTTATAATAATAATAATAATAATAATAATAATATATTATTATTATTATTATTATTATTATTATTATTATTATTATTATTATTATTATTATTATTACTACTACTACTACTACACAGGGGGCACACATTAATTATCCTTTATTATTGTTACCTTCTTACAAATTGTTTCTTTCTACCTTCTTTAATTTTTATTTTTTTATTTTATTCTATTTTATCTTTGTAATTCTTGCAAATTTCATTTCTCCTTCCCTCTTTACCATTTTCAATTATTGCATCTTCTTTTCTTATTGAATCATTAATTTTTTCTTTTTTGCAACCCTTGCCATTGCCTTTCACCTTCTCCTAAATTCAATTGCACCATCCCTATATATTTTCTTTGTTACTGCTTCATCTTTATCTCTAATCATGGATCCTAAGAAATCCTCTAGGCAAACTACTACTCCATCACTTTCTCCTAGAAGAGCTGCCAAAGAGAATATAAGATCAACTCCTCCAATCTACTACAATAATGCTTAAATTTGTTCAAGAACACAAGCTTTCTCTTAAAGAAACTTAATTTCCTCAAGATACATGTGCAAAACCACTCTTGAAGAGCTTGGATGCCTTGATGAGGTAAACACTCTTCTTAATAGGGTAGGCCTCTCTACCATTACCTTTGATATTCAACCCACATGTCCTCAACTAGTTATTGAATTTTTATCAAATTTTTGCCTTAGAACTCACTCTTTCGATGCCACTAATCCCCCTAATAGCATGAGAGTCAAATTATGAGGGAGGGATGGATTCTTATTCACCCAAGATTTTGATGCTTTGTTTAGGTTTACTCAATAGGGCCTCTCCCAAATTAACACCACTTGGTCACCCCTTAATTTTTAGTACCACCATTGCAAACTCATTGCCTCTAGATATCATGCCTGTTATACCAAATCCTCTTCCATTCAATCCAAAGCTCTTTAATATATTCATAGGTTTCTTGCTTTCTTCAATTAATATAAGAGGCAAAAGCCATGAGTCTATTTCCTTTGAAGACCTCTTCTTACTTCATTATATGTTGAAGACCTCTTCTTAGTTCATTATATGGTTGATAATGAACAAATTAACATGGGTTGACTCTTTCAATGGAAATTATGGTTATGAGTGATAGTGTTTTGAGAAACTTATCTATCGAAGGGTTCATAATTGAAATTTCCACCATTTTAACATTAACCCTAACTGTTTAGAGTCTTATCCTTCCATTTTTCTTGACAACACCTTTATCAAGAATTCTTAACCCTTCAAAAATTTTCAAAACTTATGGCTTTAGAATGAGGAAGAAGTAGCTCAAGCCATCGATGAAGAGCTTGAACAATATTTTTATAAGATTGATCATTTCACCTCTCATGAAATGGAGGCAATAGAACCTCCACCTCCAACTCTTTAAAGAAAAAGAACTATAGGTAAAGGATCCTTAAGTGGTGCTTAAACTTACGATCATAAGCGTCCATGGGTTGGAGACATGTTTGATCATAGGTCATTAATGGAAACTAACTTCAATGCTCATTTTATCAGGTGGAAACTTATTTCAATAACTACTTTGATCAAGTGGAAAATCATCTCACTTATTTGCAATATGATGTCCATTATTTATATGAGCAATAAGGCTATCAATGCCAATGGGCACCTTTCTCGTATCCCCCATCTCAATGAGGCAATGAAGATCAAGGTCTTAGTGATAATGGAGACGATCAAGCCTAGTTTCTTTAGAACTTTCCTTCTTTTCATGCATTCCTCTTATGTATTTAATTTTTTTCCTTTTTTTCATTTCATGGACTATATGCTTCTATGCTTATATTTATGTTTGTATCCATGTATTTTAATCTTATGTCATTGTTCATGTCAATGTACTTGGAATGCTTTTATTATAAAGTTAAGTCTTTTAGTATTTCCTTTTCTTTCCTCTCTAATTTATCCAAATTTTTTTTCCTTTGACAAAAGGGGGACAAGAATGAGATTTTGAATGATGGATTTAAAAATGAATGTTAAATTGGATATCTAAATGACTTAACAATTTACTTTCATGACTTTATTTTTTAATGTGCACACTTAAATATCTTTTTTCTTTGAATATATATTTGATTGACATACAAATTTAAATAATTGTTCTAATGACTTAAATATTTGATGGTTACATTTATGTGCATATTTAATGCTCCATTGAATTATTTGAATGATTAAATGAATACATTCATATACATATGTATTTAAGTGCAATTATCTTAACCCACCCAAGCATATATTAAACGGGTTATATTAAAAACTCTTAAAAACCTTAGTAAATGTTGAGGGGGAGCACCTTAAGCAAAGCAAGACACACTTTCACTTATGATTTCTCTTTATTATTTAAAATTGTTTATCAAAGTCAAAAAGGGGGAGATTGTTGAACATTTATATGATCAAGTATTAATCTATACTTTTTTTGACTTTAACAAACATTTTTGGACCACTAATATTCTTTGTTTAAGTGTGATTATAAGTATAGGTATCTAATTATTCTTAATGAAAGTAATATTTATTAATAGTGTCCTAAATCAAGTTTGAGGACATTCTAATCACATTTAAAGCCTTTAAATACCCATACTTATATTCCATAAGGCATTGGAAGTGAACTGGGTGCAAAGGAGTGCGTTTAAAGGCAAAATAAATAAGGTTTAGTGAGGTTAACCTATGCTTATGATCCATATATGACCATTAGTGTCCTTAAGAAAAGTGGTTGATACGCTCATCGTCTGTGCTCATGACCATGACCAAACCATGAGCTTCGCGAATGGACACTTTTATAAGTAACAATCATATTATTCAATGCTCATGACCCTGAGCCTACGCTTATGATCATGAGCATCTGAAATCATGCAAAAGCTAAAATTGCATTCAATAAAGAAGAAAGAGGTTTGGGATGAATTTAATGGCTTTTAACAACCATTTTTCACTCTCCAACTATAAATTAAAGACCTAGAACTTTATTTAAGAAGTTATATAAGTTGGTTGAGCATTTAATCTCTTTGAACAATTTTCTCCATTCTTAAAAAATTCTCAATTGTATTTGAGTGTTGGTTGTGTGCTAGATTAGCTCTCTTCTTTATCTTCTTTCTTGGGTTAAAAAGGAAGTGAGGAGTTAATATTAGTGGTTTAGGTTCAAGTGTAAGCCTCAAACCACTTATGATTGATTATTGGTTAGAGTTTAGTTTTCAAAAGCTCATTGTATTGTAAAGGTTAGAGTTGAGCCATAAAACTCTTGTAAACTCAATCTAGATTAATAAGATTGAAGTGGGTATTAAAAAATCCTAACTTATAGATAATTTATATGGAGACATAGATTCATTTATGAATTTAACTCCTTAAATTTTGTGTTGCTGAATTCTTCTCTTGCTCTTTCATCTAAACTATTCTTTAATCCTTGATTAAGCCTTAATTTTCTTTTAATTCTTAATTTACCCTATTCAATCCCCCCCCCTCTAGGGCCTCTTTCAATCTTATATTTATTTTGTGTCACGAATGTGCAAAAATATAGCTCTCAACATGAGTAATCAAAGAAGATACTTCCTACCAATAATTAAAAGAAAACTAAGAGAGGGGATTCAAAAATTGCTCACTGATGGTACTATAGTCGAGATCCTCCAAGCCTAAATTAAAGCCACCAACACTTAAGCTAGAAACACTCTAGAGGGGAAACACATTGCTAATATGCTAAATGAAGCTTTGGCATCTATTAATCTAAAGGTGGATAAAGGAAAAGGTATTCTCCAAACTCTTGAACAAGTTAAAGATGATGATGAATAATATCATTCTTTAAAGAAAACACTATAACCATAGTTCCAAGCTTGGATTTTTAAACTCTAATTAACCTAATGCTTAATAACCTTATGAAAGGAAAAGAATTAATCAATAAGAGATTCATAAGGAACTATAATGCTCAAGTAGCTCGTTATACAAATGTAAAATTATGCTCAATCAACTCTAATGCTTAAATTGAGTAAGAGTATCCAAAGGATGGATCCCTTGGCAAAATTCACACTAAGTAATATAAGAAAGGTAGAGAATATATAAAAATGGAAATTAATGCATAAAGGCATCTACTACAATGCTCTAAAAAGGAGTAAGAGTATCTCAAAGGCTTTTTAATAGTATTCATGCTAAGTAATATTGGAAAGGCAAGGAATTCTTAAAAGTGAAAAAGCCTTGCAATATTAAGTAGCATAATTAAGCATTTGTGCCTATTAAGGTAATGTAATGTTAATAAAAGTTGTCTTATTTATTAAATTCCTAGTGGCCTCATCTTGAGGAACCCTTATCTAGTCATTTAGGATGCTTGCATTCCACTTAGTAATAAAAACATCTTCGAAGAAGAATTACTATGCAAATCTCAAAGAAATGATGGAAACTGCATTAGGATGAGGCTACCAAAGCTAGGGTCACTCAAAGTTCTTAATGCACACCTCTCCCCGATAAGGGTAAACCATCAAAAGCACAGTAAAAATCTACATGTCAAAAACCAAATTGCATTATAGCATCCTGATTTTACATGCACCATAATTTTAAAAATTACACAATACCTTCACTTGAAGCTTCGTACAAGCTAAACAGTGTTTCCTCATTTGAAGCTTTAAGTGGGTTGTATAGTATTCATAAATAGATTTTATAAGCATCATAGTTTTTATGCTTGAAGCCTTTGGACAGGTTATATAGCACCTATAAACAAGTCTTTACAATCATCACGATTTTCAAAACCTAATAGTTAAATCCTAGTCAAGGTTAAACAATATGTTTTTTACTTAAAGCCTAGTTAGGGCTATATAACATTGCATCCTTTCACTTGAAGCTTGGTCAGGGTTCTAAAGTGCAATTTTCTTCCTATGCATTGACAAGTATGAGCTTCCTATGAAGCAGGGGGGGCAATGTTGATACCTAAATTTCAACAGTCTTTAAAAATTCAATGATAAAGGTTCCTATCAATAAGATAGGGAAAACTTCTCTAAAAATCATCCCGAGTGTGCTCAAGTAGGATGAAAAACCTAAAAACACACCCGTAAACACCTAAAAACATGCACCCAAACTTGAAATACACTTGAAACTTATCAAAATGGCCAAAATAGTTAAAAATGGAGGTTGGGAGCCTATGGGCAAGCCTGACCTACAAGTGTGGGATCAACCCGTGGTTATGGGTTTGTCAACCTATGAATTAACCTACATTGATGGGTTAATTCTCGTAACATGACCCACAGATATTGGTTATAACCCACACTCGTAGGCTGAACCCTTGTGTCTATAAAATCCAAATTTTAACCATTTTTAGAGACATAAAAAAGATAGTTTAGAAAGAGAAAATATTTCCTTTTTAAGATGAATTTGGGACTATTTTATGATTATTTTCTCTTTTTAAACCCTTATTTACAAGGTGAACTACTTATGGGGACCCATTTTAAAACACTATTAGCCTACTTTTTTAACTTCTTTTAGAATCATTTAGCACTCCTTTTACTAAACTAAGCATCATTTTAGCCAAAGTGTGCTTTTAAGATAATTCTCGATCTTTCTGAGGGTTAACTTTTTTTGTGTATAAAATTTTATATTTCACATCATATTCTCTTAATCTCCTACTCTTTTCTTTCATTTTTATCATATTTGCATTTTATTTCATTTTATTTTAATTATTTATTATCTTGTAGTTAAGTTATGATTTTTTTTTTTTGTGATTTTGAAGTTTGAATATGATATGTCAAAGGAATGGATAGTTCAGGTTGTGATTTCAGAAGTGTTTGCATCATTTTTGTATTAATTATTAATTTTCATAATTTTTATATTATTTTCTTTTTTATATATATAAAATGGGTATTTTGGTGCTAGAGTTTGCATTTTTACCCTTTCTTATTATTTTATTTAAATTTTTATTTATTTATTTTTACAATTTTATTTCCATTTTGATAAACAAATATATATGTGTACACACACACACACACAAATAAATAAATAAAAATTCAATTTTTATATTTTATATATGTATCTATGTATATATATATATTTATTTATTTTACAATTTTTATTTCCTTTTTGATATATGTGTGTGTGTGTGTAAAAGCTTCTCTTCATTAGTGACTTTTGTGAATGTTCTCATTAGTGAAAAAGGAGAAAGAAAGGACCAATTGAAGGCCAAAATGTGGTAGGGTCTCTAAGCCCTACTCTTGATTCTCAAGTTTCATGGACTTAGAATTTCGATATAATTTACCTTTATTCAATAGATTTTTAGTTACATGCTCCTCTCTTTTGTATTTCCACTGCCTGCGTTCATGTATCTATATTTATGTGTATATGTGTGTGTGTGTGTATTAAAGCCAAAGGTTAAAGAAGGATTTCACTAGGTTTTGACACCTGGAACCTTCTCCTTTCAGCATTTGAACTCTACTTACTCTATCTTATTATATTGATAATAATAGAAAAGAAAAAGAGGTAAGAGGCTGCATAGATCAGCCTTCAATTTTCCTATCCCTTTAATTCAATCTATTAAAGGGCATTGATCACAAGCAACCATTCTAGTTCTTTTACTTATTTATTGCCCTTTATATAGTCATTGTCTTAGCCTTTTGTCTCTTTGCATTTCTTCTAGATGTCATTAATCTCAAGAATCTCATTATCAATCTCATTTCACTTCTCAATCTCATAATTAATTGAATTGAATCTTTTTCTAATTTTGGGTTCATGTTTGAATGAGGAATAAAACATTTATTTCTCTTTTGGTTCGATAATGTTAAAAGATTATTCAATTTTTTACTATTTAGAGTTTTGGGTTTTGCTTTGGTTTCTCCAATTGATAATGGGTTCATAATAGTTTTTATTATACCAGGTATTCTGGCCTTGGCTACTAATCATTGTTGCTACCTTCCTTGCCTTTAACTCTAATGATAATGATTCCAAGTGGCTTTTTGATTTTTTCATTGCTACTAGCTCCTCTACTGCCAGCTTTCATTTGCTTGCCCCTTGCTACTGCTGTTGCATTGTTCATCTTTTCTTTTATCTCTCAATTGCCCATCACTTCACATCTCATGTTCTCTTTCTATTTCTCAATTTTTGTAATACTTTATCATTAATTACTATACTGTGTTGTGAGCTTTTCATTCAAGCATCTCTCTTTCTATTTTTTTCACTAATTAACATTTCAATTCTCATCTTTATAGTTCCATAGATCATTTTGAAAAGCCTAAAGATTCTCAACTTTCTTTTCTTTTAAGTCTTGCAACAAAAAAGAAAAAAACGTAAATCATGAAAAAAAAGCTATCTATCATAGCATACACTAATTTCTTCTTTTATTTCATCTAATTTTGTGTTTAATTAATCCTTCCTTAATCTAATTTTTATTTTGTTTATTTTAATTGAAATTGTCAAGTGATTAAAAGAAAAAAAACAAATTACTTAAATCTACAGCAACCATGGTTTCCTTTGAAATGAACAACTACAATAGTGAGTTTAAATTCACTAATTTTAATTTTCTTAATTTTTTTTCTTTTTTTGTTTTTTTATTATGAAAAACTATTTGGTTCCTTGTTATTTGAGAAATTATTTCATTATGCAATTTCCATAAAGCTACTAAACTAACTATCATTTGTTTTGTTCACTATGGTCATTATTGTGATTTGTAAATTTGATCTCTTAAAAAAGGACTATGAGTATGATGCATATCATCAATTATGCAATTACCTGTTATTTTTATATGCTATGGTTTGTTTGTAGCATTTTAAAAGTCTAGAAATTTCTTTTAAAAGAAAAGAAACAAGAATAAATCAAACAATAAAATAACAAGAAAAGATTTATAGCCATATACAATAATACAAATATTGTTTTAGAATAACAAACAAAGAATAAATTAACAACAAAAAAATCAATAAAATTATACAAATATAGTTACAAAAAAATAAACTCGGGTAGGTGAAGAAACGACAACGGCAACAAGAAAAGGAACAACAATGATAGCAATGGCTCTTCTTGTATAAGATGACTTTTAAATCTAAGATGATAGCTGAGATTTTGAGTGGTGGTTATGGTTATGAGGGGGGCTGACTAGAGTAATAAAAGAGGAGACTAAGGTTTGAAAATGAAAATAAAAAATTGGAGATGAGAGAAAGGAGAAGAAGAAAGGGTGGCTAGGGTTTGAAAATGAAAAACAGAGATGACAGGAGAAGAAGAAGGGGGCGGCTAGGGTTGAGGAGAAGAGGGGGTCGACTGGGGTTGGGAAGAAGATGGGGTGGCTAGGCTAGTTTCATTATATATGGTAGCTATATGTTTAGGGTTTGTTAGAGTGTATTAGGGTGTTAATGTTACCATTCATTACACATTAAAACTATATAGTTTTGATATAATACTATGTAGTTTTTTTTTAAAAAAATATAGATTTGTATTTAAATTATATAGTTTTTAATTATATTTAAGAATTTAATTTATATTAGATTAATATTGAATGAGCTTATAGACAGGGGAAAAGAAGAACTATACATCTTCCTCCCAGATTCCATGTGGGCATCAATGACAATAATAATTGCTTTATTTCTTTTGTTCTATAATTTCATTAATATGGAATTGTTAGTATTAACTTGGATGTCTTTTAAAACTATTATTCATAATCTTGAACTAAGAATTTCTTTTAATTTCAAATTTTTTTTTTATGGTAGTTTGGATGAGTTTCTTTTGGATTGGAAATTAGGATTTGGATTTCTTTAGAATAACAATTCACTTGGACTTTAGTAATATGCTATGAACTTCTTTACCATTGGTTTCTTAATATATTTTAGGTTATCAACATGAGATATTGCTTTATTGTTAAAGATTTGAGCAAGTATATGAAACTTGGTGTATGGCTAATTATTGACCCTTCAATTGTTAAATATTTTGCTTGCTATTGAATTTTGATTGTGTTTCTTCACTAGCATATATTTTATTTTTTTATTTGCTATAGATGGAGGAGAAGGACCATGAGATAATAATAGAGTAGCCCTAAAGATTCTATAGAAGAAATAAATTGAGACAAACGCCATTGACTATGAAGAAATGGAGCTTAATATTGCTTATATTTTTCAGAATATTAGACACTTTATTTAGAGTGTAGCTTTCCTTAATTTCAATATTATTTGAAGAATAATCCAAAAGATGTTACCAAGGTAATGCATTCTTAGTGATCATATATTGTTTTTTTAGTTAATTTTATAAGGAATATAATTAGAGTATATGGATAGAAATTATGAACAATCCTTGTTTCCCTAATCATATTTCATTTTTCTTGCCCCTCTTCTTATATAAAAGTTAATGATTCAAATGAAAATTCACCTATATTTTGTGTAACAGATATCGTCATGGTACAGAAAGTCCTTTTCTTTCATTTCATAAACATACATTATTTGAAATTTTCAATTTTACACAAGTCCAGCAAACTCAAGCATGTTCATAGCAAATTCAAAGTTTCTACTTTTGCTTTCTTTTTTTTTTTTTAAATGTGAGTGTAAATGAAGCATGATAAGATAAATATTCAATTAAAAATTACAGGGCCAGGACAGTTTAAACTAGCACTTAAAATGATGCCTCTACTATAGTTCATCTTTTTACATTCATAAACTCTTTGGCAAGTACACATTTCCTTATTCAGCTTACTAATAAAGAAGGATTTTAAAACAACATGCATTTTCTTATATTAGTTTATTTAGTGATGTCTGATTCTCCTCAATTATTTTTTCAGGATCTCGGGAGTCTACAGTTAGTTATACTTGTCTACTTCGGATATGTTCTTCCTTAGCTACATTATGTATGCCATGTTAATATTTACTGTCTTATATTCATACTCTAGACACCGCAGTAGTAGTTGAATATTTTTATAAATTTATTTGTATTTGATTAGCTTAAAATTGGGTTTATGTATTATTATATTGATATATGTTCTGAGCATACATTTTGTGTTAGAGAGTGATATTTGTGATGGATTATTAAAGTTGTTGTGATATAGTATTGTTGGGAGAATATTTTAGAAGTGCATTTCTTGATTTATAGGTTTTGGGTTTGTTTCTAATATAAAGGAAACTTTATCAGATTTTTGTTAGAATTTTAAATTGACTTAATATTATTGTGAAATTTTTTTAAGGCTTACTACTAGTTTTAGAAGCTTCTCACTTTCCCATTCCCTAGTGCTAATTATGTACTTTTTGGGTTCGGGTCATGACAAAGTTGTTATCAAAGCTTTTGGTTGATTTTCTGCTATTTTGGTCATTGAATTATGTCCTTTCTTAAAATTACCATGGCGAATAGGTGGTAATGTCAATTGATGTTATCATTGCTTCTAAAATTTCATGCATATATTAGTTTTCTTATCATGTCTTAAATCTTGTTAATTTTTGCGTATTTTTAAGAAAGTTGAACGCGAACTGCTTATACTCTAGAGGCAACATAATGATAAGTAGTCCTTTTCATGATGAAGTTTTGATTCTAATTTGAACGCCTACTCCACCACTTAGTATAGGGGTAAGTCAAAGGTAGCATGTTATGTTGATGAGCAGTCATTTCATAATGAAACTCCTCCCTTTGTACCACTAGCCAAAAGAAGTGATAGACCTAGATCAATAACAATTCAGAGACAAGAACAATAGTAACTAACAGAAATAGCTACTCTAAATATATATCCTACAATTTTTGTATCTGGTGTAGCAAGGTGTAATCAAGGACTGGTAGCATTTAATCAAGCCATGCCCTTAGAATAGTAGATGCTACAATAGAGAAATCAGAGGATTTTGATTGTTGTGCTGTCAAATTAAGCAACTACATAAGACTAGTTTGACTTTTAATCTAGTCATATTAATATGATTATTATAACATGGTTGGAGTTTAAAGAGTGGCTTCTACGATACTTCTATTCACCTTCTATAAGGGATAATTACAGATGGTAGTTGATATATATAGCTAAAGGATAGCAATCAGTATAGGAGTGGACTCATGATTTTTTTCAAGCTATCCTATCGTGTTATAGACGTGATGCAAGATGAAGGAAAAGTAGTAGAACTATATGTTATAGGATTGGGTCAAGCATATATTGGCATCCGATCTGAGGACTAGAGTTTAGAGAGTTGTTTATAGATATAGTCCTATTGGATGTAATTGATATTAATATGATTTTAAAAATAGATTTGTTGGCTTAGCATTATGCTACTTTAGATTATCGAGAGAAGGAAGTGATTTTCAGAATTCCAAATGATGCAAAATTTTGATTCAAAGGTGATAAGAGTTCAATGCCTTAGAATCTCATTTCTACAATCATAACTAGAGAGATGCTCAGAAGGGGATGTCAAAGCTATTTCAATGCAGTTAAAGATACAAGTTCAAATAAGGAGGGTAATTAAGAATGTGCTAGTGGTGTGCAAGTTTCCTAATTTTTTCCTAAAAAATTACTAGGCTTGCCACTGGAAAGAGGGATAGACTTAGTAT
Organism: Mallotus nudiflorus; assembly: GCA_947683625.1. Taxonomy (NCBI): domain Eukaryota; kingdom Viridiplantae; phylum Streptophyta; class Magnoliopsida; order Malpighiales; family Euphorbiaceae; genus Mallotus; species Mallotus nudiflorus. The sequence continues at coordinate 1,478,835 of CANTUR010000243.1, forward strand.
TGATGTTGTACCTGGTACAAATCTTATCTCTAAGCCACCTTATAGAATGGCACTTGCAAAATTAAATGAGCTTAGAGAATAGTTGCAAGAGTTGCTTGGTAAGGGTTTTTTTAAACCTAGCATGTCTCTTTAGGGTGCACTAGTGTTGTTTATGAAAAAGAAAGATGGCAGCCTTCGACTTTGTATTAACTATAGACAATTGAATAAAGTTACCATCAAGAACAAGTATCCTCTTATAAGGATTGATAACTTATTTGATCAGCTTCAAGGGGCTCAATGCTTTTCCAAGATTGACTTGAGGTTAGGGTATCATTAGTTGAGAATTAGAAGTGGTGATATACCTAAGACTGCATTTTGGATAAGATATGACCATTATGAGTTTTGGTGATGTCTTTTGGGTTAACTAATACCCTAATAGCTTGTATGGACTTGATGAATCAGGTGTTTAGGCCATTATTTGATAAATTTAAGATAGTGTTTATTGATGATATCTTGATATATTCCAACAGTGAGGTAGAATATACTATGCATTTAAGGATGGTGCTTCAGACTTTGAAGGAGCATCAATTGTATGCTAAATTCTCCAAGTGTAAGTTTTAGTTGGATCAAGTGGCATTCTTAGGCCATTTGGTATCCAAAGATGGCATACAAGTGGATTTTAAAAAGATTAAAGCCATTAAATAATGGTCAAGAGATACGACAATCATTTAAGTGAGGAGTTTTCTAGGTTTAACTGGCTACTATAGGAGACTTGTGAAGTATTTCTCTAAGATAGCCATACCTTTGATAAGGTTAACTCAAAAAAATACTAAATTTTTATGAACATACAAGTGTGTGGAGCACTTTCAGATGCTTAAGGATATATTGACTTCAGCTCTAGTATTAACTTTAACTTCGAGAGATGAAGGGTATACATTGTATTGTGATGCTTCTTGAGTAGGATTGAGTCGTATATTAATACAGAATAGGAGATTAGTTGCCTATGTTTCATGTTAGTTAAAAAAAAGCATGAGCAAATCTACCCTACTCATAATTTGGAAATGGCAGTAGTAATGTTTGCATTGAAGATTTGGAGGCATTACTTATATGGTGTAACTTATGAAATATACACTAACCACAAAAGCGTGAAGTATATTTTTTAACAAAGAGATTTGAACTTCACACAAAGGAGATAGATAGAACTTCTGAAAGATTATGATTACTCTATCTTGTATCATCCGGGTAAGGCTGATGTGGTAACTGATGCACTAAGTAGAAAAGCCTTACTCATATTAACTCGAGAAGTCATTAAAGAGTTGCATAAACTGATTGATAAGGGATTGCAGTGGAAGGTAACTAAAAAATGTCTTTTTTAGCTTAATTTAAAGTGCAATTGGTGTACTTAAATAGAGTTAAGGCACTATAGAAAGAGCACCCATAATTGTAAAAGATATTATTTGAAGTGCAACAAGGCCAATCCAAAGATTTTTTTATAGACAATAAGGGTGTACTATGTTTGGACACTAGATTGTGTATGCAAGATGTGGATGAGCTGAGAAAACAGATTATGGAAGAAACTCATTTCTATACTTATAGAGTTCATCCTGGTTCTACTAAGATGTATCATGATTTAAAAGATATATATTTGTGGAATAGGATGAAAAAAGATATTGTAAAATTTGTATCTAAGTCTCTCATATGTCAGCAAGTGAAATTGGAACATTAGAAGCCCTCAGGATTATGCAGCAATTGCCTATCATAGAATGGAAGTGGGATATGATTGCTATAAATTTCATGACTGGATTACCTCGTACAATAAGAGGTTGTGATGCCATATGGGTGATAGTTGACAGCTTGACCAAGTCAGCTCACTTCTTGTCATTTAAAAAGACATAATATACTAATAGGTTAGCAAGGTTGTATGTCAATTGAATTGTTTGCTTGCATGGAGTGCCAGAAAGAATAGTGTCTGACAGATGAGCTACCTTTACTTTAATCTTTTGGCAAGAATTGTATAAAGAGTTGGGCATAAGACTTAACGTCAATATAACTTTTCATCTTTAAATTGATGGTCAGTTAGAATGGACCATTCAGACATTAAAAGATATGATGAGAATGCGTGTTATGGATTTTGGTGGTCAATGGGATATGTACTTATCATTTATTAAATTTATGTATAATAATAGTTATCATGCAAGTATTGGAATGGCTCCATATGAAGTGTTATGGAGCAGCCAACACACCAAGCTCAAAGAATTCAACATGATGAAGATGAGCATGGTCAAGAAGGCAAGGATCAAGTTCAAAAGGTTTTGAGTCCAATCAGCATGCCTCAAAGACCTATAACAAGGTCTCAATCTAAGAAGCTTCAAGAAGCCTTAATCCATCATCTACAAGGCTTTGTGAACTTAGCTAGTGAAAGTTTACAAGGACACCAAAGCTTTGTGCCAAGTGCAGCTCAAGTTCAATACAACTTAATTCAAGTCCAAGTTATTAATGGGTTTTAAATATGTTAAATAAGGGCTGGACGAATTTGTTATTTTAAAAGCCCATTAGTTTTAGTTAGTTTAATTATTCTTAAAATAGGAAGTATATCAAAATTCCTATTTAAGGTCTGATTAGATTAATTTCCTTTTTTTGTGATTAGGGTTATTAGTTTTCCTTACTCACTAAGGAAAACCTTGTAAAGGCTATATATATATGCCTTGGACGAATTTTATTATTCAGAATTGAAGTTTTAAAACCTAAAGGCTGTTTTGCTTTTATCTTTGTGTTCTTGTGTAGAATACATGCTTTAAGGAACATTCAAGTCAATTGATCATCTTCTTGTGGAGTGTTTCGAAATTGGAATTTAGAAACGAGTTTTCTTTATTCTAATTCTTTGATCATCTAAGTAATCTGATTTCTAACCATTCTTAGGAGTTGTTGTTGAATTGACTATTGGGGTTTTCAAGTTAATGCTTTGGGGGTTCGAATACATAAAGGGGTTCTCAATCTTATTCTTGGAGGTTCCGTATCATTTGGTATCAGAGCTTTGGCTCTAGATCAGGTTTTATCTTTTATAATTTTTATTCTTAATCCTGATTTCTTATGTTTTTCTTATTCTTTTAAAATCATTCTTATTTATTTTTGTTCTTCATTCTTGTGTTTTGTTCTTTGTTCTTATTTGTTAGTCTTGATTTTTTTTTCTTTTAGGTCAGTCAATTGTTTTGCATTCTGAAATTTAGATTTGTGTTCATAGTTGAAATTTTAAAAAAAAAATTCGTGCAAAAAAAAAAAGAGAAGAAATTTGAAAAAAAAAAGAAGCAAAAAAAAAATTCGTGAAAAAAAAGAGAAAGTTATTAGAAAAGGAAGAATTGAGATTCTTGAGTGATTTATATCCTAATCAGGTCTGATTTGCATTTCTTTCCATTCCTTGCTTATTAAAGAATATTGTTTGAGTGATTAATATCCTCATCAGGTCTGATTTTGGTTTCCTAATCTTATTTGGTTTATAATTGACATATCTAACTAGATCTAGTCATATCTTGTATTACTTGTCTATTAAGGATTTTGCATATCTTTACAATACTTGCTCATTAAGGAATATTACTTATTGAGGCAGATTTGACTTTTCTCCTTAAAATAACTTCTAAATTCATTTTCTTTTCTATTTTAGAAGATCTTTGTATTTCTTTCACATGTCTTTTGCATCTTTTTGAGTTTTCCTATTTTATTGCTTCTGAATTGTTGTTTTTTTTTAACCGAATTGCCTCAAACTTGTTTTGAAAATTTCACTTTTGAAAGTTCTACTTGAATATTGCTTCAATCTAATTTATTTGTTCTAAAAGTGTGATTCACCTAAGAACATAAAAGAATTAGCTTGAGTGGTGAGAGGAAGCCGAGTGAAACATCAAATTGAGTTAAACACGAGTGACCACCCGCATCATTTGAGTGCAAACACGTGAGGGAGTGCTTGTGAGGATTTTAAATTATTATTATTATTATTATTATTATTGTTTCTAACATTCTTTTACGGCAATGTCAAACCAAGGTGAAAATAAAGGTGAGGGTAAAGTTGATGAAACTTTGCTCTGTGAGGCTCAACAAAGGCAATTTGAATGTATGAATACAAATTTTGAGACTATAATGGAGAGATTAAACTGCATGGATACAAGGCTAGGAGCGGTTGAAAGGGCAACAACACCAAATCATAATGAGGAAGTAGAAGGCAATGTTGACAATGAGGATGAAGATGAGGCCTATGCAGAAGTAGGAGTACCAAGAGGTGGAGGTAGACAAGGCTGAGGTGGAGGAAGAGGAAGGTTACAACCGGTTCCATACAATGGAAGAAACCGAGGCAATGAAGATTATGTAGATCGAAATTTGGGAAGCATCAAACATAAGATACCTAACTTTCAAGGTAAATCAGATCCGGAGTCCTATTTACAATGGGAGAAGCAATTGGAGCTTATATTTGATTGCCATCAATTTAGCGAGGAAAAGAAGGTAAAATTGGCGGTTACTCAATTTTCTGATTATGCTATTGCTTGGTGGGACCATTTGGTGATTAATAGGCGAAGGAATTTGGAGTACCCAATTGATAATTGGCCTGAGCTCAAGGTTGTAATGAGGAAGCAATTTATGCCAAAACACTATCATAGGGAACTTGTACAAAAACTTCAACTTCTTAAACAAGGTAGTAAGAGTGTGGATGATTACCATAAAGAGATGGAGATGCTCATGACTAGGGCTGATATAGATGAAGATGTGGAGGTCACTATGGCACGCTTCTTGGCTGGTCTAAACAAAGACATATATGATCGAGTAGATTTACACAAATATGAAGATTTAGAAGAGATGGTGCAAATGGCCGTCAAGATAGAAAGGCAACTCCAAGGAAGAGGGGCGACAAGGTACAATTCCAAATCCTATTCTAGTCCTAATTTTAATTGGAAAAAGGATGGAAAGAGTGATTATAGGGGTGGGAATAAGGTTGCTCATGAGGTTGCTAAAGGGAAGGCAGATTCGGTCTCTAAGGACAAAATCAAAATCGATGAGCCTAAAGGGAGAAATAGAGACATTAAGTGTTGGAAGTGTCAAGGAGTAGGTCATGTGAGCAAAGATTGCCCTAATAAGAGAACTATGACCATAAGGAATGGGGAAATTGTGACTGATGAAGAAGAGGGCAATAATGAAAGTGATAAGGATGAGATGCCTGAATTGGAAAGTTGTAGTGATGGGAGTATAGAGGAGCCAATCAAAGGTGACATGCTGGTTACAAGGCGTGCTCTTAGTACTCAAATAAAGGAAGATTGCATTGAAGAGCAACGAGACAACTTATTCCATACAAGGTGTCATGTGCAAGGCAAGTCATGTCTTATGATTGTTGATGGAGGGAGTTGCACCAATGCAGTGAGCTCATTCTTAATTAGTAGATTGGGGCTGTCTACTATACCATACCCACGACCATACAAACTTCAATGGCTTAATGATTGTGGAGAGGTCAAGGTAAATAGATAATCTATTATTTCCTTTTCAATTGGTAAATATCATGATGAGCAATTATGTGATGTAGTTCCTATGCATGCTGGAGATATTTTGCTTGGTAGACCATGGCAGTTTGATAGAAAGACCAAGCATGATAGGTACCTCAATCGATATCACTTTACCAAGGATGGGCACAAGATCATATTAACACCGCTTTCTTCAAAGGAGGTGTATGAAGACCAATGTAAAATGGAAAGAATGAGAGTAGAGGCTGAAAATAAAGAAAAAGAGTAAGAAAAATTCTTTAGAGAGTGAAAAGAAAGAGGGAAAAACAAAAGAAGAGATTCAACCTAGAGAGAAAAAAGAAAAGAATTTGAGTTTAATAGCTAGGACAAGTGAGGTTAGATAGGCCTTGTATGCTAATTGGCCTATATTTGTACTTTTGTACAAAGGGGCTTATTTGGCAACTAATGAACTTAACCCATCTTTGCCTAGTGTGTTTGTTGATCTTTTGCAGGAATTTGAAGATGTGTTTCCCAAAGAGATGCCTAGTGGATTAACCCCAATTAGAGGCATAGAACATCAAATTGACTTCATTCCTGGGGCAGCCATACCCAATCGACCATCATATAGAGCAAATCCAAGAGAAATAAAGGAGATCCAAACACAAGTGGAGGAGTTGCTAGCTAAAGGGTATGTGAGGGAAAGTCTTAGTCCTTGTTCGGTTCCTATCATTCTTGTGCCAAAGAAGGATGGAACATGGAGGATGTGTGTGGATTGCAGAGCCATCAATAAAATCACTGTAAAGTATCGTCATCCTATTCCTAGATTAGATGATATGCTTGATGAGTTATATGGTTCTTGTTTGTTCACTAAAATAGACTTGAAATCTGGTTATTATCAAATTCGAATGAATGTTGGTGATGAACAGAAAACAGCTTTTAAGACTAAGTATGGGTTGTATGAGTGGCTTGTTATGCCCTTTGGTCTTACTAATGCACTTAGCACATTCATGCGATTGATGAACCATGTGTTGCGAAATTACTTAGGTAAATTTGTTGTTGTTTACTTTGATGATATTCTGATTTACTCTAAGTGTTTAGATGATCATGTTATGCATGTGCGAATTGTACTAGAAACACTTAGACAAGAAAAGTTGTATGCAAACCTTAAAAAGTGTAGTTTTTGCATGAATAAGGTTAATTTTCTTGGTTTTGTTGTATCTAGTCAAGGCATAGAGGTTGATGAGGAGAAGGTTATGGCTATTAAAGAGTGGCCAAAACCTAAAAATGCTAGTGAGGTGAGAAGTTTTCATGGGCTTGCTAGTTTCTATAGGAGATTCATTAAAGATTTCAGCACTATAGCCGCACCTTTGAATGAATTAGTTAAGAAAAATGTTGGATTTGTTTGGGGTGATGCACAAGAACATGCATTTAATGAACTTAAGGCAAAATTGTGTAATGCACCTTTACTTGCTTTACCTAACTTTGATAAAACTTTTGAGATTGAATGTGATGCTAGTGGCATAGGGATTGGAGCTGTTTTGATGCAGGATCAAAGACCACTAATGTATTTTAGTGAAAAGTTAAGTGGGGCAACCTTGAAATATCCAACTTATGACAAGGAATTATATGCATTGGTTCGAGCTTTGCAAACATGGCAACATTATTTGTGGCCTAGGGAGTTTGTGATACACACTGACCATGAAAGTTTAAAGCATTTGAAGGGTCAAGATAAGCTGAACCGTAGGCATGCCAAATGGGTGGAGTTCATAGAAACATTTCCATATGTGATTAAGTACAAGCAAGGTAAAGAGAATGTGGTTGCTGATGCATTATCTAGAAGGTACACCTTACTTAACTCTCTTACTACTAAATTATTAGGTTTTGAGTTTATAAAGGAGTTGTATCCACATGATGATGATTTTGGTGATATATATGCATCTTGTGCCAATGGGGTTATTTCAAATGATTTTTACTTGTTTGATGGTTTCTTGTTTAAAAGAAATAAATTGTGCATTCCTAAGTGTTCTATAAGGGAATTATTAATTAAGGAGGCACATGGAGGAGGCTTAATGGGGCATTTTGGGGTAAATAAGACCTATGATATGTTGTTAGAACATTTCTTTTGGCCAGGCATGAAACATGATGTGTATAAAGTTTGTGAGCATTGCATTACATGTAGAGAGGCTAAGTCTAGGTTGAAACCGCATGGGTTATACACACCATTACCCGTTCCTAGTGAACCTTGGACTGATTTGTCCATGGATTTTGTGCTTGGATTGCCTAGAACTAGGAAAGGTCATGATAGTATCTTTGTTGTGGTTGATAGATTTAGTAAAATGGCTCATTTTATACCATGTCATAAAACTGATGATGCTAAGTTGATTGCTGATTTGTTTTTCAAAGAAGTTGTGCGTTTACATGGCATACCTAGGAGCATTGTTAGTGATAGGGATGTTAAGTTTTTGAGTCATTTTTGGCGTGTGTTATGGGGAAAGTTAGGAACTAAGCTATTGTTTTCAACTACTTGTCACCCTCAAATCGATGGGAAAACTGAAGTAGTTAATAGGACTTTGATTACTTTGCTTAGGGCAATCATAGAAAAGAACATTAGGATGTGGGAGGATTGTTTACCATTTGTGGAGTTTTCTTACAATAGGGTTGTTCATAGCACTACTAATTGCTCTCCATTTGAGATTGTTTATGGATTTAATCCACTTACTCCTATTGATTTATTGCCACTCGCCACCTAACAATTTTGTGAGTGTTGATGCTAATTCTAAGGCTGATTTGGTGAAGAAGTTACATAAGCAAGTTAAGGAGAGGATTGAGAAGCAAAATGCTAAAGTAGCTTCAGGTGTGAACAAGGGAAGGAAGCCAATGATTTTTCAGCCTGGAGATTGGGTTTGGGTGCATTTTCGTAAAGAAAGGCTTCCACTTCAAAGGAAGTCTAAGCTAAACCCAAGAGGAGATGGTCCTTTTCAAATACTTGAAAGGATTAATGACAATGCATACAAAGTGGACCTACCTGGTGAGTATAATGTTAGTGCTTCATTCAATGTGGCTGATTTGAGTCCTTTTGATATAGGTGATGCTTTAGATTCGAGGACGAATCCTTTTGAGGAGAGGGGAAATGTTATGGAGCAGCCAACACACCAAGCTCAAAGAATTCAACATGATGAAGATGAGCATGGTCAAGAAGGCAAGGATCAAGTTCAAGAGGTTTTAAGTCCAATCAGCATGCCTCAAAGACCTATAACAAGGTCTCAATCTAAGAAGGTTCAAGAAGCCTTAATCCATCATCTACAAGGCTTTATGAACTTAGCTAGTGAAAGTTTACAAGGACACCAAAGCTTTGTGCTAAGTGCAGCTCAAGTTCAATACAACTTAATGAAGTCCAAGTTATTAATGGGTTTAAATATGTTAAATAAGGGCTGGACGAATTTGTTATTTTAAAAGCCCATTAGTTTTAGTTAGTTTAATTATTCTTAAAATAGGAAGTATGTCAAAATTCTTATTTAAGGTCTGATTAGATTAATTTCCTTTTTTTGTGATTAGGGTTATTAGTTTTCCTTACTCACTAAGGAAAACCTTGTAAAGGCTATATATATGTGCCTTGGACGAATTTTATTATTCAGAATTGAAGTTTTAAAACCTAAAGGCTGTTTTGCTTTTATCTTTGTGTTCTTGTGTAGAATACATGCTTTAAGGAACATTCAAGTCGATTGATCATCTTCTTGTGGAGTGTTTCGAAATTGGAATTTAGAAACGAGTTTTCTTTATTCTAATTCTTTGATCATCTAAGTAATCTGATTTCTAACCATTCTTAGATTTCTAACCATTCTTAGGGGTTGTTGCTGAATTGACTATTGGGGTTTTCAAGTTAATGCTTTGGGGGTTCAAATACATAAAGGGATTCTCAAGCTTATTCTTGGAGGTTCCGTATCATGAAGTATTGTATAGAAGGAAGTTTAGATCACTCTTGTGTTAGGAAGTTGGTGAGAGGCAATTGACCAGTCCAAAATTAGTACAAGTGACTTTTGAGAAAGTTTCTATCATTTAACGGAGATTAAGGTCAACTTTGAGTCAATAGAAAAGCTATATAAATCCTAAGATAAAGGATGTATCATTTTCTATTGGAGACATAATGTTTCTTAAGGTGTCTCTAATGAGATTTGGTAAGAAAGGTAAGTTAGCTCCATTATATATTAGACTCTTTGAGATTCATTCAAGGGTAGGTGATGTGGCTTACAACTGGTGTTGCGACTAGAGTTATCACGGATTCATCTAGCATTCCATGTCTATATGTTAAGGAAATACATCTTTAATCCTTCACATGTTCTTCAGCCACAGACAATGGAACTCAGTGAGGATTTATCGAATGAAGAGTATCATGTGGCAATTGTAAACCTTAAAGTTTATCAACTATATACCAAAGAGATTCCTATGATGAAGGTGTTATGGAGCAACCATACAATAGAGGATTGTACTTAGGAAACATAGATGGATATGCATAGTTGATATCCCCCACTTATTTTAATATTGATGAAAATTTAAGGACGAATTTTCTTAAGGGGGGGTAGAATATAAGAACTAAAATTTTTTATTATTAATATTATTATTGATATTTCTTATTATTAGTATTTTAATTATTATTGTTGTTGTTATTATTAATATTATTTTATTTTGTTATTATTATCCTTATTATTATTATTGGTATTATTATAATTATTTTGAGATCCTTGATGTTATTATTATTATTTTTATCATTATTATGATGATGATGAATATATATATACATAAAATAATCATCATCATTATTATGATGATGATTATTTTATATATATAACTGATTAGAGCCACCACACACTATATACCAATATGTGGCTAGCATAGATATGTAAATTATAATAAACTATAGCCAATCATATGTGGATTACCATGTTGCCTCAGGTCAAAGGATCATATGCACTATCATATCCAACATAGAGATTTTTGACAAAAGTCAATTTCTATGCAATCACTTATCTTACATTATAATTTGATTTACCTATCACATGGGTATGCACATGTCTAGTTTAATATTTCATATTAAATAGCATGGGATTCAACACCTCACACTATTGAAAAATAGATAGATTTAATAGTATATGGATTAATATTATACATTTGTTAATCTAATGACTATGAACATTTTATAGCATATGTACTAAATGAACTCATATTATCAACTCTTGATAATAAACTCATTTAACATAATGCAAAAAGTAAATACTCAACTAAATAATTTATTTATTTAAATAAAATATTTTATTGCATTGGGGAACATTTATACGAACATAAACTTAATTCAATGAGGAATCCTTTTCCTAGTGAGATTAGGCTTCTTATTTTGCCATAATGGGTTTAAGGAATTAAGGTTTCATTAAATATTTTAGGCTTCAAAGCCATTTAGCTACATCCAGTATTAGTATTGAATATCAATAGTCACCTTTTTTATATCAATTATTTATGTTCAACTATATTGGGAGGTTTGTATAAAGGAGTTACTAGAGCATTTGAGTCTTACGTACGAAATCTTAATTTGTCGCTTCATAATGTTGACATGAGTTAACTTTGTTGAAGTGTGGGTTATCATAACTCAAACTATAACAACAATCATATTGATATGAGTGTCTGCGTCTCAATCATAGCATATTTTTGTTTGTTTGAGCATCATACTGCTCGATAGAGCTTTAAAATGCTCACCTGAACATAAAATGACATGTCTAGATCTCAAGGCCTTGAAATGTTGTTAATCTTATTTGAATGTCTAGTTATAAGTCCAAGTGTTGAGGACTTGGAATATTTAGATGATCATCTAAGCATGAAAAGTTAAAGTCCAGGTCTCGAGGACTGAGAATTTTGAATGCTCATTAGAGTATGAAATTTATTTCTGACTTGTAAGGACTTAGAATGTTTTAATGCTCATTTGGGCTTGAAATTTGATCTTAAACACAATATTGCATGTCCAGCTCTTCTAGACTTAAAATTTTAAATGCTCTCCTAAAGCATAAAATGTGTGTCCAAATCTTGTAAACTCCAAATTGCATGTTAAGCTCTTTTAAACTTAAAATTTTGAATGCTCTCACAGAGCATGAAATGTGTGTCAAAGTCTCTCAAATATTGAATGGCATGCTTAGCTTTTATGGAGCAGCCATCACACCAAGTTCAAAGAATTCAACATGATGAAGATGAGCATGGTCAAGAAGGCAAGGATCAAGTTCAAGAGGTTTTGAGTCCAATCAGCATGCCTCAAAGACCTATAATAAGGTCTCAATCTAAAAAACTTCAAGAAGCCTTAATCCATCATCTACAAGGCTTAGTGAACTTAGCTAGTGAAAGTTTACGAGGACACCAAAGTTTTGTGCCAAGTGCAGCTCAAGTTCAATACAACTTAATTCAAGTACAAGTTTTTAATGGGTTTAATTAAGTATATAATGGGCCACATTTGTTATAGGCTGGCTGAATATGCATGAGAGAGTTATTTAAGCATTGTTATTTAGGTTTAATTATGTTAAATAAGGGTTGGACGAATTTTTTATTTCAAAAGCTCATTAGTTTTAGTTAATTTAATTATTCTTAAAATAGGAAGTATGTCAGAATTCCTATTTGAGGTTTGATTAGATTAGTTTCCTATTTTTGTGATTAGGGTTATTAGTTTTCCTTATTCACTAAGGAAAACCTTGTAAAGGCTATATATATGTGCCTTGGACAAATTATTATGAGGCAGAATTGAAGTTTTAAAACCTAAAGGCTGTTTTGTTTTTATCTTTGTGTTCTTGTGTAAAATACATGCATTAAGGAACATTCAAGTAGATTGATCATCTTTTTGTCGAGTGTTTCAAAATTAGAATTTAGAAACGAGTTTTCTTTATTCTAATTCTTTGATCATCTAAGTAATCTGATTTCTAACCATTCTTAGGGGTTGTTGCTGATTGACTATTGGGGTTTTCAAGTTAGTGCTTCGAGGGTTCGAATACATAAAGGGGTTCTCAAGCTTATTCTTAGAGGTTTCGTATTATTCGGTATCAGAGCTTTGGCTCTAGATCAGGTTTTATCTTTTATAATTTTTATTCTTAATCCTGATTTCTTATGTTTTTCTTATTCTTTTAAAATCGTTCTTATTTTTTTTGTTCTTTATTCTTGTGTTTTGTTCTTTGTTCTTATTTGTTAGCCTTAATCTTCTTCTTTTTTTCCTTTAAGTCAATCAATTATTTTGCATTCTGAAATTTAGATTTGTGTTCATAGTTGAAAGTTTTTTTTTTAAATTCATGCCAAAAAAAAAGAAGAAAGAAATTTGAAAAAAAAAAGAAGCAAAAAAAAAATTCTTGAAAAAGAAAGAGAAAGTTATTAGAAAAGGAAGAATTGAGATTCATGAGTGATTTATACCCTAATCAGGTCTGATTTGCATTTCCTTTCATTCCTTGCTCATTAAGGAATATTGTTTGAGTGATTAATATCCTCATCAGGTTTGATTTAGGTTTCCTAATTCTATTTGATTTATAATTGACATATCTAACTAGATCTTGTCATATATTGTATTACTTGTCTATTAAGGATTTTGCATATCTTTACAATACTTGCTCATTAAGGAATATTACTTATTGAGGCAAATTTGACTTTTCTTCTTAAAATAACTTCTAAATTCATTTTCTTTTCTATTTTAGAAGATCTTTGTATTTCTTTCACATGTCTTTTGCATCTATTTGAGTTTTCCTAATTTATTGCTTCTGAATTGTCATTTTTTTTCTTGTGACCAAATTGCTTTAAACTTTTTTTGCAAATTTTAGTTTTGGAATTCTACTTGAATTGCTTCAAACTATTTCAATTGTTCTAAAAGTGCGATTCACTTAAGAACATAAAAGAAATTAGCTTAAGTGGTGTGAGGAAACCTGTGAGTGGAATTTTTTTTTGTTAAACATGAGTGACCATCCCCATCATTTGAGTGTAAACATGTGAGGGAGTGCTTATGAGGTCCGTAAATTATTTTTCTTTATTTTCTAACATTCTTTATAGCAATGTCAAACCAAGGTGAAGATAATGATGCTGGTCATGTTGATGAAACTAGACTATGTACGGCTTAACAAGGAGAGTTTGCACACTTTAATAGAAATATGGAGGCTATGAGAGAAGCATTAGAGTGCATGAATACAAGGTTGCAAGCAGTTGAAAGAGCACAACTGAATCACAATCAGGGAAATAGGGGAGGTAGAAACCAAATACCTCAAGTTGATGATTTAAAAGATGACGCTAATGATTATAATGCAAATGATGATGATGCCATTGTCGGAATGGGTGTACCTAGGGGCAGAGGTGGAGGAGGCCGAGGTTTAGGTAGAGGTAGAGGAAGAATACAAGAAAATCAATTCTATGGTAGAAACTGAGGCAATGATGATTTTGTAGATAGAAATTTGAGGAGCAATAAACATAAGATACCTCATTTTCAAGGAAAAACATATCCAGAGGCTTATTTACAATAGGAAAAGCAAGTGGAACTCATATTTAATTGTCATCAATTTAGTGAGGAGAAGAAGGTTAAGTTGGCTATTACTCAATTTTCAAATTATGCTATCGCTTGGTGGGATCACTTGGTGACTAGTAGAAGAAGAAATTTGAAGTACCTAATTGATACTTGGTATGATCTCAAGTCTGTAATGAGAAAGTGATTTGTCCCAAAACATTTCCATAGGGAGCTTGTGCAAAAGCTTCAAGTTCTTAGACAAGGTAGTAGGATTGTGGATGATTACTATAAGGAGATGGAAATGATCATGACTAGGGCTAATATAGAGGAAGATGTGGAGACCACCATGGCACATTTCTTGGCTGGTTTGAATAAGGAGATAGCTGATCGAGTGGATTTGCAATAATATAGAGATCTAGAAGAGATGGTGCACATTGCCATCAAGGTGGAAAAGTAAGTCCAAGGAAGAGGGACGGCAAAGTATGTTTCTAAACCATACTCCAACTCTAATTCTACTTGGAAAAGGGATGGGAAGAGTGATTTTAAGGGTGGAAATAAGGGTGCTTATGATGTTGTAAAGGGAAAGGCAAATTCGATTTCTAAAGAGAAAACTAAAATCGAAGATCCTAAAGGGAGAAATAGAGACATCAAGTGCTGGAAGTGTCAAGGCATAGGTCATATTAGCAAGGAGTGCCCTAATAAGAGAACTATGACCATACAAAATGGAGAGATAGTGACTGATGATGAAGAGGATGATAATGAAAGCGATGTGAATGAGATGCCCGAATTGGAAAGTTGTAGTAATGGGAGCATTGAGGAGCCAATTAAGGGTGATGTGTTGGTTGTAAGACATACTCTTAGCACTCAATTGAAGACGGATTGCCATGAGGAGCAACGGGACAACTTGTTCCATACAAGGTATCATGTTTAAGGTAAAGCATGTAGTATGATTGTTGATGGTGGGAGTTGCACTAATGTGGTCAGTACCTTCTTGATTAATAGATTGGGGCTATCTACCATTCCACATCCACGACTATACAAAATTCAATGGCTTAATGATTGTGGTGAGGTAAAGGTAAATAGACAATCTATTATTTCATTTTCAATTGGTAAATATCATGATGAAGTGTTGTGTGATGTAGTTCCTATGCATCCTGGAGAAATTTTGCTTGGTAGACCAATGCAATTTGATAGAAAAACTAGGCATGATGGGTACCTTAATAGGTATTCATTCACTAAGGATGGTCCGAAGACCATATTAACACCACTTTCCTCAAAAGAAGTGTATGAAGATCAATGTAAAATGGAAAGGATGAGAGTGGAGGCCAAAAAAATAAAAAAAGTCTAAGAAAAGTTCTTTAGAGAGTGAAAATAATAAAGTGTGCAAAGAAAGAGGAAAAAGAAAAAGGAGAGCATATTCGGCCTAAAGAGAAATATAAAAATAATGTGAGTTTAATAGTTAGGACAAGTGAGGTTAGGTAAGCTTTGTATTCTAAATGACCTATATTTGTACTTTTGTACAAAAGGGCTTATTTGACAACTAATGAATTTAACCCATCTTTTTCTAGTGTGTTTGTTGATCTTTTTCAGGAATTTAAAGATGTGTTTCCCAAGGAGATTCCTAGTGGTTTACCACTAATTAGAGGCATAGAACACTAAATTGACTTCATTCCTAGAGCTACCATACCCAATCGACCAACATATAGAACAAATCCAAGTGAGACAAAGGAGATCCAAAAACAAGTAGAGGAGTTGCTAACTAAAGGATATGTAAGGGAAAGTCTTAGTCCTTGCTCGGTTCCTGTTATTTTTGTACCAAAAAAGGATGGAACATGGAGGATGTGTGTGGACTGCAGAGCCATCAATAAAATCACTGTAAAGTATCGTCATCTTATTCCTAGATTAGATGATATGCTTGATGAGTTATACGGTTCTTGTTTGTTTACTAAAATAGATTTGAAATCTGGTTATTATCAAATTCGAATGAATGTTGGTGATGAATGGAAAACAACCTTTAAGACTAAGTATGGGTTGTATGAGTGGCTTGTCATGCCATTTGGTTTTACTAATGCACCTAGCACATTTATGTGATTAATGAACCATGTGTTGCGTGAGTACTTAGGTAAATTCGTTGTTGTTTATTTTGATGATATTCTGATTTACTCTAAGTGTTTGGATGATCACTTTATGCATGTGCGACTTGTTCTAGAAATACTTAGGCGAGAAAAGTTGTATGCTAACCTTAAGAAGTGTAGTTTTTGCATGGATGGGGTTAATTTTCTTGGTTTTGTAGTTTCTAGTCAAGGAATTGAGGTTGATGAGGAAAATGTTAAAGCCATTAAAGAATGGCCAAAACCTAAAAATGCTAGTGAGGTGAGGAGTTTTCATGGGCTTACTAGTTTCTATAAGAGATTCATTAAAGATTTCAGCACTATAGTCGTACCTTTGAATGAATTAGTTAAGAAAAATGTTGGATTTGTTTGGGGTGATGAACAAGAACATGCATTTAATGAACTTAAGGATAAATTATGTAATGCACCTTTGCTTGCTTTACCTAACTTTGATAAAACTTTTGAGATTGAATGTGATGCTAGTGGCACAGGGATTTGAGTTATTTTGATGCAGGATCAAAGACCACTAATGTATTTTAATGAAAATTTAAGTGGGGCAACCTTAAAATATCCAACTTATGACAAGGAATTATATGCATTGGTTCAAGCTTTGCAAATATGGCAACATTATTTGTGGCCTAGGGAGTTTATGATACACACTGACCATGAAAGTTTAAAGCATTTGAAGGGTCAAGATAAGCTGAACCGTAGGCATGCCAAATGGGTGGAGTTCATAGAAACATTTCCATATGTGATTAAGTACAAGCAAGGTAAAGAGAATGTGGTTGTTGATGCATTGTCTAGAAGGTACACCTTACTTAACTCACTTACTGCTAAATTATTAGGTTTTGAGTTTATAAAGGAGTTGTATCCATATGATGATGATTTTGGTGATATATATGCATCTTGTGACAATGGGGTTGTTTCATATGATTTTTACTTGTTTGATGGTTTCTTATTTAAAAGAAATAGAGTGTGAATTCTTAAGTGTTCTATAAGGGAATTATTAATTAAGAAGGCATGTAGAGGAGGCTTAATGGGGCATTTTGAGGTAAATTAGACCTATGATATGCTATTAGAACATTTATTTTGGCCTGGTATGAAACATGACATGTATAAAGTTTATGAGCATTGCATTACATGTAGAGAGGCTAAGTCTAGGTTGAAACCGCATAGGTTATACACACCATTACCCATTCCTAGTGAACCTTGGACTGATTTTTCTATGGATTTTGTGCTTGGATTGCCTAGAACTAGGAAAGGTCATGATAATATCTTTATTGTGGTTGATAGATTTAGTAAAATGGCTCATTTTATACCATGTCATAAAACTGATGATGCTAAGTTAATTACTGATTTGTTTTTCAAAGAAGTTGTGTGTTTACATGGCATAACTAGGATAATTGTTAGTGGTAGGGATGTTAATTTTTTGAGTCATTTTTGGCGTGTGTTATAGGGAAAGTTAGGAACTAAGCTATTGTTTTTAACTACTTGTCACCCTCAAACCGATGGGCAAACTAAAGTAGTTAATAGGACTTTGATTATTTTGCTTAGGGCAATTATAGAAAAGAACATTAAGATGTGGGAGGATTGTTTACCATTTGTGGAGTTTGATTACAATAGGGCTGTTCATTGCACTACTAATTGCTCTCCGTTTGAGATTGTTTATGGATTTAATCCACTTACTCCTATTGATTTATTGCCATTGCCACCTAACAATTTTATGAGTATTGATGCTAATTCTAAGGCAAATTTGATGAAGAAGTTACATAAGGAAGTTAAGGAGAGGATTGAGAAGCAAAATGCTAAAGTAGCTTCACGTGTGAATAAGGGAAGGAAGCCAATAATTTTTTAGCCTAGAGATTGGGTTTGGGTGCATTTTCATAAAGAAAGGTTTCCACTTCAAAGGAAGTCTAAGCTAAACCCAAGAGGAGATGGTCCTTTTCAAATACTTGAAAGGATTAATGACAATGCATACAAAGTGGACCTACCTGGTGAGTATAATGTTAGTGCTTCATTTAATGTGGCTGATTGGAGTCCTTTTGATATAGGTGATGTTTTAGATTCAAGGACAAATCCTTTTAAGGAGAGGGAAATGTTATAGAGCAGCCAACACATCAAGTTCAAAGAATTCAACATGATTAAGATGAGCATGGTCAAGAAGGCAAGGATCAAGTTCAAAAGGTTTTGAGTCCAATCAGCATGCCTTAAAGACCTATAACAAGGTTTCAATCTAAAAAACTTCAAGAAGCCTTAATCCATCATCTACAAGGCTTAGTGAACTTAGCTAGTGAAAGTTTACAAGGACACTAAAGTTTTATGCCAAGTGTAGCTTAAGTTCAATACAACTTAATTCAAGTCCACGTTTCTAATGGGTTTAATTAAGTATACAATGGGCCACATTTGTTATGGGCTGGCCGAATATGCATGAGAGAGTTATTTAAGCATTGTTATTTAGGTTTAATTATATTAAATAAGGGCTGGACGAATTTGTTATTTTAAAAGCCCATTAGTTTTAGTTAGTTTAATTATTCTTAAAATAGGAAGTATGTCAGAATTCTTATTTGAGGTCTGATTAGATTAATTTCCTATTTTTGTGATTAGGGTTATTAGTTTTCCTTATTCACTAAGGAAAACCTTGTAAAGGCTATATATATGTGCCTTGGACAAATTATTATGAGGTAGAATTGAAGTTTTAAAACCTAAAGGTTGTTTTGCTTTTATCTTTATGTTCTTATGTAGAATATATGCTTTAAGGAACATTTAAGTAGATTGATCATCTTGTTATGGAGTGTTTCGAAATTGGAATTTAGAATCGAGTTTTCTTTATTCTAATTCTTTGATCATCTAAGTAATCTAATTTTTAACCATTCTTAGGGGTTATTACTGAATTGACTATTGGGGTTTTCAAGTTAATGCTTCAGGGGTTCGAATACATAAAGGGGTTCTCAAGCTTATTCTTGGAGGTTCTGTATCACTAGCTCTTCCGGAGTTGAAATTTTAAATGCTATCCTAGAGTATGAAATGTTTCCAAGTCCCTTAGACTTAGAATTGCATGTCCAGCTCTTCCGAACTTGGAATTTCGAATGCTCTCCTAAAGCATGAAATGTTTGTTCAAGTCTCTCAAAAATATGTCTGGGGCTTCTAGACTTAAAATTTTGAATGCACTCTTAGAGCTTAAAATGTGTGTTCAAGTCTCTTACACATGGAATTGTATGTCTGGCTCTTCCATACTTGAAATTTTGAATGCTCTCCTAGAGCATGAAATGTGCGTCTAGGTCTCTTATACTCAGAATGTTAGAATGCTCGTTTGAGCATATACATGAGCATTGTAATGATTATATAACCTCATTGCTTAGATGAGCATTTCAGTACTTATGTGTGCATCCAACTGAATCAAGTAAATCGATGCTTCGATTAGCATCTTAAGGATCAAATGAGCGCCTCAATGATCATATAAGTAATTCAATACTTGAATAAGGACCTCAATAATTGAATAACCAATTCAATGCTTTAAATTTGATATCATAGCATCAAGCACCTTAAAGCTTAAATGAACAACTCAATACTCGGATGAGCATATTAAAGTTTAGGACATTTTAAGGCTCAAACAAATAATTCCATAGAGAATGAAATTTTATGTGCACGTAATTTGAAATTGTCAATTCAGATAGTTAGTTGAGCATTATTATGCTAATTCAAGAATTAATTTATTACCTAGGCATTAAAATGCTTATTTGAACTTTAAGTGCAATTTCCTTGAGAATTTTGATGTTCTTTACATTAGGGATCAATCTTCATGTTTTGTTTGCAATGATTTTCTTGCTTTTAGAGTAGTGATCATTGAGCACTAAATCAATTGAGTTAGATTTTTAAATAAAGAAAACTTATTTGAACATAAAATTCATTAACAATTAGATAGAATGAATGATCCGAATATTTCATATAATCATAATTACGTAAGTCTAAGCAGTATAATGTTCGATCATCGGTCTTTTATGTAGTTGAGCTTGTAGACTCATTATGGTTCGGCTTCTTTTCAAAGCACATTCTTCGTCTTCTTTCACTTTTACTTCCCTTTTATGTTCATCACTTCTTCCTTACGTAAGTAGTCAGATTCTTGTCCTCTAGATGGTTGACTTCTAGTTCTTTGGGCCTTAGTATTGTTATCATAACCTACAGGTAATTAGGATATTAAGAGCATCCTTATGTGTTAGGCATAAAATTTTTTGTTGTATGAAGTTCATTTGAGCCTTCAAAATATTTATTAGGGCTCCTATAAAAAAAGACATTAGGCTTGTTAGTATAAACAATTGACTTATGTCAACTACACTAATAACACCTGGAAATTCTAGTAAGTTGGGAAAATAAACAGATGGAAGAGGTCTATTAACATGATGGGGAGGTGTATAATGTGGAAATAGTGGTGGGGATATTCCACTAGATATGACTGACTAACACTATGCATCGCAACTATAAAGTAAATTTATAATAAAAATAGTAAATTTATCAAAAAAGAAAATAAAAATGGCAAAAATAATAAAAATGTAATTAAGATAATAAAAGTGATAAATATGTAATTTTTATTATAAAGTTGTGAACTTTATGATAAAAATAGCAAATTTATCAAAAAAATAAAAAGTAATAATGCAAAAATAATAAAAATGCAATTAATATAATAAAAGTGATAAAAATGTGAACTTTATGATAAAAATAGCAAATTTATCAAAAAAGAAAATAAAAATGGCAAAAATAATAAAAATGTAATTAATATAATAAAAGTGATAAATGTTGAATTTTTACCATAAAAATGTGAACTTTATGATAAAAATAGCAAATTTATCAAAAAAAGAAAATAGAAATGGAAAAAGTAATTAAAACGCAATTAATATAATAAAAGTGATAAAAATGCAATTTTTACCATAAAAATGTGAACTATATGATTAAAATAGCAAATTTATCAAAAAGAAAAAGAAAATAAAAATGGCAAAAATAATAAAAAAGCTATTAATATAATAAAAGTGTTAAAAATGCAATTTTTACCATAAAAATGTGAACTTTACGATAAAAATAGCAAATTTATGAAAAAAAAGAAAAAGAAAATAAAAATGCAATTAATATAATAAAAATGATGAAAATGCAATTTTTACTCAAAAAATGTGAACTTTATGATAAAAATAGCAAATTTATCAAAAATAAAAAGAAAATAAAAACTTGTAAAAATAATAAAAATGCAATTAATATAATAAAAGTGATAAAAATGCAATTTTTACCATAAAAATGTGAACTTTATGATAAAAATAGCAAATTTATCAAAAAAGAAAATAATAATAATAGAAAAAATAATTAAAAAGGTAGTAAATAATAATGCAAACTTTGACACCAAAATACCCATCTTATATAAAAAAAAAAAAAAGGAAAAGTAAGGAAAAAATGATAAAAATCAATAAACAATGCAAACACTCCTGAAATCAATCCTGAACTATCCACTCCTTCAACTTATCTTATTCATACTTCAAAATCACCAAAATCACAACATAGTCACAAGATAATAAATAACTAAAGTAAATATGAAATTTTTAATGATATGCACTAGGTCAATCATTTGTGATTATGTATTGACTTTCTTATTTTATTAATAAAGAGGTATTTCATTATCATTTGATTTTATAATAATTATATGAATGGTTAATTCTTACTAAGGTCATCAAGTATGTGACTTAATAGTAAAACCCTTAGATTAAAATAAGAGTTCTATTCTAATTATCCCTAGCCATTTATTCATTATATAAATATTAAAGTATTAAAGCTAGTATGATGTTGATTGATGGTTATGTTTTACTAATTATGAATATGAGATATTAAGTCAACTTATAGGTACATGATGAGAGATCATGTACTGGATTGACCCACTATAAGAATATTACATAGTTTATTGTCATAAGTATTTCTCATCACAGTTATTTTATTTCGGTCCTTTGACTTTGAAATCATTATGGATTTCTACATAGCTATTTTATGTTTTGATATATTCTAACATTGTCTTTAATCGGACGATTAAATAGGATGTTGTTAGATATAAAATTAGTTATGTGAGGAATGTGAGTGATTCAGAAGGGATTTATCCCTCATTGATATGAGAAAGTTATCTATGGGCCTTTTGATAAGATAGACTGAAAGAAAATGCATGGCCATGCTGAAATGAATTGATAAAGAGTTATCACTTTCAGTCTACTTGAAATAAAGTCATAATATTGAACTATATAAGGATGACATTCTATGCCTTATGTTCAATTAAGATATCATGTGATAAAGGGACGATAAAATTCACTGTAATTAGGTTATATCAGATTATTGATTTCACATGACTTGGATAGTCATAATGTCTTGCTAGAGGCCACTTATGACTTGTAGGCCTAAACAGAGATTTAGGCCCACTGCCAATGTTATGTGAACCTATAAGGTCATACATTTAGATCAAGCCCAAAATGAATATAGGTTTAATAAGTCCAAAATAAACTCTGTGGAAATAAATAATTAAAGTTATTTATTTATTTGTTTATTTATTTAAGATAAATGTTATTTTAAATAAATAAATAAGATATTATTTTTGATTTGTTTTTAAAATAAAATCAAAATATAATAAATGAGAAAATACCAAAAGGTCATTGGTAGGTGCAACCCTAATTTGGAGTCTATAAATATGTTATATTCTCTAGGGTTTAACTCACTTGTTTTTCCTGCCTCCAAATTCGTTTTCTCTCTTCTTAGAAAACAAACAAAGAGTTTTTCTTTTGTTCTTGATTTGTGAGACAATTAAGAAAGTTGCTAGCACACACTCTAATTCGTTTTTGTGAAGGGATGTTCATGTGGATACCTATAGAGGACACATCCTTTTGGAGATGTCTAGATCTAAACAACCAAAGCAAAAAGCTCGTGGTAAGGTGTCACCGGTGTGAACCTTCTCTCATCCTTCTAGAAAATCTTGCCTCTTCTGCGTTTTGGTGAGATTCTTGAAACTGTAGATTTAATCAAGTAGTCAAATTACATGGATCCAGATTTATGAACATGATAAATTTTAAATTTTTCGCTGCGTTTGTATCACGAAACCCAATAGAAATAAAATGTAAAAATGATGAAAAATGAAAGAAAAGAGTAAGATAAGGAGAAAAATGATATGACATGTAAATTTTTATTTAAAATAGATTGGAGATCCTTAGAAGGATCAAGTGATTATCCTAAATGTGCATTTTGACAAAGATGATACTTGATTCGGTAAAATAGGTGCTAAATGATCCTAAAAAGAAGTAGAAAATGGATTTTTGGTGTTTGGAAATAGGTCTCTAAGAGTAGCTTTTCTTGTATATAGAGGTTATAGAGTGAGAAAATAGTCATAAATTCATCCTAAAATAGCAACATTCTCTCTCTCTAAAGTGTATTTTTTTTAGTGTCCCAAAAAGTCCTCCCAAAAAAGGGAAAAAAAAAGAGCTTTTATAGACCAGGGCCTAACTCATAGGTGTGGGTTATTGACCCATAATCAACCAACAAGCATGGGTTAAGTCGGCCTATGGGCTTCCAACTCCTGGCTTTTATTTTATCATTTTGGTCATTTTTCTTGGATTTTTTTAAGGTTCGGGTGTGTTTTTTTGGATTTTTTTGGTGTGTTTTTGAATTTTTCAACTTGCTAAAATGGCTCGAAATGACTTCGAAGAGGTTTTTCCCCTATCTAGTCAATAGGATCCTTCATCATTGGATTTTGGAGAACCGATTCGCTAAAACACTAATACCTTAATGGGCTTAGGGGATGAAAAGAAAAAATTCACGATTTAGCAATGACCTAATCTAATAAAAATGGCAAGTAACTATTTATCTTTCATACTTGTGGCATCTACGAATGTTAATATGATATTGAAAAGATTTTACATGTAGTTTTTTTGTTGAAATATTATTTTTAAAAAATTATATAGATTCATCCATTGTGTTTTTTTTTTAAAGAAACATTTAAATAAAAAAATCCATATCATCCTATATAATTTTTTTTTTATGTAAATTAATTTTAAAATTTTCGCAAAAAAATCATGTTTAAGGTTTCATTAATGTCATGTCAACGTCAATAAATGATATCAGTATAAAACTAAAAAATTATATACTAATTTTATTAAATGAGAAATTTAAATACTTTTCTAAAAGTTGGTCTAAATATTTTTAATTTTTTTTAAAGGTAAATTTAAATACTATATGTATGGATCAAGGAAAATATAAAGGGAATAAAAATGAATAGTAAGAGAATTAGATACTTCTCCTACTTTTTGCAAAACTTTATCTTTATCTAGTATTTTTTTTGTACATGTTAAAAACAGTAAATCTCACTAACAGTGATAATAAATATTAGTTATAAAAGAAATTTAAATATATGAACTTGAAAAAGATATGAGTGAATTTGCGCCTAAAAAAATATTAATAAAATATCAAGGGTAAGTTTGCATCTTTTTCCATGATATTCTGCAACAAATAAATATGCGTTTACACATTTTTTTTTTATTGTAATGATAACATATTATATTTTTGTAATGCATAAAATTATTGTCTACTTTACTAATTTTTATATTTTGTATGAATATTAAAAGATTTTAAACCAAATAAAATGTGTTATACATCTATCATGATTTTTTTTTGTCATTAGGCCTATATTTAAATATATTTTTAATTTGTATAATAATAAATAAGTAATATGCTTTATAAAAATACCTTTAAATTTAACTTTAAAAATTTGGTACAATTACCTAAATAAATTACATTCCAATTAGTCATTTTATTTTTTATTTATCTGCCACAATTTATTTATGACCCCACTAATACAAATTTTTCAGCCTTGCTAATATCCACACCCAGTTTTACACATATATATGTGCTTGCTTGCGGCTTTTGATGTCGACACAAACCCTCTTTTCTTTTTTCTTTGGCTTTATTTTTTATCTTTACAAATTCATTTCAACCATTTTCGATAGCTAAGAATATGTAAAAGGTACAGCCCAAATGCACGAAGGACAGCCTAAAAAGAAAAAAAAAAAAAAAAAGCCAGTAGGTTATAATATGGAGGTGCACATTCACTCGATGGCTTGCTTTGTAAAATTTTAGGCCTTTTTTTTAGTATATAAAAGAACTGTAAATGAAACTTTGTTTAAAAGCAGCAGTCCCACATAAAAGTTGGAGTCAAATTTGCTGCCGCAAAAGAATGGAATATGTTCACATGCGATGCGACCCTTTAATTCCAGCGCCATCCCTTCCCCCGTCCCTCTTTTTACGAGATAAAGAAGACATGAAAAAATGTGAGAAAAAGAAAAATGCAAAGCGTAAATCCCACCCGTTCTTCACGCAACATAACATCTATTGGGCTACATCCACACTTAAACATCAAAATAATGTTAAATGTATACTAACATGTAGCTTTTATAGTGATTTTTCTCCAATTTATTACATCATTTTTAATATCAAAAATAATATATTTTGTATATTCTTTTATATTTTATTTTATAATATTTAAATATTTATCATATCACACCCATATTTATATTAAAAAAGTTATCGCGCTTTATAGCAAGATACATGTAAAATTAAAATTTATAAATAAAAAAAATGTTATAATTCACATATTAATTATTAAATTCATACTTTCTTTTTCAAAATGGATATTAAAAATTTAATGCAGCTCATACTCACAATTCCTAACGAATATAGTCTTATATAGCGCAACAGAAAATAATTGATACAAATTTATTTGTATGGTTAATTTCCTAATCAATATAAATATATTGAAATTCTAAAATACATTTTAAATAAATTACAAAAAATTTTCATGATATTTTAAAAAGAATTTTAGATACACATATCCTCAATTTCTAAGTAATTTTTAATTTTTTTCTCTATCTTTTTTGTTAAGTAAATTTTTAGTCAATTGCATTTTAAAAGAAATATTTATATCATTTCATTTAAAAATTAACTTATAGTTAAATTAAGAATAAAAGCTTGTTTAAAATAAATTTATGTGCCAATAAATATTTGATCCAATGATTAAAAATTTATATAATAATTATTAAATTTTAAATTCAAGTTGTCATTTTTTTTTCTTTTTGACTTGGTTTTGAAAATGAATTTTTTTGCTAAAAGAGTGAATGATCTTAAATGATCAACAATTTTATTGTTGTTGTTTTTTTTTTTTAATTTTTAAGTTACGTAGATTTAAACGTCATGCATGGACTTACAATAATAGAAACAAATTCATAAATAAATGAATCACGATCGCCTCTTCTCCACTTACAACTCTTACTTCACTCTATTTTCTTCTCCTCAAACTCAGTACTTGTGTCCACACAGTCCTAATCCTAAACAAACTAGCTAACATGACCGTGATCAATTTTTTCATTGTTTAATCCGACAATGTCGTTTCCCATATAGATGTGTGTGTGAGGAGTGACAAAGTGGTACAATTGTAAAATTAATGGATCACAGATTTTACTGTTCATGCACAATGAAATCCATGTCCAACTTTATATATCAGTATAGATTCGTTTAATAAATTCATCCATTAATAATATATTTTGGTATTTATCAAATAATGTTAAATATTAACAAATTAATATTTTTTAATTATATTGCATCATATTTAATAATTAATTAAAAATAAAATTACATATAAAAATAAAAAATTACATGTTACATTCAAAGATTAATAATAAAAGAGTACAATTTCAACAATATTTATATATCTTTATACCTCTGAGTTAGTATATTTCTCTTATAAATGCTCAATTAATGCATTACAAAGTGCAATATGTGCATCTTTATCCTTGATTTGCCTATATCGACTAAGAAATTCTTGAAATTGAATATTATCATCTACTACTATTTCAACTTTCAATATTGGTGCTTCTATTGCATCCATAATTATTGCATTTAGATCATGTTCATACTCAATTATCATATTGGGAATTATTATACATGTTCTCATTATGCCATGCAGTACATATTTTCTCCAATAACAAGCCAGTCTTAACACAATTGCAAATCATGCTTGTAGAATCACAAATGCCTACTCAACATATTTTTTTATGCACTTTTTATTTCATAGCAAAATATTTCTTCTTCGAAGTGTGTAGTTCGTGAATAGTTTGTACAATATTTGACCATTTTGAGTATATAAAATTAGCTAAATAATAACCCATGTTATATTCCTTTTTTTGGATAACATAATTAGCAAGAGGAACAATACATTGTGCAAGATTGGAAATAAGATGAGATGACTCTAATACGTTAATATCATTATAAGTGCCAAGCATACCAAAATAAGTATGTCATATCCATAGATCATAATATGCTATAACTTCTAAAGTAATTATTGGTGATCTACAATGACATGTATATTATTTGGCCTAAGTTGTAGGATAATTTTTTCATTTCCAATACATGCAATTTAAACTACCCAACATTCCAGGAAAACCACTTTGTTCACCAATATGGAGTAACTTGGCAATGTCACTAGTAGTTGATGATCTTAGATATCACTTCGTAAAATTCTCCACAATAACGTAACAAAAGCACTTCATACTTTTAATTGTCATTGACTCACAAATTTTAATATATTCGTCAATTGCATCAGCCGATAGACCATATTGTTAACATCCGAAATACAGCTATTACTTTTTGTAAAGTTGATAACCTGCATCTACTAAAGGCATCAATTCATTGTTGGAAGTAGGAATCATATTGTTTTACCGTATCCACAATTCGCATGAACAAATTTTGAGATATTTGATATTGTCATCAAATATGTCATCACCATATCGTCGATTATTATGAAAATTCTTGCTAAACAAATTACGATCTGTGACTTCATGGTCCCATTGAATCATAATATGACCTGAAATTAATCCATAATGAGACACTTGATGTTTTTGTTAATGTTCATAGTATGTAATAATTGTGCTACTATTACATATCATACGATACATTAAGTCCTCTTCTTTTTTGTTATTGTGCAATGATATTATTCATCGTTATAGCATCATCTTTATCAAAAAATGAAGATGGATATGACTGATATAATGAACAACCAATATCATCATTCATTTTTAAATTTCTTTTCTAATGTATATATTTTGTGCAAGATACAAAAATACATCATTAAAAATTATTTATATAACAAAATTTTTAAAAAAATACAATTTAGATATGATTCAATCCAACATGTGAGATTATAATGAAATTCATCCAATGGCTTGATGAGAATATTTCAGATAACCTTATCTATATTTATTGAGAAGTGTGTGAAGGTGATAAGATTGTTCTATGATTCAATCCAGTGGTTGAGATTATGATGAAATTGATCTGACAGTTTAGTGATAAAAATCCAAATTTTACTCATTTGTATCTATTAAAAAGTGTGTGAAGATGATAAAATGATAAGACTATAGTACGAGTTTAAGTCCAAAAATGAATTTTAAGTGTTTTTTTTTAGTTAGTAATACTTTTCTTTTACTTAGTTGGCAAGCCAAATAAATCTTTATCTTCAAGGAAATGTTTTCTCATCTTCTAGGGGTTTATTATCCTTATCTTTTAAGGATTTGTTTTAGATTAGGTTTAGGGCTTAAGATTACATATAAATAGTTTATTTTGTAGCCTCTTAGGTGATTTTTTTCATTAGTTAAATCAAAGTGATGAATTTTGCTTCAAATTACTTGGAGTTTTATTCTTTGAACTTTCTAAATAAAATAGGTTATTTAATGATGTGTGCAATATTTACATATTTATGAGTTGAATTTTAATGACTTTTTAAATAATAAATAATGTTAATTAGGTAGATTTTAGGTTAATTAGGAAATATTTTTATTTTAGAGTCTTATTTAGGATTTTATTATTTTTGGTTTAATTCTAGTCAAATAAAGAGTTTTATTTGAGTGCCTTATTTATGTTTCCCTTTTTGTAGGAGATGTAGCAAAGAATTCCAAAAAGTTAAAGGATTGGATGATAAGGCTTGAGTATGAGGGTGTACATCCGGTGTTGCTCCCCTATTAAGAATGTGTTGAAATTATGCAAGGACCTGGAATCTTGATTTAAAGTGAAGAACACCCATGCTAAAATGGTGTTGAAGCTGTGTCAAAGAGCTACAATGTAACACCACTTCGGTACAGCCATGTTTATGCCACGTCAGAGAAAAGGAAGGTTTTCCTACTCAAAATGGAAAAGGAATTCAAGGGCATTAAGGATACTATCAAGTTTTCTTATATAAAGGGGCATTGGTAAGGTTTAAGCAGTATTCATTCCTCATTATTATAAGACATAAACAAGAGCTAATAAAAATTGAAGTAGATTTGTTCAAGATTCAAGAGTTTCTTCCATTGTTTCTTATTCTTCATCTTTTATTCATTTAATTAAGTTTATGTTCTTTATGACAATTATGTATGGCTAAAATCTTTTTAGGGTTTAGGTTAGGAGTAAGTATTCTATAATGTGATTGAACATAAGTTTTATTAATTTAATTTTTAGTTAATTCTATGAGTTACACTTAATGTATTCTTTCATTCTTTGCCAACTTATTTGCATGTTTATAGGTAATTTAACCAACGAGAGTTAAGGGAATTTATTAGCTTAGGATTCATAGGACTTAGACTACTTGAACACAAGAATAAGTGAGTTTTTCAAGGGTAAAATAATTGTTAAGAAGCTTAATGAGTTAGGATTAACTTCTTAATCATAAGAGTAGGTTAAACTTTTATCTTAGCATGCTTAATTGAACTTAAGAGAGTCTTTAGGTATTTTAGAACAGTTACCCTTAAGTGAAATCATTATTTAATTTGGTTAAGTGTTCATGATTTGATTAGAATAGTGAAACTAAACCTAAGTTCTATATTTTAATTATTTAATTTTCTCTTAGTTTAATTTTATTTGCTTTATATTTTGTTTGTTTAATCACTTTTATTTGATTTACTAGCTCATAAGTAGGAATATTGTTATTCAATATCCAATCCTTATGAGAACAATAACTCTTTATACTACTTTAAATGCAATAAGTTTTTGGTGCCATTGCCAGGGATTAATAGTACTGATATTAATTTAATTTTTACTTTTCCTAGACTATTATTTTTTTCTATATTTACTTGCTTTGTTTATTGATTTTTTAGAAGATTTGCTAGTTTATAAACACTTGATCTCAAAGAATCAATTTAGAGAAGATCAATCCTAAAATCAAGAAGTCATACAAAAAGAACCGAAAGGAAAAGCACGCAAAAGAAAAGTAAACAATGGTTGAAGATTAAGTAGCTCAATGAGTTAGCAATTGTGCTTTTAAGAGTACATGATGCCTAACCCAAGAAATAACCTAAGCAGTATTTTGAGGCCAAATGTGGATACTAACACCTTGAGATCAAACCAGTAATTATTCAAATGGTTTCACAATTCCAATTTGGAGGTCTCCCAAGTGAAGATCCTAACACCCATTTAGCTCAATTCTTGGAGATATATGACACTTTTAAGATGAATGGCATTAGTACAGATGTAATAAAACTTAGGCTATTCCTTTTCTCTTTGAGGGATAAAACCAAGTTGTGGTTACACTCTCTTGTACCACAATCCATAATTCTTGGATATGTTTTCAATGACAGTTTTGAGCTAATATTTTCCACTTAGAAAGACATTAAAGTTTAGATAATGAATCATAAGCTTCACTTAATATAATGGTGAATCCTTATATGAAGTTTAGGAGCGGTTCAAGGACTTGCGACATCAATGCCCACACTATGGAGTTCCACAATGGCTGCTCATTCAAAATTTCAAGGACTCACCGAGCCAATGAGGATCACCATTAATGTTATAGCTCAAGCTTCATTCATGAGCAAAACACTCGATGATGTATGAAATCTACTTGAGACTATGACATCCAACAACTATCAATAGCATCCAATAACTAAGCGCACCAAAGAGAGTTGCAGGAATGCATGAAGTGGATGGTTGGAACCTTCTAAATCCATAGATTGACATGCTCACAAAGAAATTAAATGCTTCAAACAAGGTTTTTAATCCAATAGCTGTATATTGTTGTGAATATTGTGGAGGGGGTCACTCAACTTTAGAGTGTCAAAGGAATTTTTACTCTCAAGCTCCTTTAATTAAGCAACTCAATGTTTTGAAGAACTATCAAAGGGGGCATGGGAATCCTTACTCTAACATATACAATGCATGATGGCAGAATCACCCTAACTTCTCATGGTTTAATCAAGGAGGGGTACAAGATGCCGACCAAGGATTAAAGCAACCACCATCTAGTGTCTAATAAATGAGCACTTTTCATCAACAACATAACAATAAGCCTAATCTTAAAGACATTATGGTGAAATTTCCTATGGATCAAGAGGAACAAAAGGAAGCTATTAAGAACCTAACTTCTTATATGAAGATGTTAGAGCATCAAATTACTTCATCATTTAGTGCTTAAAATTTTTGATAACTAGGTCAACTTCCTAGTTAACCCAAGAACCACTATAGAGCATGTGAATGCAATAAAGCTTTGAAGTGGAAACCAACTACCTGAGGTAGGAATCAAAAAGGAAGAAAGGGTTGTAAAAGATACTTACAAGGAAGAGAAACAGACATAGGAATACATCAAAGAAAAGGAATAAAAAAAAGAAGAGGTACCTAAAACTATCGCTCCACTACTCCCCTTCCCTCAAAGGCAATAAAGGTTCAAACATGACAAGAATTTTGGAAAGTTTTTGAAGGCATTCCAATTGCTCAAGCTCAACATACCAATTTTGGATGTGATCAACACTATGCCTGCCTATGCAAAGTTCTTTAAAGACATTATTTCACACAAGCGAAAGTGGGAGGATCATGAAACCATTCTTATCAATGAGGAGTGCAGTATGGTAATTCAAAATAAGCTTCCATAAAAGATTAAGGATCTAGGGAGTATCACTATCCCTTGTACTATTGAAAATGAGTTTATAAGTAAGTATTTTTATGATTTGGGTGCAAGTGTGAGCATAATGCCTCTCTTTTTTTGTAGGTGCCTAAATATTTGTGAGCCACAACCAACAACAATGTCACTACAGCTTGTAGATAGGTCCATAATCTATCCCTATGGAATCTTAAAAGATGTGCCCATTAAAGTTGGAGATTACTATATGCCAAGAGATTTTATCATCTTGGAGATGGAAGAGGACATTACAATTTCAATCATTTTAGGGCATCCTTTCCTTACTACTACCAGTGAAATTATTGATGTCAAACGTGAAAAAATTGCTCTAGAGATTGGAGAAGAAAAAGTAGAGTTTGATGTATTCAAGAAGCCAACCTAATCCTCATCAATGACTTCTTATTTTTGGGTAGATGTGATTGATGTTTATGCTAAAGATGTTCTTCCATGAGTTCCCAAAGAACCATTTAAAACATGACTCATTCATGATACCAAAAAGGTGAAAGTAACTAATAAAGTTAAGAAGAAAAAGGGATCTTTAGAGAAAGATAAAAAAGAGTGGCAAATTAAAAGCGCTATGAAAGATATAAATTTTCAGAATTTCTCATCTTCTTTTCGAGTGTCAAATAAGCAAGCTCAAGTGGGGGAGGATTATTCTTTAATCCATCCACACTAAGTGAATATCCAACATTAGTGTTAAGCTAATGACCTTAAATTAGCACTCTTGGGAAGCAACCCAATATTTTTCTTACTTTACTTTTATTTTTCTTTCAATTTTTATGCTTCATTTTACCTTAATTTTCATTATTTTTGTTACATTTTACATAGGAAAATCATGATTGGAGAAAGGGAACTAAAAGATGAGGAATGAAGTTTTGGTAGCTACACATGGAATCATCACGACTTGCACATGGTCATGGCACACCTTCAACACCACATTCACATGGCCATGTCACGAGTTCCTCAATCCGACATGGTTTGCACATCACTTTAACATGGTCATGTGCCTCATTCTGCATTTTGCCTATTTGTTATCAAAGCCAACACACCTTTGACATCATATAAACACACCTTCGACACCACATCAACGTAGCCTTTCAAGCATCACCTTTCAGGGTGGTAATTTTTTCTTTTTCCTTTCTTTTTATTTTTTATTTTTTTATATTTTTTTCTTTTACTTTTGTTAATGCATGTGTTTTGGTCATTTAGGACAATGTTATAGATAAGTGTAGGGGAGGATGTCAAATGGTAGGATAATGTTCTATTTTATGTTTGTGTGCTTTATTTATCATGTTTATTAGTTAAATTAAAAAAATTAAAAAAATGGTAAGATTCATTAACTTTCAACTCAATTTCTCCACATTTGTTATGATGATTGTCCTTAAAACTTTTTGTTTTGGTTTTATGAAAAATTGATGCTTGATTGTAACTAGAGAAAAATACTGTAAAAGCTTGCTTTTTAATTAAATTATCAAATTATTGAATGGTTTTTTAATTAAGATGGTTATACATGGTCATGATGTATAAAACCAAAGCATGAACTTGGAGATTAAATTTGAGCATGATTTTGGGAGAGAGTGCATTTTGATTTGTAATTCTAAAAAAAAAATCTCTCTATTTTTTTTAAGTAAGAGCAGTACTTAAATTTTCTTTTTTATATGCTCGAATTAAGGTAAGAGTATCCAAAGACCCACTTGATGGTATCCATGCTTAGTATTACGGGAAAGGTGGGGGATCTTGGACATGGTCGTGGCACACCTTCAACACCACATTCATATGGCCATGTCATGAGTTCCTCAGTCCGACATGGTTTGTACACCACTTTAACATGGTTGTGTGCCTCATTGTTGCATTTTTCCCATTTGTTGTCAAAGGCAACACACCTTCGACACCGCATCAACATAGCCTTTCAAGCATCACCTTTCAGGCAATAATATTTTTCTTTTTCCTTACTTTTTATATTTTTCCATATTTTTGTTTCTTTTACTTTTGTTAATGCATGTGTTTTGGTCATTTAGGATAATGCCATATATAAGTGTAGGGGAGGATGTCAAATGGTAGGACAATGTTTTATTTTATGTTTGTCATTTTATGTTTATGTGTTTTATTTATCATGCATATTAGTTAAATTAAAAAAATTTAAAAAATGGTAAGATTCATTAACTTTCCAACTTAATTTCTCCACATTTGTTATGATGCTTATCCTTAAAACTTTTTATTTTGGTTTTATGCAAAATTGATGCTTGATTGCAACTAGAGAAAAATAGTGTAAAAGCTTGCTTTTCCATTAAATTATCAAATTATTAAATGGTTTATTAATTAAGATGGTTATGCATGGTCATGATGTATGAAAAATTTAGTTTTTATGACCTAAGCATGAACTTGGAGATTGAATTTAAGCATGATTTTGGGAGAGAGTGCATTTTGGTACGTAATTCTAAAAAAAATCTCTCTTTTCTTAAGTAAGTGCAATACTTAAATGTTCTTTTTTATATGCTTTGAATCAACTCCAATGCTCTAATTAGAGTAAGAGTATCCAATGGACCCACTTAGTGGTATCCACGCTTAGTAGTATGGGAATTGTGGGGGATAACTAAGAGTGGGAAAATTTGATTAGAGAGAATAACAAAAATGGTGACATATAGCATATAATGCACTTACCTAATCCAAAGGCAAGGAAAAGAAAAGATGTTAAATAGAGAGTAAAACGCATTCGTAACTAAAGCTGAGTTATAGATCTTAATGTTTCTCTTATAGAGTCATGTTCATTGGATTTCAAACAGTTATGTGTTTAGGGTGTGATTAGTAAATTATTCATATATGATGTATTTTTGTTTGATTATCTTCTTTAGTAAACAAGTTTTAGTCTCGATGTTATTGATTTGCATGTCTTAGAAGCTATAAGTCTTTAGTTGTAATTATGCTAGTCTTTAAAATTTTAAATTTGATTTTTACTTGAGGACAAGTAAAGCTTAAGTGTGGGGGAATTTGATGTGTGTAATATTTAAATATTCTTAAGTTGAATTTTAATGACTTTTGAAATAGTAAATAATATTAATTGGGTAGATTTTAGGTTAATTAGGAAATATTTTTATTTTAGAGTCTTATTTATGATTTTATTATTTTTAGTCTAATTCTAGTCAAATAAGGAGTTTTATTTAAGTTCCTAATTGATATTTCCCTTGTTGTAGGAGATGTAGCAAAGAATTCCAAAAAGCCAAAGGATTGGATGATAGGGCTTGAGCATGAGGGTTTCATCCAGTGTCGTCCCCCTATTGAAACTGTGCAAGGACCTAGAATCTTGATTCAAAGTGAAGCACACCCAAGATGAAATGGTGTTGAAGCCGTGTCGAACAGCTGCAATATGACACCACTTCAGCACGACTATGTCGATGCCACATCAGAGAAAGGAAGGTTTTCCTACTCAAAATAGAAAAGGAATTCAAGGGCATTAAGGATATTATCAAGTTTTCCTATATAAAGGGGCGCTAATAAGGTTTAAGTAGTATTCATCCATCATTCCTAGAAGACATAAACAAGACCTAATAAAGATTGAAAGAGATTTGTGCAAGATTTAAGAGTTTCTTCCATTTTTTCTTCTTCTTTATCTTTTATTCTTTTAATTATGTTTGTGTTCTTCACCACAATTATGTGTGGCTACACTCTTTTTAAGGTTTAGTTTAGGAGTAGTTATTCTATGATGTGATTAAACAAAAGTTTTATTAATTTGATTTTAAGTTAATTATAAAAGTTGCACTTAATGTATGCTTTCATTCTTGGCCAACTTGTTTGCATGTTTATGGGTAATTTAACTAATGAGAGTTAGGAGAATTTATTAGCTTAGGATTCACTGGACTTAGACCACATGAGCACAAGAGTAAGCAAGCTCTTCAGGGGTAAAATAATTGTTAAGAAACTTAATGAGATATGATTAATTTCTCATTCATAAGAGTAGGTTAAATTTTAATTGTAGCATGCTTAATTGAACTCTAAAGAGTCTTTAGGTATTTTATAACAATTACCCTTAACTAAAATCATTGTTTAATTTGCTTAAGTGTTCATGATTTGATTGGAATAGTGAAACTAAACCTAAGCACTATATTTTAATTATTTGATTTTCTCTTAGTTTAATTTTCTTTGCTTTATATTTTATTTGTTTAATCAAATTTTTTTGATTTACTAGCTAATATCATAAGTAGGAATATTGGTGTTCAATATCCAATCCTCATGGGAACAATAACTCTTTATACTACAATTCACGATCCGTGCACTTGCGGGTTTTGAATGCAACATTTAATAGTTCACTTGCCTTATTAATTGGAACATCCATATCTAATTATGGTGACTTCCTGATAACTAGAGTTCTTAGTTGTTAGATAATTAAAGGTTCTAGTTTCCACCTAACTTATTTTTTGGACAATCTAAGGTGTGGGTATTAATAGATTGTTACAGGTTTTGTTTGTTAGATAAACCTAGTTCATGATGAAATTTTGATAAAATTCATTTAAAACTTCCCAATAGATATTGATCTGTGATAAGCTTGATAAGTAGAAGTTATCACCTTCTAAGATTATACTCCTTTTAAAATCATTAAAGAATGAGATAAAATGAATAGAACAACTAACTTAGCCCTTTACCAATAAGGATATAAAATCTAAATTAGGCTTGCAATCTTCTTAATAATTAAACTAACTAGTTTAGTAAGCCAAGAAGAAGAACAAGATTTGGATTTTGACATTATAAACCTAATTAGGCTTAATAAGTCACAAAGTTCATGCAAGAACTTCAAAGAAATTCAATATATTATAACTCAAATTCAACATGTCTTACAATGAAATGAGGTATTGTTTTTATAGATACAAAACCGAGCTCGTACTACTATTCTAAACATGAAATCATAAGATATTTTAACCTTATTAATATGTAATTATAGCCAATATTACATTCATTCTTACTAATGACATTAAATACCATTCTAACTCCCATTTGGATCTTCATAATTATTGGGTGTTGAAAATTACTGGATGTTGAGAGGAGCCAAAAATGGAGTATAATAATGGCTCTATAGTAGTACCAAAATGCAATAAGTATAAGTTATAAAAAATTTAAGTGAAAATAAGAAGAAAATTAGAAAATTATGATAAGCTAGCTAATGGGAATCAAGGCAAGCAAAGGATGTTTAAAGAACCATTATAAGGAATAAGAGGGCCAATGATAAAAACTCTAGTCAAACAAGGTCAAGAGGCATTTTCAAAAATTGATTTACAATATTCAAGCTAAGGAAAATGTCCATTTTAAATACTTGAAGTTAGATGAGTTTTCCTAAGGCTTGTTAATGAGACATATACAAGTTTTCAAGGTTTAGAAAGTGTTTAAGGTCCAACATAGCTATATCCTACTTCATATAGCCATGTTGGATGTGTACAAGAGGTTCCGAAGAGAATGAACCTTGAGACACGCTCGTGTTTTAATGTGTTTTCATATAAAAAAAAGAAATGTTTTAAAAGTAACACACCTTGAGAAATGCTTGTATTCCTACCTATGTCCACTACACATCTTGAGACACGCCTATGTCTTTAACCTGTCAAGCTTTTCTAGTTTTGAAGAATTTGAATTTTTGTCCATAAGAGAAAATGACCATTAAGACACAGTTGTGTAAAGTATGCTAACATGATATTATTATTATTATTTTGGTTTGTTTTAATTCTTATTATGTTACTTAGGGCTATGATTTCAAGTCCTAAGCTTGGTTAGGATTTTATTATGTGTCTTCTACTGTAAATAACTTTGTCCTTGATATAGTAAAAAAATTCAATAATTAATAAAATTTCTAGGAATTTATTTCCTTCGATTCTTGCATAAACTTAGTTTTCCTCATCAAACAATTTGCTTATAACAACTTTCCTTATTCAATATCACTATCCTTTTCTCTTCTTTATTCTAGCATGTGTTAGATTATACTCTAAGTTGATTTGATCAATTTGTAATAAAGGGTTTTAGGTTTAACATACCTAAGGTTTAGGTTGGTTGATTCAAAATTAATTTAAGATTTTCTTTTCTTTCTTTTTATATTTTTACCTTTATTTTATTCATTGAAGTTTGGAAAATCTTTAGATGTGCATGGGGTTGATTTGAAATTGTTAAGATTTTCCTATCAAGATCACATCACTAGCATACATAGGTAATAATTATTATTCTCTCTGATATAAATACAAGCATTTAAAATGAATTTTAGGAGAATAGTTTGAACGTGAACAAATTAAAGACAAGAACAACAATTTTCTTTATTCAAATTTATTGTTTTACTATTTAATATTCATATATTCCTTTCTTAAAAAATTAGTAATTTCAAATTTATTAATTTTAATTTTCTTATTTTATCTTTAATTTACATCCATTAGAATTTACAAGAATTATGGAAAAGGAGTCTAAGAATGCAAGTTTAATGAGAAGTTTGAAGTGCAAATTTTTTATTTAAAGCACTTATACACGCTCATGCATTCATTTAGTTTCTAGCTTGCCAAAATTAGTAGAAGACATAAAATTGCAGTCAATGCATCCATATCTTTAACTAGCACTACAAGAAACTGCCAATGTAGCGATTAAATATAACTGCCATAAAATAGCAATGAATTAGCGATAGAATTATAACCTTACTGACCAAATATTTTTTAAACAATAAATAAATTTAATTTAGCAATAAAATTTATTTTTGTCACAAAATTATTGATGGATTTAGAGATAGAATTTACCAACGAAATATAGTTTCATGGCTAATTTAGCAACAAAATTTCAATTTCATCATTAAATTTAGCAATAGAATTTCAATTCTATCACTATTTTAGCAACGAAATATAATTCTATCACTGTTTGTCACTATTTTTATTATTTTAGCAACGAAATATAATTCCGTTAGCGATAAAATATATTTTTTTAATAAAAGCTGACATATAAATGATTTCAGGAAGTGCACCAAGACGTCCCAACTAAATTGGCACCTTTATAGCACTATTATCATTAATCACCCTAAGCCTATATTATTAAATTAAAAATACAACAAGAACATGAATCCACCATAAGGAATAACTAAAAAAAATCAAAAGTTCTCTTTGCCTAACAAATCTCTGATAATGAGATCATTACATTCAAAAGGGTAACTGTTCCACTAAAGTATATTCCTCAAATGCAGATCCATGAGAGAGAATTTATCTACCACATAATTCCCCTCATGATAAATATGACTGATATTGACTTACATGGTGGGAATAGGAATTCAGACTTTCCTACCATTACTTTTTAAGGGACTAGGGAACTTTGGCACTTCTACCACACAACAAATTAACAATATAAATGTTGTCACTTTCAATCTAAAGACAAAGAGGGTTAAGGATGCAAGCTCTTTGAATGCCAATCATTATAGCACAAAGTTCTACTTCAAAGGCATATTTTACTCCTAAAGAAGCTTCAAAACTTGTAACTGCTGACCCAAATGATTACAGAAAACCTTGCTTACACTAGCTAAACCAGGGGCAACCTTAGCATCCCTGTCAAGATTGAGTTTAAGCCAGCCTAAAGGAGGGGCAACCATCAAAATCCTAAAATGCAAAATAGGCAAATCACTTTGAGTATTCAACATATGCCCAATTTTGAAAAAAGATGGATCAACCACCACTTTGTAGATTTTGGAAATAGAAACATACAAGGGAACAAAATCACCATGAAACCGAGAATCATTTTGAGTATACCATATACAATAAACAGTTTCTAAGAAGACTGTTTTCCATAAAACTTATAATTAAGAAGAGAAATGCAAGGATTGTGCCTGATGGAATGAAGATAGAAAGGTTTGAGTAATATTCATTGATATATTAAAAAGGCTTGCCAAAGCTGACCAAAGAGGGATAGCATAACAGTAAGAGGAAAAAAGATGGTCAATTGATTCGGCATGATTGGCATATAAATCACATCTAGAAGCTGAATGAAAACCTTTAAAAGCTAACAATTCATTAGATGGAAGCTTCCTATGGAGCAATGACCAAACCATAAAAGAATGGGAGCACGTGGCACCACAAATCTCTACCTTAAGCCACCTTATAAGAGCAAGGCTGAGAATTCATATAAAAATTTTACAATTTAAAACATCATTTGAAGAATGAAAATAAATTAAAGAATTAGCATAAAGGTGAGAAAAAAAATTAAATGCTCAATATCTTAACATATGTCCAGGAACACAGCTTTAAAGCTTTAAAGTAAGTGCTAAAAACTGTTCTTATAGATATCAAAAATAGTAGTAAAAAGCTTATTCTTAAGAGAAAGAGGAACACCAATCCGGTAAGATATGATGTAATCCAACCATTTATCATTCCAAAAGCCAAGATTAGAAATTTACAAACCATCCATTGTGAGCTCTTAAGAAGATGATTATAACAATCTCTGATAGAATTCCATATTGAGGAATTGAAATGAGAAGGACGGGGAATGTTGCACTAAAGTAAAAATCTAAAACATAAGTACTAAAAAGGTAAACTATTTTTACTCATTAATTTCCAAGCGAGTTTACTCAATATGGCATCATTGAGCAAATAAAGGCATTTTAAATTTAGACCTCCTTCTTCCAAAGGGAACAATAGACATCCCACTTAATTAAAATCAATTTTTTACTCTGAATGTTACTCGTCCACAAAAATTTTTTAATGCAAGTCTCCAAGTGTTTAAGTAACATTTTAGGCCATTTATACACCATGAATGTATCAATAAAAGACCCATAAAT
The DNA here is from genome assembly GCA_947683625.1 of Mallotus nudiflorus. Lineage (NCBI taxonomy): Eukaryota > Viridiplantae > Streptophyta > Magnoliopsida > Malpighiales > Euphorbiaceae > Mallotus > Mallotus nudiflorus. Next base: position 1,519,636 of record CANTUR010000243.1, read on the forward strand.
AATTTAATTTATTAGAGAAAGGTAGTTAACCATTGAAAGAGAAATTCCCTTCCATCTTTTAAGCTTTGTAATAATGTTGTCAACTACTAGTTGAAGCCATCTTTTTTTTTTATTTTTTGGAGCTCCTTTAAAAATTGGAACTCCTAAATAAATGAATGGCAAACTACCAACTTTCATACCTGAAATATTCTGGAACAAATGCAATTGAGTTGAGGAAACATATTTGCCTAAGAAAATATTTGAGTTATCCCAATTCGCATTCTGACTAGAGATCAAGCCATAGTTGCTAAACAAATTCATTAAAGTTAGCGAATTAGCCTTAGAAGCTTTACAAAAAATTATGATATCATCGACATAGAATATATGAGTTAGGTAGCAAACTCGACTATTGGAATGTATCAGAATCAGCCTTCCAGTATCCACAAGAGCCATAATAAAGTGATTCAGAAACTCCTCTGCTAAATAAAAAATTAAAGGAGGCAAGGGATCCCCTTGGCAAACTCCATGAGATTAAGAGAAGTATCCTTTTGGCAAACCATTAATAATAATGGACAAATGACCCAAAAGAAAAATTGTAGCTATCCAATTATAAAAAATGCTTGAAAAGCCAAAAGAAGAAAGAACTTTCAATGCAAAATTCCACTCCATTGAATTGATGGGTTTTTTAATATCTATATTTAAAGCCATGTTACCCTTTTTGCAATGATAGTCAAGCAAATTAAAATTTTCAAAGGTAATAACAATACAGTCCTTGATATTTCTGCCTTGAATGAAACCATACTAGGAAGGGGCAATAATAAAAGGAGTAATCAGAGCAAGCCTATCAGCTAGAATTTTTGAGATAATTTTATAAATAAAATTTCCCAAAACAATGGGCCTGAACTTATCAACATAATTAGTTAAGGGAGTTTTTGAAATCAAGATCATAAAGTTAGAATTAAAACTTAAAATTAAAAAAAAAAAAAAAGCTTGTAACTGCCTCACAAACTTCTTTGCTTATAATACTCCGGCAAGAAGTGAAAAAGGCTCAAGTGAAATCATCAGGGCCTGCAGCATTGATAGGATCCATGGACAAAATTGTGGTCCTAATGTCATCATTTGTGGTATTGAGCAAAGCATGATATTATAATCAGCAGTCTGTCACTAATTTAAACATCGGAATTGAAATTTCCGTCACTAAATTAGTGACATAACTATATTCCATTGCCAAAATAGCGACAGAATTTCAATTTTGTTGCTAGATGTTGAGTTTTAAATTTTTAATCATTTAATTTAATTATGATATAACTATTAAAAATATTAAGTAATGATTTTTTTTTTATTCCTAAAAAATATTATTTTTAAAGAAAGCAATATTAGTTTGTGACAATTTATTATAACAATAATGCTTAAATTTTTATGTGAATTAGCATTAATATTAAGTAAACATCATTTAAATTATTAATTATAAGAAAAATTATATATGATAAAATTATATAACTTTATGATATATATTTTATTTCTAAAAAAGCAATATTATTTTGAATTTGTAAAAATTTCATGTTGATATAACTTTAAATAATTATATTTCATATTTATCTAAATATTTTTGAAAATTTCATATTAGTTGTAGCTAAATTATATATTTTATGTAAGTAAAATACCATAAATTATTGTGTTTTCTATTCATAACTTATTGTCTTTCATTAATTTATCTGTTAAAATCTATTTTTTTCTCATTTTAATTCTTTATTTTTGTGAATTTGCTATTATATATACAAAATTTAATATATATAGAACAATTATTCTAATTCTTACATGAAAAATTACACTTTTAAAGTCTTATAGTGCTAATTTGAAAGATATTTTCATCTTTTTTATTCCTTTTTGTTAACAATTTATTTATAATCAAGTAAAAAATTAAAAAAATATAAATATAACCCGTAAAATTGAAATACTTATAATTAAGAATTAAAAACTTAATTAAATAATAAGTGACAATAATTATATAACATTTTTGCAATAATAAATGTCTAATTAATTATGAAATTGACTGTGTGTATATATATTAAAAACTTTTTAAATTTTTTATTTTAACAACACTATACTATCTTTTGTTTCACTTAGACACTACTTTTCTACTTCACAAAAAACGCCTTTATCGTATTTTATTATCAACAATGTACAACATAATTAAAAGACTAAAATTCTATAATTTTTACTAAATATAAAATTTTAAATGAAATAATTTTTTTAAAATTGAAAAGTTATTTTAAGTTAAATAACTAAAATTATTTTTCAATTATTAAATTTTGTATGTACTTCTCCCAATTATTAATTTTGTTCTTCTAATATAGTTAGTTTTTGAATTATCGTAATTTTCCACTTTAGGATAGTATCCCTAGTTTTAACTTTTTTAGTTTCTTTTATTTAATCAATAAAATTATCATTATTAATTTTAGTGCTAGCAAGTTTTCTATTTAATTCATTCATTATACTTAAATCACTATTCTAAGATACATTTGATGTTCTATTAAAAGATAAGTAGATTATTATAAATTCTCAAAGTTGTTTTATCGATGATAAATATATCGAGCTAATTTTACTAAACTGTTGGTGAAATTTATTTCACTTGATATAGAATATTTTATTAAACTTTTTACTAGTGTTTATAGCAAGAATTCTCTTCTTTATTTTCTATAATTATGATAACTAGAGTTATGATATGATAAATTTTATCCTAAATATTATTATAGAATTACATTTCTAGTTGTGTTTAAATATTTAATTTTTAATAATTTACTAAAAAATGCATATCATTTTCAAAAATGTATTTGAATTAGTGAGTTTTAAGACCCATGATATATAATTTTTCTGATCTTGTCAAATGGTGTTTGCTGTTGAGGCATCCATTCTTTCCACAATTAAAGACTCAATGCTTTGATGCATGTGTCATATCTACTTTGGAAAAACCCTAAAAATGGTCTGACGATGATAATAGTTTATAAAATTAGTGTAAGAACATGAGTCGTTGTTGCTTACACATTAAATGGAGAATTGAATCACTCGAACTCTAAACTGGACTCTCGAGTTCATGAGTTTATTATTTAATCAATTGATTAAGTTCTAATCTAGTAAACCAAAATCTTGAAGTAGCAAGTCACGTGCTTATGGTTATCACTGTGAAAGTATGATTGCTCGAAATAAAATCGCGACTCATTTTACAAGACTGAATTGAGATGTACTTAAAATGATGATTAATTCATTAAATTTTAAGTCTGTAAACACCTCAAAAAACCTAAAAACTTAGTACGAGTTGAAAAACAATCATAAAAAAGCTAAAGAAGCATATGTGAGTGTCAAAAAATGTATGAGAGTGCATATTCCACATGCTTGAATGAAAACACATGCAGTGAACACATTGGAACCAAATTTTTGCACTTAATGATAGATGCACACACTTTACATGGACACCATTCATTTGTGCACTAATACGTGTGACTCACGCTCTCACACATGTGCACACGCATGTAAAAATTCTCCTATGCCTATAAATAGAACTCTCTTTTTTAGGGGGCCTTGTCAAAATACATATTGTTACTCTACCAAATTGAAGACTCGGGACTCCTACTTTTTATACTATTAACCTATTTTTCTACTCTTTTATTAGGATTTTATGTTGAATTTGAACCAAATCTAGCTTTATCATTGTCAAGGCACGCTCCAAAGGTAATAACACATGCATTACACATGATTTTCACTTATTTCTAACAAGGATAGCTCAAGAATTAAATACACAAAGCTAATGCTTTAGTCTTTCTCAAAACAAGTTTAGCCAAATGCTCTAAGGACCAAATAATCATTTTTGCATGTTTATTTTTTGTCAATTTGCATTTCTTCTCTTCCATTCCCATTCTCTCTTTTAATTTTTATGCCACTAGCAAATTGTTAATTTTTATGGTTGTATGGTGAGACTTGCAATTTTGCTTGTTATTTGAATAATTATGCTTTATTTTGCATTTATTAAATTGTCATTTTTGCATTTTCTAACTCCAAAAATGTGAGGTTCGCAAAAAATATAATTTTCATAATAAAACTTGCATTTTTATAATTTGTATATGTATTATGAATGTTTACTATTTTAAAATCTTATTCATCATAAAAATCACATTTAGACATTAAAAATCATATTTTTATATCAATTCTGTGTTTTATGTGAAAAACCATCTTTTTTCACATAAAATTTTCATTTTGTTTCCAAAAATATTAAATTTATTATTTTTTGCATTTTCTTCACTTTTTATTGTCAAAATCATATTTTGACATAAATTTTATATTTTCTGCATAAATCTTGCATATTTGACATAAAAGATTGCATTTTTAATATAAAATTACATTTTAAGTGTAAATTCTGCATTTTAATGTAAAAATTGCATTTTGCTATAAAAATAATATTTGTGACATAAATAGTACATTTTTACTACATTCTTGCATAAAGTTTGTTTGTTTGTGTGAAAAATCATAGTTCTTATGAAAAGTTCACATTTTTAAGATTTGGAAGTCATTTTTGCATTTTATTTGGAAAATCATATTTTTCACATAAGGTTTTCATTTTTAATTGTAAAAATTATTTTTGTATTAAAAATGTAATACCCTACATTTTTACTTAACTAAAGTAATTATCGGATTTTGTTAGTAATAAAAAAAATTAAATTAGATTACACAATTTTAAATTATCTAGCTATTTAATTGATATGTATTTATGTTAATATTATTTTAAGACTTTATTATTATCTATAGATATAGGTGTGTTTGTATATATATATATATATATATATATATATATATATATATATATATATATATATATATATAATGATGAAATGAAGAACACTTACCTCTTGAAGCGAAACCACCCCCCCAAACCAGCAACTCCTCCTCACTTCTGCCCTTCACCATCTCTACCTCTCCTCTCACTGTGCCACCTCCATCATCGCTGGAAACCTCCATCTGCAGCCATCACTAAGCTCCCTAGTTGTTGTTGTTGCTGCTGCTCTCTTTCTTCCTCGCCAATCAGCACTCCTTCTCCCTTGCGCGCGACAGCCCTATCTCGATCTGTCTACCCAACTTCGCCCCTTTGCCGAATCGTTGTCCTCCTGCCTCGCCTAAGCTGCTCCCTTGGCCTGCATTCCGGTGGCAGCAAGCTCTTTCCCCCCTTCCCATTTGTTCAGTTTGACAGTGAGTAATACTCACTTGATTCCTTTTTTTTCCCCTTGATTTTTGATTATTCTTGGTAGATCCTAGGTTAGTTAGGGTTGTTTATTGTTTAATGAGGTTGGTTTTAATTTTTGGAAATTTTTGGTGAATTATTTGATTTTTTCCAGAATTTTATTTGATAATTATTTGGGTTTAGTTAGTAATTAGGGTAGTTTTTGTTAATTATTTTTGGGTGTGTTAATTTTATTAAAGATTATAGGAATTTTTGTAAATTTGGTAAATTTTGAATCTTTTAGTAATATTTTGCTTATATCCGAAATTTATTTGTAAAAAATTATAAAAATTTGATAATTGGTGTTATTATCAAATGTTATTAATTTTAGGATTTAATTTATAATTTTTGTGAATTTTATACTATTTTTATAATTATTTTTAAGTTTATGTCAAATGTGAATATTAGATTAAATTTATAATTTGGAAGAAATTAGTATTCAATTATATGTTTTTAATTATATTAAGAAGTCTAATGTAGAGAAAATAATTTTTAGATATTTGTATAATTTTTAAGGAAATTTTTTAGTATTAATAGTGTATTATGTATATTTTATTATTATATGGGTAAATATGTAAATTATGCTTATTATAGTTAAGTATATATGTTAATTGGTTTTATTAATATTTAGGCGGCTTAGAGAATTTTCATAAATTTATAAGTATTTTTAATTAGGTAATATATATATATATATATATGTTTGTGGAATTTGTTTTTAAGCTTCAAAGAGGAATTATTTTCTAAGTTATGGATATTTGTATGAATATGCATTTTTGGAAGTAATGATTTAATTTTTGTGATGTGTTGATTGAGTTGTGATCTCGGTTGGGGCTAAGTGTAGTCTGGAAGCCCGACTTGAGTGTGAATGTCTTGGTGGAAGTGCATTTTTCATGCGATTATTAGAAGTGCATTTTTCATGCAGGAATGGCTCTACCTATGGTAGAGAGATGTCCATTTTACAGAGGAAACTTTGTCAAAATTTTGGTAGATTTTCTCGTAAAACGTGATATTTTTAGTAAATTTATATCATTAATTAGGCTTTTTCCTGTCTATAGAGTCTTATTCGGCCTTCCTCGAGTCAGTCTAGAATTTCACTATGTCTGTTGATTTTCGATTTCAATTCCATAGACATGTTTTTAAAAAGAGGTCTATTATTTATTTTCTAGAGAATATCGGAGCGGAAGCTGTTGGACCGAGGCAGACGCGCGGTCGTCAGCCTTCTCGTTCATCTTATAAGTTGATAAAATGATATGTTCATGTGCATTATTTAAAGATGCGAGCACTCATATTTTTAATATTTATTATATGATTTATTTAATTTAATGCTGCTATTTATGGTTTAAACGCATTTTATTTATTTAAAAAATCAGTTTTGAGAAATTTTGGTAGAACGGGCTACTTGGTGGGTTTCACTAGGACCGTGTGCACATGGTAGAGATTGAGAGATGGATCTAATGTATGTATGACTAGTGAATATAAACTGGGACGGGTGCCTTGGTGGAAGCCTTGCTCTCGGGGACCGCCAGTGGTTGGAAAGTTAATAATGGATTGTGATGGGTGCCTCGGTTGATGCCTTAACTCTCGGAGACCACTAGTGCCATGTATTTGGATTAAGTGGATGACTATGGCCTGGTGCCTCGGTTGATGCCCTTGCTCTCAGGGACAGACAGTCCAATTGGAATAAGTGGGCCCAGTTAGCCAGTTAGAAATCTGGGATTAGGGTTCTACCGAGATTTTTCAAAAGATATATATATATATATATATATATATATATATATATATATAATGATTATTTTCACTATAAATATATGGTTTTTAAAAGGTTTTCAAACCGTACAGCTCTTTTTGTTGACTTACTCAGTGAGGTCTGATTCCCCTCAAATTTTTTTTTTCAGGAGCTTGGGAGTTTGACCTCAGACCGCCTCTATGCCGGATTTCTTCGTCACCGGCAATATTATGTAGGTTATTGTAAGCTGTACTGGAGTAGTAACTCTAGAAAACAGCAGTAGTAACTGTACTATGAATTTGTATGACTTAAATATCCTTATGTATTTTATTTCGATGAGCCATGCTTATGTATAATGATTTAAGATTAATTCATGATATGTGACGATGGAGAATATTTTATTATGCGTGCAATTATGTTTATTTTTAGAAAAATCAATTTGATAATGTTTTCTATTATAAAGTAAAGTTTTAAAATTGGAAGGTTTTATTTTTCTTTTCTTAAAGGCTTACTACGGGTTTTGGGGGCCTTATGCCTACCCATTCCCTAGTGTCAATCACGTGCCCTTGGGTTTAGGTTGTGATAAAGTTGGTATCAAAGCTTAAGTTCGATTAATTATTTATGTCTGTCTTTCTGTGTAACTACTACAGTAATAGGGTTGATAATTGTCTTTGTGATATTCTTGTTTCTAATTTCGCGTTGCGTTAAATACTCTTACTTTGTTTTGAATTCAATTTTCTTTGTCTTTTTAGAATGAGGCATGTGCGAACAGACCCCGTTGTCGATCCGACTCTTGGACTTAATGAGCAGTATGTGCACGATGAGGCTCTTCCTCCTACTCCATGTCGTAGGGGTAAAGGTAGAGGTAGAGGTCGAGCTAGGGCAGCTGCAGCTGAGATTCCTAATCAGCAGCCAGTTGGACCTGAAGTTCCAGTTGTAGACCCCACAGCCTTTGTAGCTGGACTAGCAGGGATTAATCAGGGTCTTGCAGCATTGAATCAGGTGATGCGCCTTGTGTAATAGATGTTACAGTAGAGGAATCAAGGGATGTCAGATACTGATTCAGCACTCCTTTACTCCCGGATCGGTAGAGTTTCCTTTGATGGTATGAGTGACGCCTTAAACTTCTTTAATGTGATTGAGGCATGTACCAGGACAGGACACACAGACTACCAGCAAATAACGATTGTGGTGTTGTCAATTTAAGCAGCAGCTCAAGACTGATTCATGCAGTCGATCCAGCCGTCCATGCATGAGTTGACTTGGCCAGAGTTTAAGGATCGCTTCCTGAGATTCTTCTATCCTCCAGCTACTAGAGATGCTTATAGGTGGCAGTTGCTCCACATCACCAGAGGGGATAGGTTAGTGGAGGACTATACTAGGGAGTTTAATAGGCTATCTCGACATGCAGAGGACATCAGGAGAGACCCTTACAGAGCAGTAGAGTTGTATGTCACTGGTTTGGGACCCGCTTTTATTGGTATGTGTACTAAGGATGGCACCCTAGAGAGTGTGATTGAGGAGGCCCATTTGATTGAGAGGCGACATATCTGCCAGGGCACCATGTTAGATCCCTATATGGTTGGTGGTAGTGGATATGGTGTACCTCTCGGGTACCAGCAGCCAGCATTTCCATTAGTAGTTTGAGTCAGTAGGCTACGGGTAGTTCACAGCAAGGTGGTAGGAGGTCTAGGACTTACCGAGTTGGTCGACATGGTTATGCCACAAATAGGAGAAGTGGTAGAGGTCACAAGTTTAGTACTGGAGTCAGCAGTAGTAGTAGTGGGCAGAGCTCCGGACAGAGTAGTTATGGGTCTGGGGCCAGTGCATGTGCGAGTTGTGGTCGATTCCATCAAGGCCCATGTCATTTGTTGTCGGGCGCTTGCTTCAGATGTGGATAGGTTGGTTATCTTGCCAGAGCTTATCCTTACTTTGGATATTAGCCACAGTATGCTCAGGGTTCATCTTCATCAGTGGCTTAGCCCTATTATTCAATGCCCCAGCAGTATAGAGCACCGGTACAGCCACAGTAGAGACCGCCATAACTTATGGGCTAGTAGGGCCGAGGTTCAGTTGGTAGGCCTAATGGTCATGGGTTTGTGCAGCCTTTGACATCTCAACAGGCAGGTCATGGCCAGGTTCGAGTGTTCACTTTGACACCGTAGGATGCTGAGACTTCTAATGCAGTGGTAGCAGGTATTCTCTCTGTCTGTGCATGTGATGCTAGAGTATTGTTTGACCCTGGCGCTTTGTATTCATTCATTTCTCCTGTGTTTGCTTCGAGAATCGAGTGGTAGCCTTCCAAGTTGTCCTTTCCTCTATCTGTATCAACTCCTCTTAGTGATGAGTTGGAGACAGATATTTTCTTTCCTTCCTGTCCGGTGTTAATTGATGGTAGAGAATTATTGGTGAACTTGGTGTTGCTTGATGTGTTGGAATTCGATGTCATTTTGTGTATGTATGGTTGTCAAGGTATTATGCTTCAATGAATTATCAAGAGAAAGAAGTGGTGTTCAGAATTCCAAATGAAGATGAGTTCTATTTTAAAGGTGAAAAGTGCTCCATGCCTTGTAATCTCATTTCTGCCATTACAGCCCAGAAGATGCTTAAAAGGGTTTGTTAAAGCTATTTGGCAGTACTAACAGTTTCTTTATGTTCCTTATTCATTGAAGTTTATTGTGGTTCTTTGTTAAATTCCATCTTAATATATTGATTGGATATTTAAAAAAATTACTTGAACAAAAAAGATGACAAAATTGTAAAAAAAGATGTATTCATAAAAAATTGTTGTTTAGTTAGAAAATTGAAGTGTGCAAATCATTCTAGGATTTTTTTAGCAAACTTAGCATACCTTAATTCATTATTATTTTCAGAGGAATATTCTCCAAGTCAAAGTAGTTATAAAGAGAATTCATTTCCTATTTAGATTTAATTATTTGACTAGATCAAGGGAAGTTAATTATTCCTATCGAAGTTTGATTTCTTATCTTTTAGGAACTTAAACTTTAGACCTTATTCTTAACTATTCTAATCCAATTCTATAGTGGATTTATTGAATTTTGATCATTAAGTTTATTCTTTAGCTTTATCATTATTCAATTGGGATTGGTTTTATTAAAAAAAAAAAAAGCAATTTTGAATTCCTTAGCTTTGTTTCCTATTTTAGTGTATTATAGTCTTTTCTTTTTCATGTCTTCTGCCTTTTTTAAATTTTTCTTATTTTATTAGCTCTTTTATATATTTCTATTTTATTTTCTTATTTGCCTCAACTAAATTTTTAGAATTTCCACCTTTTAAAGTTGATACTTAGTCAACTCCTTTTATGTGGTTGATTTAATTTTCTTAAGGGTAGAGGTAAGGTACCTCAAAAGAGTGAAAAGCCATACAAAAACATAAGAGATTTTTACATGTAAGGAAGTTCTTTGTGAGGAAATTACTAACTTTTCTTACGTGACTAAAATCTAACAACACATCTAGTAAAAATGAAAGGTTGATATGAAGGTGTGGAAGTGTGAATAAAGGCTATTGAATATATATTTTTCTCAGTTAGTATATTTATAACCAAAAATTTTGACTACTTAGAAAAGACTTTGAGGTGGGAACTTAGACCATAAATCCAAGGAGGCAACAAAGTTTATCAAAAGGACCTTATCTTTGAGTGCTATAACTTTTTTAAAAGAGAAAAAGGTAAAAATGTATGTTACACAATTTACTACTATACTATTGCTTAGTTGGATTATGTTATAACCAGTAGAAGGCATAGTTTGGAGAGGTTAAAGGATAATTAGTATGATTTGAAGTCCTTGATGAGAAAGCGATTCATGCTAAGCCATTGCTACTGTGAATTATGTCAAAAACTTTAATCTCTTACACTAGAAGCTAAAAGTAAGGAAGATTACCATAAGGAGATGGAGATTCTCATGACACATATTAACTTGGATAAGGATAGGAAGGCATCCATGGCATTATTTATAAAAGGACTCAATAGAGACATTATTGACCTAATGGACTTGTAACATTAATAATTAATGTGTTATCTTAAAAGTATGCATTGCTTAACACTTTTAATTCTAAGTTATTAGGATCTAAACAAATTAAAGACTTGTATGAGCATGATAAATATTTCAGACAAATTTATAGTGCATGTAGTAATGGAGTTGCTTTTAATAAGTTTTTATAGATATAGTGGTTATTTGTTTAAAAATAATATATTTTGTACCTAATTGCTCATTGTATAAATTTCTTACATATGAATCATATATGGCAGATTAATAAGACATTTTGGGATTCATAAGACTTATAAAATTATAATTGAACACTTTTTTTGCCTCATACAAAGTGAGATACTATTAGAGTTTAAGACTAAAACATTACTTGTAAAAAAGTCTAGTCTAAGTTAAAACCCCATGGATTATGTACACATTTAATAGTACATAATGAACCTTGGATATATTTATCCATGAATTTTATATTAGGTTTACATAGGACAAAAGGGGTTGAGATAACGTCTTTGCAGTTGTTATATATAGTAAGATGGCTCATTTTTATTTCTTATTATAAAACTGATGCTGCTACAAACATTGCTAATTTTTTTTAAAGAAGTTATGTGTTTGCATTGAGTGCCTAAATACATTATAATTGATAAGGATGTTAAGTTCTTTAGCCATTTTTGGAAAGTTTTTGGGGAAAACGTATTACTAAACTATGAATTTCTACTACTATTAAACCTCAAACTGATATGCAAAATAAAGTGGTAAATAGGACATTAACTACTATACTTAAGGCTATTATTCAAAAGAATATTAAATTATTAGAGAAGTACTTACCCTTTATGGAGTTTGCATATAATTGGATTGTTTAAAGTTCTACTAGTTATTCTCTATATGAGATTGTTTATGGTTTTAATCCACTAACTCCTATTGAATTTATTCATTTTCCATCAAGATTATTAATCTAAATGGCATATAAAAAGTTGAATTTTATTTAAAGGTTGCATAAGCAAGTGAAGGAGCACATTGAGAAGTAAAATTCCAAAGTGGTAACTTCAGTTAACAAAGGAAGAGTATACTTTGTGTTCTAATTAGTGGTTAGGTTTAGGTACACATAAGGAATAAGAGGTTTCTATACTGAAGGAAATCTAAGCTAGATCCAAAAGGAGATGGACTATTCTAGGTTCTTAGGAAGATCAATAATAATACATATCAGTTGGATGTTTCTAATGGGCATAATATTAGTTCTAAACTTAATGATACGAACCCTACCTATAACAGAGATAGAACGTGCATCCAACTTTGAAATCATTGCTAAAGATCATCAAGGATAGGTTGTGTTGATGGAGCTAAACCCCTTGCTTATTAAAGTGAAGGCAAGATACTTAGCTATTATAAGATGAAAAATCACACAATTCTAAGTTTAATCTAACCTAGCAATTGTAATGAAAGGTAGAAGTGAAACAATTCAAGTAAACTTATAAAGTTTCAAAAGAACAAAGTTCAAGGAAAGACCTCACATTTTAATATTTCAAAGCTTGTCTAAATTTCGTTTTACATATTTATAGCCCTTATATAGGCATGCAAATAACCTAATTCTTGAAGGAAAAGGTTTTATTCCTTATTCCCAAAGATACCTATATAGAAAAATCCTCAATTAAGGAGATTTCCTTCAAAATAGGACAACTAATAATAACTCATCTTTGAAAAGTCAAAATTGACAACTCATTACAACTAAGCAAAATGATAACTCATGACAACTAAGCATTGAAGCATGCCATGTCACATGTTGACCATTGACCCTTGACTTTGACTTGTTGACTTATTGACTTTGACTTTGGCTTGTTGACTTTGACTTAGAATATTCTTGAATCTTCTCACATCTTCTAGAATCTTCTTGAATCTTCCTTATTGACTCCAAAATAGGAAAATAACTCAAAATTTGTCCATATCAAGCTAATTAATTTCAAAATAGAAAATTAAGCTAATTAGCTTGAATTCTTCATATTCAGCTCCATTCTTGCACTTTTAATCCCTTTTAGGGTTCATATTACTTAATATTGTTGATCTTTCTCCTTTTAATGTAGGTGATGAGGAGTCAAGGGAAAATCCTTTTAGCGAGAAGGGGGAGGATAAGAATTGATCAAGATATGATGGATGTGATAGAGGATTAAGGAACTCAACTATGGATGTCTTAAATCTTCCTCAAGGGCTAGTTACAAGAGCTAAAACTAAGAGGTTTAAAGAAGCTTTGCAAAGATTCATGAAGATATTATGGACTGATTCAAGGGAACCAAGAAGTTACAGAGCTTTAATGGAAGTTCAAAACAAGAAAGATTCATCGTATGTTAATATAATTCAAGTATAAAAATTGTGCAAAGTTATGCTTGATTCGTGTTAATTTAGAATGGATAGTTTGGAAGTAGACACAAGTGTTGGGTTACATGATTGTGCCTAAGACTTGTTAATTCATAATGGTTGAATTATAGATAAACACAACAGTGTGCATCTTTATATACAGTTGTACTTAAAAGTGTGCATTTGGTTCAGGATCATTTAATGTGCACTGTTATGCATTTATAGTGACATAGTCATTTATGATTAAACTATTTTAATTTTAAGGTTTTTCAACATCTATTTATTAGCCATTTTGGATTTTTATTTATTTCATTATTTAACCCTTATAATACTTAAAGTATAAATAGCTTTCTTAAAGTTGCTAAACATAATTATTGAGTTAATGCTAGTGGGACCGACTCGATACTCTTTGGATTACAGACCCTTTTTCCTTGTTATAGGAAAATAGTGGGTAGTAAGGGGAGTACTAAAAAAGCTTAGGGATGACATAAATGCACTTATAACCCTTCACTGAAGTAGGATAAATATGGAGTTGCCACTCGGTAACACTCGAGACATTATCCATTTTAGGGACATAGGCAAACTCGGATCCATTGCTTGGAACTGCATTCACCCATTGGATAAAGCATTAGGTTCAAATGTCGATGTCAATAGGATTAGGCTCTTTTGTTTAAGGCAACTTCATACCGCCTAGATGCTAAGCATTGCCAACCTTACTTTTTTGTACAGTGCTTCCAAGAAATATGTACTTTATACATCAACTTTTACATGCAAGTGCAATAACAATACATACACATAAGCACAAAAGAATATGATAAAATGATGCATGAATATGGCAAAATGACATAATATTTTAATGATGCATGATCATGGAAAATACTAAACTAATGCATATATATGTCATGGCATATGATAATAGCAAATAAGGTGTAAACATAGAATTATAGCATATTTACATGATATAATAACATATAAACATGGCATAGAATTATAAACATGGTAAAACAATGAAAAATATAAACATGGTAAATCTACATGTTATGGCAATATCACAAAAGCATGGCATCCAACATAATACATGAAACATGTAAACATGACAAAAGTATTTTTTTTTTATGAACAAATTATAAACATACCAAATAAATAAAATGCAAATAAAGCAACAAAAGGCAAACAATTAACCCATGGCATGGCAATTATGGCAAAATCATGTTATGTATAAACATGTGCATGTTAAATAAGAAATTATGAAAAATAAATAAAACCAATAAATAAAAAGAGAAGGGAGATGAGAATGGCTAACATATTTCGCGAATATGCTATTTTTAATTGCTTCATATTCCGAGTTTCGAGGCAATAAACATCTTATTTGAAAAATAACCTTAAAAACCAAAATGAAAAAAAGAAAATATATATTAAATAATTTTGAGGATTTAAATAGAAAATAACTTGAAAAAATCAAAAGAAAGGAAGAATACTTGACAAAATAGATTTTAAATTAAAAATAGTTTAGAAAAGCATTTAAAACTAACATATGATTAATTATGTGAATCATTAAATCATATCATGAGTTTCCATCAAGTTAGACCTCAAAATGTGAATTTTGTACCTTGCATGGACATTTCTCACATTATAAAATCATTTATTCAAAAAATTAGAAAATAAAGGAAATTGTGATCCATATCCTTGCATTTGGTTGAATTTTGTGATCAACAAAGAAAATAACAACATAATCACATATAAAACACAAAAAGGTGCTATATTTATTAAAAATAAAATGATTTAAAGAAGATTAAATATGAAAATAGAAAATAATACTCATGAAAAATGATTAATTATTAAAGAAAATGTAGAATTCCATATTTAATAATAAATGGAAAGAAGAAATATTTATTCATAAAAAGAAAGAAATTTTGTAAGAAAAACATAGAAAAATAAGTATAAAAGAGAAATTAATTTATTAAAAGAAATCAAGAAAATTCATTTATTAAGCAATACAACAACCAAAAGCAATATGGTTTATTTTTAGTATATGATGTCAAATAAAACATAAATATAACACAAGAAATAAAGGTAAGTCCATTAATATGATATCATAACAAAATAAAGCACAAAGAATAATAAAATAAAGAATATAGAATGATAAACTTACAAATTAAAAAAATAAATAAATAAGAAGGAGGAATAAAGATTACAAGTAAAAAGAAAATAAAGAAAATAAAAGCATGAATAAGATACAAAAATGTAGAAAAATGAGGATTAAGTGTGGAGATTGAGATTATGTTGGAAATTAATATAACATAACAATATAAAATATAAATTGATAATTGATAACCAAAATAGACAAATAATAAGAAAAAGCTAACAAAATAAATAACAATAGTAATAAATGTTAGTAAAAGTTAGTAGCCTGAAATTGAGATCTTAAGATTGATAACAAGATATATAACGCAATGAATAATGCAAATGAAATTGCATGCTCACAAAAGCATTAAATAATTCTAGGGGTGCATGCAAAGGGTGATGCATGATGCAAGCCGAAAAGCATGCAAAGTGATGCAAATTTCGGAAGCATGCAAGTATACAAGTGATGCAAGCGGAGAAGCACGCAAGTATGCATCTAGAGAATATAAAAATGAGCACACGCATGATAGTGATATTCATCAAGCAAGTGATATGCATAAAGGCATATGAACGCATAAAAATGCAATAATGCGAAAGAAATAGGAGGAGAAGTTAAGAATTAGTATATAACTTATATAATAGTAGAGAAAATGTTAGCTGAGACAAGAAAATAATGTTAAATATAAAATAAACAAATGGACACTAAAAACAATAATAAAAAAGACTCTATTTAAGCTAGAGACATTAAGTAGAGATAAATGACATTTAAAAGCAAAATTGACACACAAATGAATATGAACATATGGAAATCCCTAAATTAATTTAATCAGAGGATAAAATATGCAACTAGAGACTCACAAGACTTAAACATTGAAGGCTAATCATATAAATAAAGTACTTATTTTAAAGATGATAGTAATAAACACTAACAGCATAAGCTATGGACATTAATGCTTATATATCAACACAAAGTTCACCAAATACACTAATAATAATTTATAACTAAAAATAAAATGAAAAATAACTCATAAACAATAAAAAAAAAACCCAAATTGGAACACAAAATGAAAATAATATCATATCAATAACAAATCAACAACCAAAGCATATTAGAGTATAATCAAGCAATATATAATCACAACACATACTAAACAAGGCTTTTAATAAGTATTCACTTCAAAATAAACCATAAATCATAAAGAAAATCAATAAGATATTCAATTTGATGTCACAAAGACATCAACAAACACAATTATAATAACAATCAAAATCATCAAACAAAAGCAAGAACAAGGATTACACTTAAAAGCACTTAAAGAAGAGTTTTAAGAAATAATAGTAAAATCTTTGTAAAATCATTTAAAAATAGAAAAATGTGTTAAAATACTTGAATTCCATCATCCTAGGATCTTAGTGAAAGGTTAAAATCATGCTCACACAAGCATTAACCCTTAGAAAACCTAAAATCCATCATTGGAGTCATTTGGGATGAAGTGAGATGACCAGCTAATTTAGCCCTCTATCCAGTTGATTTTGAGACCTCAATAGCCGAATTTAGAGTAAGAACAACTGATTGGCAATTCATGATCCAAATTCAGCTATTAGTTATTGAATAACATATATTTGCTCTTTTTTGCTTTCAAAACTCAAATTTCAAGCCCCAAACTCCATATTTTATATGAGAATCAATGAATATTATGTTCTTAAAAGCGTTTAGCCTTAGACATTAGCTAAGAACTCAGCCAAAAAAAATAATTGATTAAAGAGAATTGAGATTGAACTCAATGGGTAGAGTGTGGTTTTTGCGAGTTTTGGTGAGCATTTTGGTTTTAGTTTATATGATTGAGTTTGTAGGAGCTAGATTATGAATTTGGATATTTGATTTTGGTATTTTTGAAAGCAATTAAGAAGAAAATAGAGAGAAATTAGGTTTAAAGGAATTTTGGCATAGTTTCCCCCTATTTTCCTAATTTTCCCTAATTTTTCAAGGCTTTTCTAAAGAGAATTTTTGGTAATATTTTTGGGTTTTTGTGTTGGAATTTCTCTCATTTAGGAAGTGGTAAAAAAAGCCCCTAAAAAGTTGTTAGCATATATGTGTCTTAGTGCCATTCCTGTAATGTATAATGACATTATAAATTATTCCAATGGCAATAAAAGAATATTCTATTATTTAAAGTGTTTATTTAATTGAATATTTATCCATTAGCATCATGTTAAATATATTCATTATCAAGAGTTGATAATATGAGCTCCAAATTTATTTAGTACATATGCTATAAAATGTTCATAGTCATATAATGGATATTTAGGTAATATTAATTAGACTATCACCTCTATCTATTTTCCTTAATTAATATGTGATACTAATAGTGGGAGTTAGTGAGTCTCATGCTACTTAATATGAGATATCAAAATAGACATGTGGATACTCATGTGATGGGTGGATAGTGATGTTAGATACGTGATCGTATGGATATTCACTTATAGTCAATGATCACAATCTAGGTCATAATGGTGCATATAGTCCTTTGACCTAAGGTGACATGGTCATCCATATTTAAATGGTTAGAGTTTTTTATTGGTTACATACTTATGTTACTCACACATGGGTATATGGCATGTGGTGGCTTTAGTTAGTTAAATGTAGGGATAAGTGTTCGACTAAGATGAGATTCATTACCTAGAGTGAACCGGGATAAGATCCTATGCTATATAAGTCTTTTCTTAATAAAAGAGTTCCTGACCAGGACAAACATAACAATATGAAAGAGTTTTAGTGCTAGAAAGAGTTTCTAGTATTTGTTGTGTTTTATCAAGAAATAGAACTTGAGATGAGATTGTATGATATAGCTATTAAAGTTTGACTTATCCTTGACTCTAGGATATATTGGGTTCTTTTAATAAAGGGATTTTAGTGCATGGTAATTATGACCAAAAGGGTTCATGTGAATTAATAAATACATTTATATCTAATTGGGAAGTTGTGATATCAATGCTATCGGTCACTTATAACTTATGAGAACTAATTGTGAATAATTGGGATTTTCACATTTAGACTTGAAAGGAGTTTCAAATAATATAAAGTGTTGATATTATCTTCTCATTGCTAATTATACATGAACCTAGTAAATCACACCTAAAAGGTTTTACCAAATCTCTATTTATATTAATCTAATTATTGATTAAAGAGTTTAATCAATTAATTAAGATTTATGAAATTGGATTTTTGCTTAAAGCAATGATTCTAGAATATCATGAAATCTAATTTTAAAGAAGGGTTTTATTAATATGAGATATTAATTAAGATATTAAATTAATAATAGGTATATGTTATTTTCTATTGGGCTTGGAGTAATGGCCCAAGTGTATGTACCTAGGCCAAAAAGAGTTTTGGACTAAAGATTAATCCAAAGCCCAAGAATCTTGTTTAGACCCATTTGATTAATGGATTGGGCTAGGACCAAGAGTTGATCCAATAACCAAGCCCATGCCTGTTAAAAAAATGTAGTCAAATTTGTCTTATTTGACATTATTAACTTTGACTACATTAGAGATGACATCACATAGACATTATGAGAATGAATGTAGAGAATTATATGGGATATATTTTGTATATAATTCTTAATGTCATTTATTATCATCATACATTAGTGCATATATGTATGCCAAGTGGATGAATATGTTCTAATGGTTCATATGACTAGGAGCCTCTTTTTGTTTATACTAATAACTTATCATGTATATCTCTATGGGTTGGTAGATATTAATTAGAGAGAAGATAAAAATATAAGAATGAATGTAGAGAAAGTGTAGAGACACAAAAGACAAAAAGAAAATGAAACACACATATACAAAACTTAAGAGTTCTTGCAAAGATCATCTAGTGCAAGTATCATAAGGGTTATTGGGAGAGGGTTCTTGCTACTACTTGATCAAGACAAGAAGGAGATTTGTTAAAGCTTGGTGCTTCAAAGTAGAGGTCTCATAATTGGGAGACTTAAAGAGTTGATTCAACAGTTGAATTAAAAGAGCCAACCATTTTAGTATATTAATTATGGTCTACATCAAACACTTAGGAGATTGTAAGTATTTCATAACTTAGATTTCCTAAGTTTTGTATTTATACATGTTGATGTATATTAACTATGTATTAAATTGCAAAATGGATCTTAGGGATTGGAATTCTTTATGAGATTAAGGGTTATGTTGAGAAAAATTTTAAAATTTGCCCTACTTTGCATTTAATGTCTAAGTAGCATAATCAATTCCTAATAAAAGCTTCCTTAAAGCTTTTATTTAGAGGCATTTGAGGTTAGTGGCATTTAGTGTAAATACTCTTAAATATTCAAGGTTATTAGATAATAGTATATCCCTCCCTCTACTAGGTTGTCACTTGTCTAAATATATTCCAAATTTGGAATATTCTAAACTTGGAAAGCGCCCTTTTTGACAAATGCCCTTTTTTGGATAAGTACAATGAGAGGTAGGTAATTATGGGACATGGTCTGACCACCAGAGTTTAAATTTTGACTTTTTTCCAAATGGGATTCACTGACACACTAGAATTTAAAAAGACAGTTTCATATTGAAATTCAACTTCAAAAAGCTCTATTTGACCACTGAAAAGTCCCATTGACTAAAGTTTGACTTTTGTTCTTAAGGCCTCTAGAGGTTAAACCTAAGCTTTAAGAATCAAAACCAAACTAAAAACTACATAATATAGATTATAATAACCCTTACATAGGTCTACACTAATTGGTTTATAAGATATGACTCGGGTAAACTTTTCTCTCATTATTATTCTCAAACCTCTTTCTTGATACCAAAATGGTTCGGTTAAGGTTTTATCGGGAGTTTCGTTAGGTTTTAAAATAGTATAATTGGTAATTGATAAGTGCTAAAAATGATATATTTTGTGCACTATGTAATTGCATTTCATTATTAGAATTACAGGTTTTTATTGTTTAAAAGCATATTTTAGGTATAAAATGCATTGTAACTTAAAATAATATTGGATTTGTCATTTTATATATTTGTAGTTATATTTTATACTTTTTACATTACTTTTGTATTGATTTTATAAGGTCCATTTTGCTTGGAACTCATTTTAAATGAAAGCGATGAGGACTTAAAGCAAGGAACTAATTTGGCCACTAAACAGGGCAAGAAATCAAAGATTGAAGAGCTGAGGAGTGACATAGTCATGTTACCTTATAGGCATAATTATGTCTGGTTGCTAATTTTTTAATACTACTAAAGACTATTTTGACACAGCTATGTCAGGGGAGTAACACAATCGTGTCTGAGGGCTGAGCTCTAGATGAAATCACATGACACAACTGTGTCACTTGGGTGACGCAATGGTGTCTGGAGAAGCTGTTGATTTTGAAAAGTTCCTTTTAAGGTTTTTTGGAGAACATTATAAATAGAGAAGTTTTATTTTTGTTTAGGATACATTAGAGGGGGTTGCTACCTTAAAGAATAGCATTTTATTATTATTTTTAAATAAGAATTATTTTTCTTCAGCTTTTAATTTTAATTTTTCAACTTAAGATATTAGATTGAAGAACAAGAATTAATGATCAAGAACATTATTGATGAGGCTGAATAAAAGAGTTTTTCTTCTATTACTTTCTTCTTTATTTATTTTATTTCATTATGAATATATTGGAATTTTTCATCTCTTGTTTTTCTTCTTTGATTTCTATGAGTAATTAAGTATGTTAGTTAGGGTTTTAGTGAACCCAGCTCAACATGAATGTAACCAAATGAATTTTCAATAAAATAACATGCAATTCATGAGAGTTATTGGAATTAATGTTTTTCATTAGCTTGATCACCCTTTGAATTGATTTAGACACTAGGGTTATATTAAGAGATTGATTCTAGTGAGAAAAGCAATAGGGATCTATTAATTTAAATTGACATAGTTAAGAGACATTTCAATATTAATATTCCATAGTAGATTGCTTAAATGAATTGGTTATTTTTAGTTAATCATGCTAGTGAAAGCTAGGTAATCAAGTAATTAGCATAATTAATTAATTATAAGAGTACTTGAGAGAGACATCACAATATTAAAGATGTTTCAGAAATGAAATGTTATTCATAATAAATGAGAATTTACCATCATTTTGAATTAAATTGAGTCGAGGGAATTAAACCCTAACATCTTTAATTATATAAATTTAGTGACAAAATTTTATATTGTTTTAGATTTAATTTACTTTGTTTGCTTATTGAAATTATCGATAGTCTAAACAAGCAAAATATTAAGAGTAACTATATGATTAACACTATCCTTGTGGGAACGATATTTTTTATATTACTACTTGTATGATTCTATGCACTTTCGGATTTCACCCATCAGTAATAAGGTAAAGTTTAGCGGTTTGATGGGTTTTGAAATGGTTTGAATGTCAATTCTCTTCATCAAATTGATTGTCATATGAGATAATTTAGCTTTTTCTTCATTGGCTATTTGGGTTTGCCCTTACTTTAGAGGAATTTGTGTGTTCTTACTAAAACATTTCATAGAAGAATTATGATTTACATGTCATGGTCATCACACATAAATTGTAATAAAGCATAAAAATAAACTTCAAAGTTCAGAGATTATACTTGAGTTCATTTTTGCTCGTCATTTCCATTGCTTCTTGTGAACTTAATATTAAGAACCTCCAAGGATTAGAACCACGAACCCTAATGATTATGAACCCATGAATTACTATCTTGAAAACCCCAAGAACAAACTGAGTTCAAAACTAAAGAATCGCTTAAATCAGATTGCAAGGTTTGGTTAATCAAGATTAGAACCTAAAGAAAACTAAGTTCTTTAAACCCTAACCCTTAACACACCACAAGGATAGATCAATTCCTTGATAAGTGGTTTATGCATTCCACAAGAATTCAAGAATTCAAGCAAATATGCAAAAAGGACTAATTTTCATTCAAATTTCCAATGTGTCTAAAACACACCATAAGGAGGGTTTTTATAACATCCTAACATGAGAAACCCTAAAAAAACTATTAAGCATAATAGCAAATATTATAATTCTGAACTTAAATAAGGGATTTAAGCCCACATGCTAGCCACATTAGTCTTCATGTATTTGGACTTGCCAAACATTAAACAAAGCCCATTCAATTGTGTCTTCACTTGGGCCAAACCTAGCATGACCAATTGAACTTCCTTGACTAGCCCAATCTTGCATATAGCCAATTAAGGCTTCTTGTAGCTTCTTAGACCTTGACCTTATAATTGGGCCTTGTGGCATGCTTAATGGATCCTTAGCTTTATCTTTGGTTTTCTTGTAGTCCTCTCCATCAAGCCCATCCTTAGCTTTATCTCTAGAAATGCTGCCACCATTACCATTCTTAAGCTTGGCCATGTCCGTATCATTCCCTCCATCTTTAGGATGATTTGTCCTCGAATCAAGCTCATCACCTACATCAAAAGGACTTAGATCAGCAACATTAAATGTACCACTCATATTATACTCACCTTTCAAATCAATCTTGTAGGCATTGTCATTGATCCTGTCAAGGACTTAAAATGGACCATCACCCCTCGGACTTAGCTTAGACCTTCATTGATTTGGGAACCTTTCCTTTCACAAATGAACCCAAACCCAATCTCCAAGTTGGAACACCATTGGAATTCCTCCTTTGTTAACCCTTTCAACCACTTTTGCATTTTGCTTCTCAATTCTCTCTTTAACTTGCTTGTGTAGCTTTTTAACCAAATCTTCCTTAGAAGAACCTTCAACACTAATAAGCTTATTAAGGGGTAAAAGAATCAAATCAATAGGAGTTAAAGGATTAAAGCCATATACAATTTCAAATGGTGAAGTGTGTGTAGTGCTATGAACAGCCCTATTGTATGCAAATTCAACAAATGGCAACAAATCCTCCCAAGATTTTAAATTCCTAGAAATTAAAGCACGAAGCAATTGAACCAAAGTCCTATTCACAACTTCGGTTTGTCCATCTGTTTGTGGATGGCAAGTAGTAGAAAAGAGAAATTTTGTGCCTAACTTACCCCATAGCACATGCCAAAAGTGACTTAGAAATTTAACATCTCTATCACTAACAATGGTCCTAGGTACTCCATGCAAATGCACAACTTCCCTAAGAAACAAATCAGCAATATGAATAGCATCATCACTTTTATGGCATGGTATAAAGTGAGCCATCTTACTAAACCTATCCACAACAATAAAGATACTATCTTTACCTTTCCTAGATCTAGGCAAACCAAGCAAAAAGTCCATAGACAAATCTATCCAAGGAACATCAGGAATAGGTAAAGGTGTATATAACCCATGGGTTGCAATTTGGACTTAGCTTTCAAACATACAATGCATTGACCACAAATCTTATGCACATCACATTTCATGCATGGCAAAAAAAATGCTCAATTAAAGTATCATAAGTCTTTTGTATCCCAAAATGACCCATTAAACCGCCCCCATGTGCTTCTCTAACTAGTACAACCATCAAAGAATAGTTAGGAATACAAAGGCAATTTTTCTTGAAAAGAAAACCCTCAAACACATAAAAATCATTAAAAACAATCCCATTTGCACAAGTTGTAAACACATTGCTAAAATCATTATCACTTACATACAACTCTTTTATGAACTCAAAGCCTAAAAATTTAGAATCAAGAGTAGTAAGTAAAGCATACCTGCGAGAGAGTGCATCAGCAACCACATTTTCCTTACCTTTCTTGTACTTGATTACATATGGAAATGTCTTAATGAACTCCATCCACTTGGCATGTCTTTGGTTCAGCTTGTCTTGCCCCTTGAGATGCTTCAAACTCTCATGATCTGTGTGTATGACAAATTCCTTGGGCCATTAATAGTGTTGCCATGTTTGCAAGGCCCGAACCAAAGCATAGAGTTCTTTATCATAGGTTAGGTACCGAAGGGCTGCTCCATTTAGCTTTTCACTAAAATAGCATATAGGTCTATCTTCTTGCTTCAAAACAGCCCCAATTCCAAAGCCACTAGCATCACACTCAATCTCAAAGGTTTTATCAAAGTTAGGTAAAACCAACAAAGGAGCATTACATAACTTATCTTTAAGCATATTAAAAGCATGTTCTTGTGCATCACCCCAAGTAAACCCAAAATTTTTCTTAACAATTTCATTCAAGGGTGCAGCTATAGTACTAAAGTCTCTAATGAACCTCCTATAGAAACTAGCTAACCCATGAAAGCTCCTAACTTGGCTAATTGAAATGAATTAGTCAAAACTTAAATATAAGTTTATATTTGATGAATTGGTTTTTTATTTTTGAAAATAAACACTAGGGATTTGAATTTTTGATATTTTTGTCAAATAAATATTTTCTTGAAAAAAGATGACTACTGAAAACAGATTATAATATAAAATATAACTTGAATCTTTATTTGAAAAGAAAATCCATTGGGGATTTTATTTTGAATAAAATACATAAACATATAACAAAATTATAAAAGAAAAAGGGAAGAGATACTTATATGTAAAATTTTGCTTTGCTGGGACTTTTTTGCACTTTCAGGGGCATTTTTTTAATTTGGTCTCTAGCTCTCTCATATATATCAACTTATTCATATGTTATTCATTTTATCCATAAAACCTTATCCATTAACTCTCTAAAATTCTCTGAACACTCTAAAGCTTTAGATGGTACAATAAAGGACTCCAGTAACATTCAGACATGCTTTAGTGCATCCTTTGTTAAAGAACCGAGGTGGATTAGATCTTCCCACCATCAAATTACTATAAGGGGAAGCTCCTCCACTACTTTATAATGTTTCCCATCACATTTTCACAAATTTGATTAGTTTTTCTAGCAATTTCTTAGAAATTTTAAGGACCAATGAACCTAGGAACTTGATTTAGGGTAGATTTGATGTTTATGATGTGTTTTAATTAGATTTTTATGTGTTTAGGTGAATTTTTTGGAAAAGGATAATGACTAGATGATTTAGACATATGAACAGTCAAATTTTCCTTGTCAACAACTAATTTCCTTGTGTTTTTTGCCTTGTTTTGAGCATGAATAGCCGAATTTGCCTAATGAATAGCTAAATCGACTTTTCATCATTTTTTAATGAATTTTGGGTCTTTTTGGGTGATGGGTGATTAGGGTTTGACTTTTAGGTGTTTTGATATTTCAGATAGACAAAGTTACATTAATAAAATGTGATGGAAACCTTGGATTAGCACGTGCATGGCATAAAGAACTTCCAAATGCTATTTGTGCTAGAATTTC
This sequence comes from Mallotus nudiflorus, assembly GCA_947683625.1. Lineage (NCBI taxonomy): Eukaryota > Viridiplantae > Streptophyta > Magnoliopsida > Malpighiales > Euphorbiaceae > Mallotus > Mallotus nudiflorus. The sequence continues at coordinate 1,545,348 of CANTUR010000243.1, forward strand.
AGTGACAAGCTTTGATGACTTTCTCTCTATCCTTCCTTATAAATCTTAAAAAATTGGTAACTTAGTGGGAATTCAAGCATTGAATGAGAGGTGGTGAGATCACTCTTAATCCAATCGACTTTCAACTGATCCCCAGCTTAAGATTCACTAAAGTGTAAGTGCCCTTATTTATACTCTCCTCTCCTTAATGCTAAGAGCAAGAGATACATTACTTAATTATTAGGTCATCCTTTCACCTCTCTTGATTATTAGAGCAAAGTGGTGCTTTGATATTCTAGGATATATGATGCTTGTCAAGATTGGACTCCCACCACTAATATTGAAGGGGATCAACTTGCTTAGTATTTTCTTCTCTTCCTTTTTAGTTCATGTGTGTTCAGCAATAGTAAGACTAGTGTGGATTTGTGCTTTTTGCATGTTCTTCTTGACTTGGATGTTGTCAGTAGCTACAATTAGGGTGGTGCTACTCTCATAAATCTTTATGGTTGCTTGGACAAGGTCTGTAGATAATATGAACCCTAAAAGGGATCAAAAGTGCCTAAATATTAAGAATTCAAGCTAATTAGTTTAATTTCCTATTTTGAAATTAATTAGCTTGATATGGATGAATTTTGGAGTTATTCCTATTTTGGAGTCAATAAGGAAGATTCAAGAAGATTGAAATATTAAAAGTGAGGTTTTTCCTTAAACTTTGTTCTTTTGAAACTTTGCAAGTTTACTTGAATTGTTTCACTCAAAAAAAATTTCAATTTATGAAGAATTGAGAAGAAGAAAAGAATAGATAATACATGAAAATAAAAGGATATGTAACCAAACCTTGAAGTTTGGCTCTGATACCAAACTGATACGAACCCTACCTATAAAAGAGATAGAATGCGCATCCAACTTTGAATATTAGCCCAAGGATCATCAAGGATAGTTGTGTTGATGGAGATAAACCCCTTGCTTATTAAATTGAAGCAAGATACTTAGCTATTATAAGATGAATAATCACACAATTCTAAGTTTAATCTAACCTAGTAATTGTAATGAAAGGTATAAGTGAAACAATTCAAGTAAACTTGCAAAGTTTCAAAAGAACAAAGTTTAAGGAAAAACCTCACTTTTAATATTTCAATCTTCTTGAATCTTCCTTATTGACTCCAAAATAGGAATAACTCCAAAATTCATCCATATCAAGCTAATTAATTTCAAAATAGGAAATTAAACTAATTAGCTTGAATTTTTAATATTTAGGCACTTTTGATCCTTTTTAGGGTTCATATTAGTAGAGGTCATCTTCATCTCAGTGGATTATAGAGAGCTTTGGAGGTAAAATCTCTATTCTTTTTATTTTTATAATCTTTTCTAATTAACATGTCTAACTTTTCCTTTATTTTGTATAGATCTAGGCATATGAGTATGGCATCTTTCCTCAGCCTTAGATGGAGAATGATGGTGATGATTTCCCTTATAATCCTCGAGGAGCTTGGTATCTTAGTGCACATAAAGGGACTTCTAAGGACTTATCTTGACATATAAATCACTTGAACAACTTAGGCTTTCATGATGTAAGTTCCTATAAAGAAAGAAAAGTTTAGTTAGTATTATTATCTTTATTTATTTAATTTTACCTTTATTTGACAACTTTGACTATCCATTTGTAGTCGATACTAGCACACTTGGACTTGTGAGTGCTATAAGACAAATTGTGCTTGAAGGTCTTTTTTGAAGGAGTTGGTTTCTAGGGGAGTGAGTTTGGCATAGGTGGCTTGGTGTTACTAGTCATCATATTCCTCACCTTCCACCATCTATGATGACTTCTGCTAAGACAGTTTATGGCAGAGATTTAAAACTTTCTTAAATAGGCTTCCTCAATGATATGTTCTTGGAGCCTTTTGAGGAGCATGCCTATATTCACTTTATTCAAACATACCTGTTGCATATTGTTCCTGATAATGTGTATCTTGTTGGACTGAGTATGATACCATCTGAGATTCACTTGACCACTTTTAAGGTATTGCTTGACTACTACTACTACTACTACTACTACTATTATTTATTTTCTTTTACTGCTGCTGATGCTACTAATACTACTACTACTATTATTTCTTTTCTTTTGCTTATATTTCAAATTTAAGTTTATAGGGTTGCAAGAGATGTCATGCAGAGTCCAACACTTAGGGTTAGGCAACATTTTATTGCCATAGCATCGATGTTATCCATGGGGATTTTACTCATAAGATGAACTTGGATTTCTCAATTTTGTACCTTTCTCACGAGGCCGGAACTTCCTACTTTAGATTATCAGCTTGTTGTATTTACACCTACTGAGACCACTCATGTAAGATTCTTGAAACTTCATCTTGAAATTGGGTTAGTGGTGAATAAATATGGTAATAACAATCATATTTACATTAATAAAGGATAAAAGGTCATCAGCAGAGAAATTAATGCAGGCATTATACAGTGAGAACAATCTTGTATCTAGAATTAATAAAAAAGGCTCTAATAAGTACAAATATGTATATACAAATGCATATGCAAATAATGATGCATAAATGTATGAATATGAACATGTATAAATGTTATGCATGCACATGAATATTTATGTTTATGAATACTAATGTATTGTATGAATATAAATGTTTATGTATAATTGGCTATATATATAAATAGACATTAACGTATGAATGCATGTATACATATACATTTATGCAAATTCTAACCCTTGTTATGTCTCAAATGTAGGAGCTCCTTTCCAAGAATTGACACATGAAATAATGGATGACCGAATATGAGTAAGAGATTCATGACTTGAAGAAGCAACTTGTTAGGAGTCGCAGCACCAGATAGACTCCTACTCTTTATATTTTTTACTTATCTCTCATGTTTCCCAGAATTTTATATCTTTATGGCTTTGTTGAGAGTTCAGGATGTTGATCAGTATCATGGACATGTTATCTTGCTTTCACTACTTAAACTTATTGTGCTTGAGAATGTTATTATGAACATGTTGCACTTGTAAAATATATTTAGAAAAGCATGTTAGATTTGCTTTCTATTTATCTTTGAGATGATAAATTATTCCTAAAAATTTAATAATAAAAATTTAAACATGATTTAAGAAATAAGGTAAGGGGTAACAAATAAGAAGTTAGGTTTAACAAAAGGTTAAAGGAAATAAACAAAAGTTTTGAAAAATGTTGTAATTTAGTCCTTGGTAAAAACTGGGTAAGGATAAGATCCTAGTCATGTTGTGGTCCCCACATAATCCTCATTCAACTAATAAGATTGAACCTTATCTTTTGATTCCCCATATTAGTTATTGACAAAAGGATAATGAAGATTTACCTAAAAGGTAAAAGGTAACACTAGGGTTTTTATTTTGAGTATAAATTCATCCTTATTGTCATTTAGCAAGCATCCACCTTAGCATTCTCTACACTTATAGTCTTTTTAAACTTTTATTTTCTTAGCCATAATGAGCATAAAAAATGCCAAATCTTCAACAGAGCCAACTTTTCATATTTAGATCTAGCCCATTCAATTTCTAGAATTTTTGCTTCTAACATTATCCTTAATGACTATAACTCAACCTCTACAGGTAACATTACTTCCATTCCATAAACTAAAGAATAAGGTGTTGCACCCGTAACTATTCTAGTTATAGTTCTATAACCCCATAAAGAATTTAACCAATCTTTGTAAGTTTTGATTGTCTTATTAAGAATCACCTTTATGCTCTTAGTAGCTACTTCAACTGCACCATTTGCTTAAGGTTGATATGGGGATGACTTGTAATGTTCAACCTTATACCTTTGCAACAAATCCCTCACTTCTGCTTGAAACTACACACCATTATTAGTCATAATGTGATAAGGTACACTATATCTATAAATCAAGTTCTTCTCAATGCCCATTAAAAGTTGGTGGAGTAATTTTTCCCATTATGTTTATTCCCCATATTGAGAATGGCCACAGAGAAGTTAGAGCCTATAGCATCGAAGGTGGAATATGAAAAACATTTCATGTAATTGACACTCATGATAATTTCTGATAAATTGAATACAATCATGCTCCATTGTTAACCAATAGTATCCCTATCTCATTATTTTTCTTGCCAATTATTTACCATTCATGTGAGGTCCACACACTCCTAAATGCACATCTTGAATAATCGATTATGCTTCTTTTTCTGAAACAGATATGAGATGTAAAGCTTTATCTCTCTTTTACAAACCCTATTAAAATGAAAAATCTTCTCGCAAGATATCTCAATAACATTCTATCTTTCTTATTGGCATTTTCTAGAAATTCACCACATTCTATCAGTCTCAAAATGTCTAAATATCAAGGCTTCTTTTCATTTTCTATAACTAGAACCTGAGTGTTTTCAAAACATGGAAGTTTAGCTTTCATCAAGATCACTGGTCTCACTAACAAACCTTTTGAGTTATCCCAAACAAAACCTAAAGTCACTAAAGCATCATGTAAGCACCCAATTTCGGGATGATGGAGTGTAGATACAACAGAGGACTCCAATGATGAAAATATTATAAATAGATCTCCAATACTTTAAGTTTGAAACCTCAAAAGGCTAAATACATTTTCAAAAGAACTTAATTGATTTTTAAAAGGACTTAATGTGTAAAATTTTATCTCTTTTAAGGGTTTTTCTATAACTAAAAGTTTAAAAAATATCCAAATTATGTAATTCTGATTATAATTACATAATTCCAAATGCGATCATATAATTCCAATTGGAATTATGTAATTTCGAAATGAATTACATAATTCAAATCGGAATTATATAACCTTGATTGGGATTATGTTGTTCTGATCGTGTTCTGTCTATGTTTTTTTAGTTTTTCAGTAAATAAAAAATTATTTTTGATTTTTAATTGATCAAATGATGTGATAAATCCCTTTTCTAAGTTTTATTTGAATTTTTCAGGAAATTAAAAGTTCTTATTAAACCAAATTTTTTATCTCTATAAAAGGGAGAAGTTATAGTAAGATACATGACTTAGCTATAGTTTTTTATAGAAACCCAACTCAACTCTCGTGTGAGAGGGGAGCTTCTTCTTTTCTTTCTGGAAGGGGATGCAGCTTTAAACTCTAAAAAGGGAGCTTTTATAAAGGAGAGAAGAGACACAAAAATAAAAAAATTTCTTTTTGACATATTGTTCTTTTAAGAAGAAGCATAAATGTTGACCTTAGTAATAACCAATCTTAATTTTAATCTTAAAAAACTTAATTTTGAGCATTTAATTTGTTTGTTTAAGTGTGTGTATAAGTTAGGACTCTATTGGAAGTTAAAATAAAGTATGAATATCTTAGGCTGATTCAACCTCTAAGATTCAAGGAGGCATTTAACATCCTTAGAGCCTTATAATGAGAAAGTTATCTTATTTATATTTGAAGCAGACATCTTGAGCTTTCTGAATTGGGCTTACTTGTCAAAATCCAAGTTCATTTGGGTATGCAAATATTGATTCAAAGTTAACATATGTAGCTGTCATTTTATATTATATAACTCTTAGCATTTTGGAAATATAGTGAGCTATAAAAGTTCAATTGAGGTGATTAAAAATCATATGGAAAGATAAGTAAAATATTAAAAATTTTATGAAGAAATTATGGCCAAATTTGAATGTCTATAATAGAAAATTATGGTTTCAACTTATGCATAGTTGTCTGACAATATTCTTCATTTTTTATTACACAGCTCTTAGTATTTTGGACATATCTTAAGCTAAAGAAGTCAAATTGAGGTGATTAAAAATGATATAGAAATATAAGTCAAATATATACAACTTTTATGAAGAAATTGTAGGAAAATTTTGAACATCTCAAATAGAAAATCATTGTTTCAATTCGTGCACATCTATTTGATAGTAGTCTGCATTTTAGATTGCACAACTCTTAGTATTTTGAATATATCTTGATCTAAAAAATTCCAATTGAGTTAATTCAAAATGCTATGGAAATATAATTCAAATATCTACAAATTTTATAAAGAAAGTGTGAGTAAACTCGAACGTCTCAAGTAATCAATCATGGCTTCAATCCATCTATAGTAGTCTGACAACATTACTTTCAATAATTCAAAATTATAAAAGTTGGATTCCAAATATATACATTGGACACATTATTTGCACCTCCAATAGCTATATTTTTTATTGTTTATCTATATAAACACCTCTAGAGCTAAATAAAAAAAAAGAAAGATATTTTTGCTTATTATCATTCTCTATCTTAACATTCATTAAAGCTCTCAAATTCTCAAATATTCACTCTTTGTTTATAATTCTTGTGAGAGTTAGTTGTGTGTTAGAAATAGAATTTCTTTTCATCTTAAATCTTAGGATAGATTAGTAGAGAAGTGAGATTTATTTCTAAAGGAATTAGTTTAAGTGTTGTCCATTGAAACACTTAGGATTTATTTCTTTTTTAGTGAGCCTTAAAAACTCAAGTTGTAAGGTCGTAAGAGTGAGCCATAAAACTCTTGTGTAATCTCAATCTTATGAATAAGATTGTAGGTCATTAAAAATCCTAACTTGAGGATAAGTTAGGTGGAGATGTAGGATTGTTATTAAATTTGAATTCTTTAAATCATTGTGTTCTTCATTCTTCCTTCTCAACATTCTTTCAATTCTTCTAAAGAATTATTTTTAATTTTGATTTTTATTTAATAGCCCTATTCACCCCCCCTAAGGCTTTTTCAATATGTAGGATCTAACCAATAAAGGAGTAGCATACATATATTTAATCAGATCCATCTTTAAAACAACTAGCACTCTATAAGACTAGAAATAATATTGAAGTTTTCTTGTTGCCCTTACCGTAGCCAGAGAAATTTTCTCAATAATCTTATATTTCTCTTTATATGGAAGTAGTTCTTTCTTAGTAATAAATTGCAAATTTTGTTTCCCTGTCATCTATTTGAGTTAACATTGCCCCTAATGTTGATTCTTCAACACATAGATACAAGATAAGTATATTCCCCAATTATGGTGGTCTAAGTACCAAAGGATTCAACAAGTACTACTTAACTCTTTTAAATGCAATTTGACACTACTCATTCCAAACTATGGGTTGATATTTTCTTAATAATTTGAATATTGGCTCATATATTGAAGACATCTTATAGATAAATCTACTAATGTACCCAAGATAACCTATAAAAGATCTTATTTCTGTTTCTATTTTAGGAGATGACATTTCTTGAATTGCCTTGATCTTATTTGGATTAATCTTTATGCCTTTTAAATTGAACACATATTCCAATAACTTATATGAAGATACTATAAAAACACATTTCTTTGGATGAAGTCTAACATTGAACTTTGTTAATCTTTCCATAAACTTCTCTAGATCGCTATAATGTTCTTCAAAGTTTTTTTATCTAACCACTATATCATTGATGTACACTTCCATCTCTTTATAAATCATATCCTTGAAAAAAATTTTCCTAACTCTTTAATATGTTACACAAGCATTTTTCAACCCAAACAACATTACTTTGTAGCAAAAGGTGCCTCATTCAATGATAAAAGCAGTTTTAACCTTATCTATAATAACCATCATTATCTAATTAAGTCCTGCCATCCTATCCACATAAGTGTAATACTTTTTACCAATAGTATAGTTTATTAAAACATCTATATGAGGAAAAGGGAAATCATCCTTTAGAGTTGCCTTATTTAAATCTTTATAATCAACACACATTTTAAATCTTCCATCCTTTTTTGGAACAGAGACAATATTGGCTAACCACTCTAGATAATCAACTTCTTCTATAAATATAGCCTCTATTTGCTTATTGACTTCTTCTTTTATCTTTTAAGCCCATTCAGGTCTTAAGTACCTAAATTTCTGCTTTATTGGCCTTATTTTAAGATCAATTGGAATAAAATGCTTGCCACTTCTCAATTTATTCTTGGCACATAATTGTAGCTCCAAAAAAAACTATTTTCTATTTTTATATTCTCTCAAGCTTACATTTTTCCTCAAAAGAAAGACTTTTTTCCAATTTAATTCTTTGGGTGATTCAATATCACTTATATTAAATGGTTCAGTATGAATAGAAGTTAAATGTGAAATGCTTATGATATAATCAAGTGTATACGAAGTGCCATCAGAATAAACATTCAACAAGTTAAATTAGAGGTTATTGTATTAAACTTATAGAATAAAGCATCATCATAAATTACATAGCTTGCATTGAAAACATTTTTTTCTAAATATACTATAGGTTTAACATTATTCAAAATAAAGTCCTTAACACTAATAGTAGAAAGTGGTGTCAGCTTAATTCCAGTGTCTATAGTAGCTACATCATCTGGAATTATAGTTTAACCTTTTTTAAATTTCTTAAATCCTTTTACAACATTATAAAAAATTTCCCAACTTTGTCTTTTCACACTTCTTCATGTAAATCCTTTTTCCTCCCAAATAAATAAACGCCCCATTTTTTAGTTTAACTACTTGATTTCTAGGATTCTTTAAGCAAATAACCTAATCCATAGGTATGCATCCAATTCTTAAAATCTAGGAACTAAATAATTCTTTGCTGATTTTTGCCTAAACCTATACCAAGCATAAACTTGGACTTATTTAACATCTTTACCACTTTTAAATCCATATAATCATAAAAAAAATAGGAACAACTTAAAATCCAAGTGGACCTATATTAGAATAAACCATCGAACAACCTTTATATTCATCTTTAATAGTAATCACACCTTTTTCATAAGGAAACTTTATTTTCTGGTGGAGAGTTGATGAAACTCCTCCTAGAGAATGGAACCAAGGTCATCCTAAAAGTTATCTATAAATGGAACCAAGGTCATCCTAAAAGTTATCCATAAGTAATAGAAATATCAAGCACAACAAACTCAACCATAATTTTAATTGGCCTAGTTTTCACAATTACCTTGAAAGTACTTCCACATCTCTCTTGGACTCATCATAGGCTTTAATCACCATATAGACTTTGTGAGATCTTCCTTTGTCATATTCAGCTTTTCAAGAACCTTGAAAGGATAAATATTAATTACAGATCCATCATCGACCATAACACATAAGACTATAAAACCTTTTACTTTGGCCTGAATATACAAAGCTCTATTATATTTCCTTCCCAAATTTGTTAGGTCTTTCTCAAAAAAAGAAATATCAACATTATCTTTGAAATCCACTAGTATGGCTAACTCTTTGAGAGTAGATTCTATAGAAATTAATAAATTCTTAAGAGCTTTATACATAGCATCCTTGTGCTTATTTGATGCAATAAGTAAATCCCACACACTTGCATTGTCTTTCGTTTGCTTCAATTATTTTAGAACAACATCTTCTTCTTCCTCTTCAGACAATTTTTGTTTTCCTTTATCTAGCATTAGTGACCCATCTTTTTATGGCATAGGAGGATCTAGATAATACTTCCCACTTATAATAACATGACTCACAATAATCTCATCATCACTTGATAATTCCTATAAGTTAGCAAAGTCTAAGTGCATATTATCATTATTATAATCCTCTCTTTCCATCAATTCTTAGAATTTTTAAGGCAGATTTCCTAAATTTTCTCCTAACTAGAAAACATGATTATCCATGTAATTGGCACAACAATTCATCTCTTCATTATCATCAAATTCATCACCCCATCCACTTAGAATGATTGAGTCAAAAGGAATATCTACAGACATTGGCTTATTATACTTCAACAAATAGTCAAACTTTCTAATAGTTCACCTAGAGTATCCTAAACCTTTTGATAACTTGGTTACTCTAGAAAAGCCCAATTTGGTAGAACTACTTCTTCAAAATGAACTTAAATTACTGGGGGGTGGGTGGATTATAAGCAACAACATAATCAAATTCAAGACTTAGCTAATCAAGATTCTGATAATCTTCCTCCTCCCTAGCCTTTTTTCTACTATTGACTAACTCAAAAATGCTTCATTAGAAACTCTTTATTAATATATTCATCTTCTATCATAATCACTTTCTTAACCTCTTATATAAGGTTAGCTTATTCTAAATTAGGAATCTTACTTTGGTCAATGAGATTTTGAATAGTATGTCTAAATCTCATATAGTTATCAGTATTATGTCCCATTTATTGATGATACTTGTAGAATTCTTTTGGGTTATGATTAAGTGAAAGAACATTTGACAATAACCTTAGTTCTAATGGTTTCAAAATCCCACTCTTGTACAATCTTTCAAACACCTTAGTCAATGATATATGAAACTTGGAAAACTATCTTAAAAGCCTTATGTTTACTATCACAAAAGAAGATATAGCAACAACTTTTAGAACATATGACGATTAAGTTCCCTTTTTTTGAACTTGTGCCAATTTTTTAAATCTAACAATCCTCTCAGCTTAAACCCTAGTATAATATATAAGTATGTAAATGATCTCATACTCATGAACCCAATTTCTTATTAAATAGAATCTCAATTTCATTTGGCCTATTTCTCATAAAAGCAACTTTCTCTCTAAACCTTGAGATGTAATTAGCAAAGGATTCATTTGACCTTTGAGTCAAACTTTGTAGGTCCAATAATGAGAATTCAATATGAGAGTTATAAGAATACTACATAAGAAACTAATTCACAACTTCCTTCCAATTCTTTTTCATACTGTTATCAAATCAACGGTACCACGTAAGAGCTGAACCATGTAAAGAAAATGAGAACAAACCCCAATCTGATCATCTGTCAACCCCAGAAAAATAGACATTATAGCCTTGTAGTGCTAAAGATGTAATTTTAGATCACCAATGCTAGAAAACTTAGTCACTTAGGGCATCTTAAACTTTATATGGGAGATTAACATTTCTAAATACACATAATTCATCAATTTCAAAACCGTGGAAGCCTATTTCATTTGAGTTTGTAGCCTTTGAAGCTATTTAGTAATCTAAGCATATTCTTCCACCATTACTTTCTTTTCTTCACTAAGTAGATTAGTCACAATCAGTTCCTTTCCCTTAGACTATATTTTTCCAAATTTTATAAGCCTTAATATGATCTTCAATTAAAGGTGGAGCATCAACAACAACTTAATCTTCACTAGTCTCTCTTTGATGTGGTGAAGGTGGGACTTGCCTATAAAAAGGTCTCTTAATTTCCTTAGCGGCTTGTAATAACTAACCCAAATTATTCTGAATGTACTCATTCACCCTTTCAGTAACCAACTTATTAACTTCTTTTATTCTAACATGCTGTGATGAACTCTACATAACAAATTTTACTAATCTACCTATTTCTCTCCTCTAACCAAACTATTATGTTGAGACACTTCAGGGATTACCTATGATGACTGTATATGTATTAGCATGTATCCATGCATTATAATAATGCATGAATGCATATGTATATGCAATATAAACAGTGATAAATATAACACATAAAAGAAAATAAAGTCCCTTCCGACATTATGTCTCCCATAAAGGCGACCATTTAATTTCTTTCCTAGGTAGGGCTTACCATAATATCATCAGGCGATGAACTGGCTTGTTACTCTCAAAAGAAAAATTAACATACATGGATGATTTATATTTATATGCATGTCTTGATTTTGGCAGAGTTTTATAGTTCTTGAAAATTTTAAGTTGAGCAATCTTTTAGAGTGAATTTTTATGGTTATCATGACATAATAAACTTGGGATTTTAATCCATATATATCCAAATAAATCATAGATATAAACCACATATTAGCTTATTATGAACGTTGGATTGTATCATAATAAGTTCCAAACTAGTTTATTTGGATATATAAAGGCCAAAATTATTGCTTCATTGGATTAATTAGGTTAAGATATTAAAGGACCAATGGTAATATGTATATATTATATTTTAATTATTAGATTCAAGTTAACAAAAAAATGGGATATCAAAATAATCTTATGGATATGGCATCCCCATAACTGGGTTAGGTTATTAAAATATCTCAAGTTTCTTTTCAGACAAGATATACATACTCAGACCATGAGGTTTAACAAATTAGTCAACCTATCATAACCTTAAGAGTCATAATGTTTAAGACATATGACCTAAATGGCGTTAACTATTTTGGATCATAAGAAATAAATAGTATGTAAAAAATGTGTCATGATAAACTAACTTGGTTCGCATGGACCTTTCAAGTTCAAATGGTTATATAAAGTCTAATAATGGTTAACTTGATTCTAGGTAAGCACAATATAATATATACATATCACTAAGGACTCATTTTAAATCAAAACACAATATATAGACATAAATCAAGCAAATATATGCAAAATAGGGTACAAACCTAGTGGATGCTTTTAGAGCCACTACAAGGGTTAGTTAGGGTAAAATGCCAAGGGTTCCTTTACTGAGATGCCCAAATTTTGGACTTGAGTTATAGGCCAAGGTTAGAGGGGCTCGACATCTTTTGCAAACTTAAGAGAAAACTATCCCTCCTTTTAGGACTTGGGTTACAAACTCTAGTCATATAAGCTCGATAGTATCTCTTAAACTGAGTTAAGGCTAAAGGTGACAATGTCAAACTAATCAACCCATAAGTCCAGTGGATTCATGGTGAATCATAATTTGACACTATCAGGTTATTAGGCTTATGCACATGTGAAAAGTGTCATGATGCTCAACATTATTGACACTAATAAGACCGACTCAACACTCTTTAAATCATAAACTCTTTTTGCTTATTACTAGAAAATAGAGGGTAGTGAGGGGAGTACAAAAAAATCTTAGGGATGACATAAATGCACTTATAACCCTTCACTCAAGCAGGAGAAATAAGGAGTCACCACTCGGTATCACCTGAGAAATTGTCTGTTTCATGGACTTAGGCAAACTCAGATCCCTCACTAGGAACCATATTCTCCCATTGAATGTTGATGTCAGTAGGATTAGGCTCTTTTATTGGAACCATCTCTATACCAGCTGAATGTTGAGCATTATCAGCCTTACTTTATTGTACAGTGCTTCCAAGAAATATGTAATATTATAAATTGACTTCAACATGCACATGCAAACACAATATATACACAAAAGCATAAAAGAATATGATAAAATGATGCAAGAATATGGCAAAATGACATAATATTTTAATGATGAATGATCATGGAAAATATTAAACTAATGCACATATATATCATGGCATATGATAATGGCACACAAGGTGTAAACACATAATCATAGCATATTTACATGATATAATAACATACAAACATGGCATAGAATTATAAACATGGTAAAATAATGAAAAATATAAACATGGTAAATCTACACATTATGGCAATATCACATAAGCATGGCATCCAACATAATACATGAAACATGTAAACATGACAAAAATATTTTTTTTATGAACAAATTATAAACATACCAGATAAATAAAATTCAAGTAAAGCAACAAAACGCAAACAATTAACCCATGGCATGACAATTATGGCAAAATCATGTTATAGATTAGCATGTGCATGCTAAACAAGAAATTATGAAAAACAAATAAAAAAGAAGGGAGATGAGAATGACTAACACATTTCGCGAATAGCCTCTCCATAATTGCTCCATATTCTGAGTTTCAAGGCAATAAAACATTTTATTTGAAAAATAAATGAAAAATAAGCTTAAAAACCAATTTTTAGAAAAAAAAAATGCTTATTAAATAACTCTGAGAATTTAAATAGAAAAATAACTTGAAAAATCAAAAGAAATGAAGAATACTTGAAAAAATGGATTTTAAATTAAAAATAGTTTAGAAAAGCATTTAAAAATAACATTTGATTAATTATATGAACCATTAACTCACAACATGAGTTTCCATCAAGTTAGGCCTCAAAATGTGAATTTTGTACCTTGGATGGACATTTTTCACATTATAAATTATTGAACACATTATCAAATCATGTATTCGAAAAATTAAAAAATAAAGGAAATTGTGATCTATATCCTTGCATTTGGATGAATTTTGTGATCAACAAAGAAAATAACAACATAGTCACATATAAAACACAAAAGGTGCTATATTTATTAAAAACAAAATGATTTAAAGAAGATTATATATGAAAATAGAAAATAATACATTCGTGAAAATAATTAATTTTTATTAAAGAAAATGCAAAATTCCATATTTAATAATAAATGGAAATAAGAAATATTTATTCATAAAAAGAAAGAAATTTGGTAACAAAATATAGAAAATTAAGTATAAAAGAGAAATTAATTTATTAAAAGAAATCAAGAAAATTAATTTATTAAGCAATATAACAACCAAAAGCAATATGGTTTATTTTTCATATATGATGTCAAATAAAGAACAAATATAACACAAGAAACAAAGGTAAGTCCACTAATATGATATTATAAAAAAATAAAGCATGAAGAATAATAAAAAGAAGAATATAAAACTATAAACTTACAAATTAAAGAAAATAAATAAAGAAGAAGGTGCAGAAGTAAAGATTACAAGTAAAAAGAAAATAAGAAAATAAAAGCATGAATAAGATATAAAAATGTAGAAAAATGAGGATTGAGTGTAGAGATTGAGATTATATTGGCAATCAATATAACATAACAATATAAAATATATATTGAGAATTGATAACCAAAATAGACAAATAATAAGAAAAAGCTTACAAAATAAATAATAATAGTAATAAATGTTACTAAGAGTTAGTAAAAGTTAGTAGCTTAAGATTGAGATCTTGAGATTGATAACAAGATATATAATGTAGTGATTGATGCTAATGCAAATGTATGCTCACACAAGCATTAGATAATTCTAAGTGTGCATGAAAAGGATGATGCATGATGCAAGCTGGTAAGCATACAAAGTGATGCAAATTCAGGAAGTATGCAAGTGATGCAAGCTGAGAGCATGTAGGTATGCATCTAGAGAATCTAAAAATGAGCACATGCATGAAAGTGATTGCATCAACCAAGTGATATACATAAAGGCAAATAAATGCATGAAAATGCAATAATGCAAAAGAAATAAGAGGAGAAGTAGAGAATTGATATATAGCTTAGATAATAGTAGAGAAAAGGTTAGTACAGACAAGAAAACAACACTAAATATGAAATAGAAAAATGGACATTTAAAACAACAATAAACAAGACTCTATTTAAGCTAGAGACATCAAGTAGAGATAAATGACATTTAAAAGCAAAATTGACACACAAATGAACATGAACAAATGGAAATCCCTAAATTAATTTAATCAAAGGATAAAATATACAAATAGAGACTCATAAGACTTAAACATTGAAGGCTAATAATATAAACGAAGTACTTATGTCAAAGATGATAGTAATAAACACGAAGAACATAAGCTATGGACATTAATGCTCATATATCAACACAAAGTTCACAAAAGACACAAATAATAATTTATAACCAAAATCACAATGAAAATAACTCATTAACAATAAAAATCCCAAATTAGAACATAAATTATGCAAATAATATCACATCAATAACAAATCAATAACTAAATTATATTAAAGCATAATCAAGTAATACATAATCACAACACACACTAAACAAGGCCTTTAACAAGTATTTACTTCAAAATAAACCATAAATCAAAATTAAAACCAATAAAATATTCAATTTGAAGTCACAAAAACATTAAGAAACACAATCACAATCATCAGATAAAAGCAAGAATAAGGATCACACTTAAAAGCACTTAAAGAAGAGTTTTAAGAAATAATAAAGAAATCTTTGTAAAGTCATTTTAAAATAGAAAAATGTGTTAAAATACTTCAATTTCATCATCTTAGGATCTTAAGGAAGGGTTAGAATCATGCTCAAACAGGTATAAACCCTTAGGAACCCTAAAATCCATCATTAGAGTCATTTGGGACGAAGTGAGATGAATAGCCAATTTAGCCCTTTGTCCAATCAATTTTGAGACCTTAATATTTGGAGCATGAAAAACCAATTGGCTATTCATGGACCAAATTCAGCTATTCATCACTGAATAACCCAGATTTGTTGTCTTTTACTTTCAAAACTCAAATTTCAAGCCCTAAACCCCATAATTGAGATGAGAATAAATTAATATGATGTTCTTGAAAGTGTTTAGTCTTTGAATTTGGGAAATAAATCACAAAAAAAAAACAATCGATTGAAGAGAATTGAGATTGAACTTAATGGGTAAAGTGTGGTTTTTATGAGTTTTGATGAGGACTTTGGTTTTTTTTTTTCATATGATTGAACTTGCAAGATCTAGGTTATGAATTTAGATGTTTGATTTTGGTATTTGTGAAAGGAATTAAGAAGAAGATAAAGAGAAATTAGGTCTATAGGAATTTTGGCATAGTTTTCCCTTATTTTCCTAATTTTCTAAGGCTTTTTTTAGAGAATTTTTGGTAATATTTTTGGATTTTTGTGTTGGAATTTCTCTTAATTAAGAAGTGGTAAAAAAGCCCCCAAAAATATTCCTCAAAGCTTATATTTATAGGCATTTAAGATTAGTGGCATTTAGTGTAAATACTTTTGAATATTCAAGGTTATTAGGCAATAGTATATCCCCTCCTTCTTCTAGGTTGACACTTGTCCTAGTATATTCAAAATTTGAGATATTCTAAACTTGAAAAGTACCCTTGTTGATAAATATCCCTTTTTGGATAAAGACAGAGAGGTAGACAGTTGTGGGGTCCGGTCTGACCATTGGAGGTCAAATTTTTATTTGTTTCCAAATGGGATCCATCGACGCACTAAAATTTTAAAAAACAATTTCAAGTTGAAATTCAACTCTGAAAGCTCTGTTTGACCACTGAAAATTTCTATTGACTAAAGTTTGACTTTTGCTCTCAAAGCTTCCAAAGGTTAAACCTAAGCTTTAGGAATCAAAACCAGACTGAAAACTACATAATACAGACTGTAAACAGTCCTTACATAGGGCTACACTTATTAGTTTAGATGATACAACTTGGGTAAACTTCTCTCTCATTATTCTTCTCAAACCTCCTTCTCAATACCAAAATGGTTCGATTAAGGTTTGATCAAGGTTTGGTTAAGTCTTAAAATGATGTAATTGGTAATCGGGTAGGTTTTAGTGGTTCAGTGGGTTTTGAAATGGTTTGAATGTCAATTCTCTTCATCAAATTGATTTTCTGATGAGACAATTTAGCATTTTCATCATCAGCTATCAGGGTTTTCAAAATGACCCCAACATATTGGTTTTATTATGAATGAAATATTATTTTGGAGCTTTGTTCTCATGTGTTTTGGAGTGAATAGATCTTGACTTATTAAGGAATTAATCAAAACTTGTAGCGTCTTTATAGGTTGGGATTTTAAGAACTTAATCTACAATCAACTTGTTTCCTAGCAATCCTTGGCTCATTTTCAGATTGATTAAGGGCTTCTCAAGTTTATTACTCACGGGTCCATGTAACTAAATGATTCAAAAACATAATTCTTATGGGTTCTTTTATCAATCGGACTTTGAGGCAGAGAATAGCTCATTTCTATAGGGAATCAATATAAAAACTTAGAAAAAAAATAAAAATATATATTTTTATTTTGTATCTCTATTGATTTTTAAGTTTTTAAAATTTTTATTCATACAGACTCAAATGCAATTTCAGGACAATTTATATTAAATTACATATAATCAATAAAGTTTATTTAAAAATATATAATTATTAATATGATAACATTTATCATAAATTTTTTATTAATTATTGTTTTTTTAAATAATATCAACTAAAAGTTTGTGCAATGCAATGCATGGGTTTACCAACTAGTCATCTATAAATGCACATACAAGATTGTTGCCTTTCACACTTAAAAAATACAGATCTTTGCAATTTGTAAAACTAAAATTTTTCCCCTAACTTTCCAAAATATCCTTTCATATAGGACATATTTCTCAGGAAAATAAAAGGATCTTTGTCCATGCTTTAAAGCAAAATTTAGAAATAAAGGATATAAAAGGCTATTTAGCAGCATCAATATAATACCAGTCAGCTTCGGATAACTAATTTCTCGTTTCACTTCAGCCATAGACACCACCATTTACACACGTATGCGTACAATATGCTTGCCATTCAAATGAGCATGTCTAACTAGTTCTTAAAATAGTTCTCTACGAATTTGTCTCTATCTAATAACACTACAATTTAGTTAATTAAGTCCAAAAAAAAAAGGGGATTGATTCAGAATGCCAAAAAATGTACATGTTTAGCCAGAATTTTAACATCGCCATCATCTGTTCATCATGTACTCCATGATGAGTGTAATTATGCTAAAGAACATTCTCTGACTCATAAGAACCTCAATTCCAAGGAGAAGAAAATAAAAAGACTTGTATGTAAAATAGCAAACAAAACTAAAGCAAAATGTGTCACTAAAGTAAAAGCAGCCTGCGTCTCGTGTGCCTGCATGCGCCCCCCCGCCATATATTCAAGCGCGGGGTGGTAAGTAGTGCTTGATGTGCACGCATAGGCTTCTCGCATCTAATTACATTTTTTTTTTCCTAGAAACAGGCTATTTACATCATTTGAGGCCATAATTTGACCAACTCCAATTTAACTAGCAATAATCCATATTTTACTCCCTATACTTTTATTTTTTTCTCAATTTATCTCCTCCACTTTTATTTATATAGATAAATAAATTTATTTAATATCTAACAAAATTCTATTTTATTTATCAAAAATTGTATCTAACAAAAAATCTATTAAATTATTTATTTAGAATAAACTGAAATAAAATTTAGTAGAATATTACTTAAGTTTTTATTTTTATAATATTAGATAAAATTTTTGTTAATCAATAAATTACAATTATATAATTTAATTTTAATTTTAATTTTCATAAGTGTATTTGGCATTTAATAGTATTTTTATAATCTTTATATTAAAAATAAAATATAAGCAATTAAATTATAATATAGTTGAAGAAAATTTTAGAATTGTATTTATTGAAAGGGTTAATGTTGCTAAAATAAAAGTAAAAGAACTTAGTGTTCACAAAAATAAAAGGAAAGGGAGTAAATCAAGAAAAAATAAAAGTATAAAGACTCAATTTTACACAAATAAAAGTGAAGGGGTAAATAAAGAAAAAAATAAAAGTGTGAGGGTAAAATATGCATTATTCTATTTAATTAAGGATAATGTCAGTAAAATCACGCGAGGGAAAACTCCAAAATCACCCCTTCAAATTGATGACCCCTGTATGGAAATACATACACATATATATATAAATATACACACATGTACATATATAACACACAATATAACCATGCAAATAATGTAGTTTAATAATAATAATAATAATAATGATAAAAATAAACAATACCATTTTAAAATAAAATAATATTAGTACTTAAATAATATTATTAAAATAATTCTTTTAAAAATAGTAAATATAACATAAATATATTTCCAAATAGTAAGTTTTAAAATAAATATTTACGTACAAAATTATAATTAAATATAAAATAATAAATATTAACTACAAAATAATAAAATACTCAAATATAACTTTTGAATTTATTAATACTGCATATATCATTTTAAAATAAATTAATTTAAAAACTAGAGTTATTACAATGATAAAATGAAGTCTTTTTTTTTTCTTTTTGCGGGTAGTGACAACATTGGCTATCATTATCCTTTAATTGAACCTAAATATATTTAGAAAATATAAATTATAAATTATTTTTTTGTATAAAAATTAATTATTTATTATAATAAATTAAACAAAATTACGTATATTATAAAGTTATAATATATTTTATGAGAATTATACTTTAATTGGACAAAAAGTTTAAATAAATATTACTGTATTTATTATAGATAAAAACTTATGTGTGTGTAAACTTTTTCATTTTTGTTATTCTAAAGTATTCATTTTTTTTATAATTAAGTATGTTAATCTGTAAAAACTTTTTAAAATGATATGTTTAACTAGTTATATATGTTAAAAATCTTATATGGAAAATTTTAAATATTAAATTAACTTAAACAACCACCTTTTATATCACACCTTGTTTTCTTTTTTCACTGTAATTATTATTTTCTAAAAAATGCCAAACTAAATTTTAGAAATAGCTATTAGTTTTTATTTTAATATAATACTTGAAGTTTATTATATTCATTTATTTTAGTTAAGTTACATATGTTTTTCTTTGCATTTATTAAAAAAACCTGAAAATTATTTTATTTTTATTTTTAAATTATAATAATTAATTTTTTTATTTTATTTTAGCTAACCTATATTTTATTTTTCATTTATATAACTATTTGTTAAAAAAATTAAATATCGTTTTAATTTCTAATAATAATGGTTCAATTTTTAATTTACTTTAATTTTAATTTAATAACGTTCATTAATTTTTAAATTTAATATAAGGAGTTGAAGGAAAAGTATATATTTTTATTTTTTACACTTGTGAAATACAAAATGAAGTATAATTTAGCATATTTAAGTCAATTGATTATTTAAAATATGATATATAAATATTTTAGCCAATAAAACTTGCTGAAAAGACCTGTTTAGAACATAATTTTAAAAACTTTTTGTTGATTTAAACATCTAATTGTAAAAAAAAAAAATTCAATACCAAAATAATAAGAATTAAAATTTTAAATACCATTTATGCTTTGTTGGTTATATATAATATCAAATCATTTATACAGCTTTCAAATTTGTATTTAAATTTGTTCAGAAATCTTTATGATGGAGTGTATTCAATTTAAGTTTGATTTATCAATTAAGTGAGTCTTAATATATATGATCGAATGAGTGAATGAGTTTTTATTTAGTTAAGTTTTGAATTGCTTGTAAACATTTTGAGTGAGTTATAATGTAATAATATAAATTTCAGTACATAATAATTTAGATACTTATAAGGGACAATCATTGTGTTTATATAATATAATAATTTTGGTTCTTAATTAATTAGAAGGTGAATTGCACGCACACTTCAAATCGAAGTGTAGGTTTTAGTAGAAAAGAAAGCAAAAGAAGAATAGTCGGCTTCATTTTTTGCTTTATCTTTTGCTGTTGCTTTTTTTCTTTTCAGACCTCAACAGCGTCTTTAGCTTCTTTTTTTTTTTTTTAAATTACTTTTTACTTTATTTTCATTTCATTGTTGCTATGATGATGCCGTTCATCCTTCTAATTAGTCTGTATACTATGCAGACTATCCACTCTTGCAACCAATCCAACAACATCCACAATCCCCAAATCAACCTTCTAGCCATATTTGTCATCTTCTACACAATATATTTATATATTGAACCCTTTAACCAGGGATAGTACGCAGTTCACCAAACAGAAACAAACAAAGATGGAGATTTTGTCACAAATGTGGTCACTTCTTGGCCTTCTTACTGTTCTCCAAAACATCTTACCCACACAGCTTCTTTCTCTTGTCCACTCTATCTATGAATCCTTTCAAGATCTCATCTCTCCTTATTCATACTTTGATATTCCAGAGTTCAATGGCTACTGTGGTGTTGACATCAATGACCTCTATCGCCATGTCAACCTCTACCTCAATTCTGCCAACTCTTTTACCTCTGCTACGGCCTGCCGT
Source organism: Mallotus nudiflorus (assembly GCA_947683625.1). NCBI lineage: Eukaryota > Viridiplantae > Streptophyta > Magnoliopsida > Malpighiales > Euphorbiaceae > Mallotus > Mallotus nudiflorus. The sequence goes on from CANTUR010000243.1 coordinate 1,566,899, forward strand.
CGACTTACCCTTTCTCGCTCCAAGTCCTCTAACTGCATCTCCTTCACTATAGCTCCTAATCAAACTGTATATGACAATTTCAATACCCACTCCCTTTCTTGGACTCACCATGTTGAAACTGTTCAAGATTCTGTAGAAGAGAAACGTAGTTTCACTCTCAAGTTACCCAAGCGCCATCGCAGGACCATCTTAGCATCCTATCTCCAACATGTAACATCATGTGCTGAGGAGTTCGAGCGGGTGTCAAGAGAGAGGAGGCTCTTTACTAACAACGGAAATGCTTCGTATGAGTCAGGATGGGTCTCTGTTCCTTTCCGGCATCCTTCCACTTTTGAAACCCTAGCACTGGATCCACATTTGAAGAAGCAAATAATGGAGGACTTAAAAGCATTTTCAAATGGAAAAGAGTTCTACCACAGAGTTGGACGTGCATGGAAGCGAGGCTATTTGCTCTACGGTCCGCCAGGCTCTGGCAAGTCGAGCCTAATCGCTGCAATGGCCAACTATTTGTGCTACGATGTCTATGATCTTGAGCTCACTAAGGTCACTGACAATTCTGAGCTCAGATCTCTGCTAATACAGACCACCAATAGGTCTATCATTGTGATCGAAGACATAGATTGTTCAGTTGAATTAACCGCTGATAGAATGGTGAAGTCTTCTAGAAAAAGATCCAACCCATCTTCCGGCAAAGATACAGGCAATGAAGAGGAGAGCGGCCGCGTCACGTTATCAGGGCTTCTTAACTTCACTGATGGATTATGGTCATGTTGTGGTGAAGAGAAGATCATAGTTTTTACTACAAATCACAGAGACAATGTGGATCCTGCGCTGGTTAGATGTGGGCGCATGGACGTGCATGTAAGCTTAAGCACATGTGGGATGTATGCCTTCAAGGCCTTGGTAATGAACTACCTCGGGATAGACACACATTCTCTATTTGATGTAGCAGAGAGCTGTATAAGATCCGGAGGCGCCCTCACGCCAGCACAGATAGGGGAGATACTGTTACGAAACAGAGGGAATTCTGATATAGCAATGAAGGAAGTGGTGGGTGCAATGCAGGCAAAAATATTAAGCAGTGGGGCTCATAAGGAACATTTGACGGATTTTGAAGACACGACCACAAGATCACCTCAAAGTGTTTTGACGGTTGGATCACCTGAGAATTGGGACTCATCACCAGGGAGAATGGGCGGGAAGAAGAGAAAGGAAAGCGGTAATAACTGCGAGAAGAAGGCAAAGTTTCTTGTTAGACTTAGATCATTGACCAAGTCTGACTCCGGTAGAAGGGGTGTGTGAAAAGACAGACTTTCGCTTTGCTTTTTGACATGTAGCAAAATGTTGGTCTTTTTTACTTTCCATAACAGGGAAATTCTCGGTTATTTTGGCCTTTCTGTCTTATTTTTCTTTTTTGTAATTTTGTAAATTTTCAGGTGTTTGACGTAGTTTTATCAACAGATAGCATTTTTTCTCGGGAAAAGGTGCAAAAATATTTCTAATATTGTGGCCTAATTTTACACAAATGGTATGATGGATCATCTTCATATTGCAATATGAATTAAGAATCTGTCACACATTTGAATCATTTTTTTTACGTTTATTTCTTTCTTGTCCATATTTTCTTCACCTGATGGATACTCTAACCTCTTTTCTTTATGCACTTTCTATTGGTTTGAAGAGAAACAGATACTTATTTAATTGAAGAAAATAAAATAGTTGGATTGAAAGAGCAGATGAACTACTGTATTATTTTACTCAATTCAATTGGTACAAAACAAGACAAATAACAGTGTCATTTTATAGGCTTACATATAATTGAAATGTAGAAAAATAAGTAACTAACTAATATTTATTTTAGCATTAACAATCACTTCCTAATTATCAATTAACAACTTAACTAATAATGAGAAGATGTTTCATAAATTTCCTACAACAAATTTTGGATCATATATCCAGCACTCCCCCTTGATCCAAAATCACACACTCCAAGTAATGCCCTGAGATAAGCATGTCTTTGACTTGATAGAGCTTTTGTAAAGATGTCTACAACTTGAACTTCCGTATAACAAAACCTCATGATTATTTCTCCCTTGGCCACCAATTCTCAGATGAAATGAAATCTCAGCTCAATTTGCTTTGTTTTTCCATAATAAGCTAGATTCTTTGCCATTGCAATTGTCAATTTATTATCACAGTGAAGCTCAGTCCCTTCTTTTTGCCTTTAATGCAACTCACTTAATATTCTCGTAAGCCAAATACATTGACAAGTTGCTGCAGTGATAGCCACATACTCTGCCTCAACTGTTAACAAAGTTGTTGTGGCTTGTTTTTTGGAACTCCACGTGATCACACCAAATCGCATTCCAAACATGCTTCCAAAAGTGCTTCTTCTATCATCTAATGAGCTTGCCCAATCACTATCAATGAAATCGACCAATTTGAAATTGGTTACATGAGTGTACCAAATTCCAAAATTCAATGTCCCTGCAATATACCTTAAAATCCTCTCTACTGCTCCATAGTGTTGAATTGATGGATTACTTATGAACCTTGACAGAACTCCAACTGAAAATGAAATGTCGGGTTGTGTGTGTGTTACATGTATCAATCCACCAACTAAACTCCTAAATTGCTTCTGATTTGCTTCTTCAACTCTATCCTCTTGCTGTAATTTTTTATTCACGTTCATTGGAGTAGTCACCATATTGCAATTAGACATTTTGAATTTCTTTAGTAAGTCTACAACATACTTCTTTTGAGAAATGAACACCCCAGCTTCATCTTGTATAATCTCTAATCCAAGAAAATAGTGCAACAATCCTAGGTCTGTCTTTTCAAAGCTGCTCATCATTTTGAACTTGAACTCTTCTACAAGTGCTGAACTTGTCCCCATGTAGATTATATCATCTACATATAAGCACACTATCATGAAGTCAACAACACCTAGCTTCTTCAAATAGAGATTAGGCTCATTTTCACTCCTCATAAAGCCATTTTGATGAAAGTACGTATCAATTTTATTATACTAGGCCCTTGGAGCCTGCTTTTAAGCCATAAAGGGCTTTTTACAAATTGTACACTTTTTCTTCTTTCCCGCTAATCACAAAACATTCTAGTTGGGAAACATAAACTTCTTCTTCAAGCTCACTGTAAGCACCCAATTTCGGGATGCAATTGTGCATAATTGCGACGTAAGCCCCTATGATGAAATTTATTCAAAAATTTAACTTGGTTATTGATTTTCTAGACTTTAAGGACTAAATTGCAATATTTTTTAGGATTTGATTGCAAATAAGTCATTTTTTTCAGGGGTCTTTTGGTAATTAAAAGTTAAAAAAATTTTAAGATCAGTATTGCACAGTGCTAATGCGCAATAATTCCATTTTTTTATTTTTTGCGTATTTTTCCTTATTTTTTATCGATTTTTTCAGTGTTTTGATTGGTTGAAAATTCAAATTTTATCTGATAAGGTTTTTTTAAAAACGCAGAAGATATTTTTGAAATAAAAAAACAAACACTATCTGATCAGATAGGTCTGTTCCTCCTTTGGAGAAAGTTCAGTACGCAAAGACTCTGCATTTAAAAGCAAAGTCTGCATGTACTTTAAAATTAATTAGTAATTAGGTTCAATTGGATAAAAAAAATCAATTAAAATCAATGGTGGCAGTAGCTTAAATTAGGGTTTGCATGCAATTAATTTAGGGATTTTTTTAGAAAATCACTGTAATGTTTATTTGATCTATTTTTTGTGTTTTATTTATTTTAGGCTTGTTTTTTTTATGTTTTATGTTTTTGGGCCCCAAGCCCACATTTAGGTCTAACCCACTAAATAAACAGGCTTAAAAATGATTTAGGACTTTAAATAATTAAAATCAACTTAGGCCTATTAGGCTAATTAGATTTTAGGTCCACTTAGTTAATTAAAACTTGTTTAGACTTAGCTCAACCCACTTAAATTTATTTTTTTTAAATAAATAAACCTAGGCCCACATTTCATTTTTAAAAAAACCAAGTTAGACTTAGGTCCACTAATTTAATTTTCCTTCAAAAATTGAATAGACTAAAGCCCATATCTTAGACAGACTAAAATAAATAGATCTAGGCTCACTAATTAATAAAAATGTAGGCCCACCTTTAGTCCATTTCACTTGTAAATAAAATGTAGATTTAGCTAACTTATAAAATAAAATTAATATAGTTTAGACATAGGGACATTGCCTTTTTTATGCATTTTTACTTATAATTTTATTGACTTGTTGCCTTTTGGGTTAGATGGATGTTAATTAGGGTTTAATAAAATTGCATGTAATTAGAGGATGAAATAATCATTTATAAAATTATTCTAAATGAACACGAGACTAAAAGAAGTTGGTATTTCGTATCTAGAATCTTCTGGTTGTGGTGCTAGCTTTCTTTTAGGAAATCGAGTACCACCTTTTCGATTTGTCCTAGTTATTACCCTGGGTGGTGACTCCTCATCTCCACGCCTTGTTTTTATGACAGTGGTTAGTGTGTTCTCTAAGGCCTTGAGCCTAAATAGTGTCATGGTTGCTAAATCTTAGACACACGCTAAACCTTATCATCTACACTCACCATTCAAAAATGCTAATTTTACATCTAGTTGGTACACCTTTCATTTGAGTTAAGCTACTAATACTAAGACTATTTTGACTGTTTCAAATCGTGCTGTAAGAGAAAAATTCTCCTCGTAGTTGATTCCTTGTTGTTGAGAGTGGCCTTTCATGAACAACTGTGCCTTATGCTTTTGAACACTTCCAACCGCATTAAGCTTTGTCTTGAATATCCACTTTAAGCATATTGCATTCTTTCCATTGGGCAAGTCTGTCAACTCCCATGTTAAGTTCCTTTCAATGGACATAAGTTCTTCTTTCATTGCCTTCTTCTACTCTTCTCTTTCTACTTCCTCTTCATAAGTTGAAGGATCTAGAACTAGTAAACCAAATTCATCTGATTCATATATCTCTCTTAATGATGTGAATTTATGTGGTGGTGTCTCCTCTGAAGACTCACTTGTTGAGCTACTAGTGCTTGGGCTGGCATTTGGTGTAGTTGCTAGGCTGCACTCAATTGGAGTGGAAATTGGTGAACTAACTGAAGTTAAATTTGAGTTTTCTTCAACTAATGGAACTTATGACTGATCTTCCTAGCTTGAACTTCCTCCATTCCAATCCCAACCTACTTTTTCATTAAACATTACATTTTTACTAACAATTATCTTACTAGTATTGGGATTACATAACTTATATGCTTTGGATTCAGAACAATAACCAATAAAAATACATTTTAATGATTTTTCATTTAATTTTTTATGATTTTGAGAATCAACTAAAGCATAAGCAATAGAACCAAACACTTGTTAAATGGCTTACAGTGGGTTTGGTCCCTTTCTATGCTTGATATGGAGTGTAATTCTGAATAGCTTTTGTAGGGGAAATATTTAGCAAATACGTCATTGTTGCTACTGCTCTTCTGCCTAATATGAATTTGGAAGACCTTTCCCTTTTAATAGACTTCTTGCCATCTTCACCACTATTCTGTTTTTAAGTTCTACCACCCTGTTTTACTTCAGAGTATATGGTGTTGTCAGCTCCCTTCAAATTCCATTCTCCTCACAAAATTCATTGAATTCTTTTGAAAGAAACTCACCACCTCTATCCGTGTGAAGTACTTTTATACTCTTGCCACTTTGCTTCTCAACCAATGCTTTAAATTTTCTAAAATTCTCAAATGTATATGACTTGAATTTTAGAAAATATACCCAACTCATTCTGTGAAGTCATCTATAAATAAAAGAAAGTAGTAACTTCCTCCAAATGATTCTATATTCATAGGACCACATAAGTATGCATGAACCAGTTCAAGACATATTGCAGCTGTCTATGCCTTTCTACTAGGAAATGACTTCCTCATCTGCTTGCCATAAATGCATCCTTCATATAAATCAATTGTTTGAATTTTTACTAAGACATAAACCATACCTTTCCTTTTGAGTAGTTGCAATCCTTTCACATTCAAGTGTCTATACCGAAGATGCCATAGCTTGAAATCATTTTGTTCTTTAGCAACCAAAGCAAACTCTTCCACAATAGAGACTTCAAGTGGAAACATTCTATTTTTTATCATTTGAAGATTTACAATCACTTAGCCTAATTGTTTATTCTTAATGACATATGCTTCATCATCAAATAGAAAGGAGTACCCATAAACAAGCAACTGCCCAACACTCAACAAATTGTGTGCTAAATTAGGAGCAAATTGAACATCATATAAGAGCTTTATTTTACCTTGGCTAGCTGTAATGGCCACAGTTCCTTTCCTTTCAACCTCTATTTCTGTATCATCTCCCAATGTGACCTTCCTTTTTTGGCTCTTATCAATCTCCTTGAAGAGTGACATCTTGCCTATCATATGATTGGAACACCCGCTATCTATAAACTATAATCCACCAAGTGTGTCAATTGTGTTATTGTGTGCTATTAATAATTTCCTTTCTCTATCAACTTCTTCTGCATAATTCACCATTCTATTTTAAACCAGTAATCTGCTTTCATATGCTCGAATTTTCTATAATTATAACACTAAATGTTGCCTTTGTTATTGGATTTTTGCTCAGACCATCTACCTCTTCCATTGTCATGTTTGAAATTCTTTCCTTAAAATCCTCATCTGCCTCTTCCTTGACCTGATGCTCTTTCATGTTCCTTTGAGCCTTCACCTTTTATTTGAAATGCCTTTTCTTCACTCTTTTCCTTTGTTCTATTATTTTGGTTTCATGTGATCATAGAGAACCCATTAACTCATCAAATGAATAAGTTGATAGATTTTTGGACTCCTCAATAGCTGCAACCACATGGTTAAATTTAGGAGTTAAACTCCTTAACACTTTCATGAAAATAGTCCTCTATGAGACCTCCTCACCATAGGACCTCAATTGATTGACAATTGTTGCTACTTTTGTCAAAAAATCCTGCACTAATTCACCATTCTTTATGTGCAAATTTTGAAATTCACAATTAATTGTCTGAAACTTCACCGTGACCACCATGGATAAGCCATAATATGCTAGCTACAAGGTTAATGATTCCTCCTTTGCTATAGAGGCTGCTGTAATTTTTGAAAAAATTGACTCATGCGTAGCTTGCTTAATGAAGAATAAGGCTTTCGAGTCTTTCTTTTTAATTTCCTTCAATCTAGTCTCTTTATCTTGATCATTGTATCCATGCTCCACTAAGTCCCATAACTCATGTGACTTGAATAATGTTTTCATTTAAATGCTCCAAAACTCATAGTTGTCACCTTTAAAGATTGGCAAGGCTGGTTGGGCTATGCTTACTGTATTATTGTTATTTGCCATGTAAAAATGCCCCAAAGTATGAAAGTAACCAGCTTTGATACACAATGTTGGTTTGAAGAGAAAAATAGAGATTTATTTAATTGAAGAAAATAAAAAAGTTGGATTGAAAGAGTAGATGAACTGTTGTATTATTTTACTGAATTCAATCAGTACAAAACAAGACAAATAATAGTGCCATTTTATAGGCTTACATATAACTGAAATGTAGAAAAATAAGCAACTAGCTAATTTTTATTTCAGCACTAACAATCACTTCCTAATAATCAGCTAACAACTTAACTAATAATAAGAAGATGTTGTAGAAATTTCCTGCAATAAATTTTGGATCATATCTCTAACACTTCCTTCATTTCTTTCTTTCTTTCTTTTATTTTTTTTCTTATTCTTCTTTTTCTTTTACAGTTAGAACCTTCCCTAAATCATCTCCCTTTGTGTTTTATATTTCTCTATAATATTACTTTGACCAGATAGTAGTTTTGTGAACCAAGACCATATATATTCTTATCGCACACTGCATTTCTTCAGCAATGTCGGAGGATCATAAACATCATCGATGAAGGTGTTTGTAGTTGGGTGTCTTACTTAGGAATATGAAAAAAATTTCTTCTGATCATGGAATACTATTATTGCATTCATAAGTGAAATAATTATTTTATATCAGTTTTTATCACCATATCATATCTTTAATAGTTAAGAGTATAAAATCGTGTCAAAATTAAAATATAAGATACATAATAAATCTGCATGAAAGAATTTTAGCTCCCAACTAATTAAGAATCCACACTTGTTGCATTTGAACTATAAAGTAATTTCTATATCATTGCTTAAAAGTACAACACTACAATATAATCACCTCATTAGAGCTATAGTTTCATAGCTTTAGGATGTTTTGCTAAGATGTGTTTCTTCCAAAGAACTAATTTTTTTAATGAGATTGAAAGTGAACATGCAGGTGATGGTGAAAAGTGAACCTGCAGGTGATGGTGAATAAATTTATTGATAGAGGTGAATGAACTTATAGGTAAGGGTCAATGAACATGCAGCTAAAAACCTGCAAGTTCATTGATCTTCACCTATAAGTTCACTGAACTTGTAGGTGAAGATTAATGAACTTACAGGTGATATACATAATTTTGTATATTAAATTCAGAAAAGGACCGCATAGCCTAAATTAGGATTTATGGAACTACTTGATGATAATGGTATACATAAAAGTCACGACCCAAAAAGGGGCTATGACCGACGCTAGGGAATAGGAATTCTTTCGAATCCAGAACTCGTAGCAAGCCTTAAAAAAAAGCATGCAATATAATAAAATAAATAAAATATCTATGTAGCGAAAATTTAAATCTCGAGTATAAAATAATAATTCTTAAACTCATTTAAGTAACATAAAATCCATCTCATATATATAACAAAATCTTTAAGAATAAATTTTCGATTTAAACTTCTGAAATTTAAATCTCATACATATATATTATAAATACAACTCACTACAATAACTACTATAGTGTCTAAAATACAAAATAAACTTAAGCAAGCAGTTTACATAATACGGCCAGAGCGGAAGAAATCCGGTGTATAGGCCTGCTACTGAGGTTTGAGGACGAAGACTCTCCTAAAAAATATCCACAGAGGGGAGTCAGACCTCACTGAGTGAATTGTTATAATATATATACATGCATCTCCTATATGACAAAAACATTCAAACATATGCATATAATAAATAAATAAATAAACAAACAAATAAATAAGTATATATATATATATATATATATGTGTGTGTGTGTGTGTGTGTGTGTGTGTGTGTGTGTGTGCAGACATGTACACACAGATGCTAAAAAATCACTTCATATATAGTACTGAAAGATATCAATTTATGAAGGATCAAATAGAACCCTAACTGATCACAATCTCAAATAATAATAGACAACACTTTAGCCATATAAGCTCACTTATTCCAAATAAATTCACTTATTCCGTTTGGACAGTAGACTGGCCCCAAGACACTAAGTTAACCGAGCTCTAGCAGTCTGACTATCAGTGTGATTGGCCCCGAGACACTTGGTCAACTGAGCTCCAGCAATCACACTCTCAAATTATATCTCACATCAATCAAATCAAATCAATCTAGTCGTAATCCATAAATAAGTTAGTAATTTAACCTAAAATCTACTGTCGTATCGGTACGTACTCGGTCCTAGTGCTGCCCATTAGGTAGCACGTTCTATTGATATCCTTCATTAAAATAACTCATACATTCGTAAAATAAATGATGCATGATATTAATTTAATTAGCAATATAAATCATATATATACTAGAAATATACCTAAAATAAACTAAGTATATTTTTAGTATATATATGTCATATAAATTCAGTTCAATTATAAAATAAACCAAAAATAAACTATATATATACTTAAATACAACTTAGGTATAAAGCAAAGGTAAAACATGTATTAAATTCAAAATATACCAAAAATATACAAAAATATACCTAAAATATACTTAAGCGTTTATTAAATCATTTATGCATAATTCATACAATTAAAACATATATTTCTAAAACATGCAACCTAAATGCACGCATATATAAAATAACAACTCACAGTTGTGCGCTCCAAAAGACGAGTTTGATGGGCTTGGTCCACTAGGCCTCGGTCTCAGCATAACTAACAAATAAAATATTAACACAAAATTAGAATAAATCTAACTTAATTTCTAAAAACTCGATTTAGAATTCTAGACACAAACAAGGAATAGGAATTTGACTGAATGTCACACGTTACGAGAATTCTACCAAAAATTCTACAGAACCTCCTCTGTAAAACAGACATCTCTCTATTTAAAAAGTACAGTCGGTTCTGCAAGAAAACACACTTCAAATACAAATATCCACACCACTCAGTCGAATTCTCAAACTACAATTCCACCGACCAAGGTTAACAATTCACAAGATATACACAAAATACATATTTAAATTCCATAAATACGAAAAATACCCTTTATATACCGAAATATAGCAATTTACATATTTGAACATTAAAAATAATTATATCACCATTATTTAGTTAAAAACCCTAATATTAATAAAATATTATTAAAAATCAATAATAACTCAATAAATACACCAATATTAATGAAAATCCATTTTATAAATCTAAATTACTTAATTAGCCCAAAAATTAATAAAAATTACTAAAAACCCATTTATTTACAAAAATAGTATATTATATATAATTTGAAAATAAATTTTGAAAAATAGTTTTAATTATTTAAAAATAGTAAATAATTTTTACAAATTATTTTTATACCTCAAATAATTATTAAAACCAATTTATCTTAATATTTAACTAATATTACTATCAAATTACCAAAATACCCTAATATATAATAATTCACATAATATAGAATAATTATTCAAAAATTCACTAAAAATTATATAATTACTCACAAATTATTTTCTCAACATATAATTGAATAAAATCAATAATTATACTCAATTAACCAATTAATTTTAACAAAAAATATATATAACCCATATTTCTAAAATTCACATAAACTAAATAAAATTATATTAATTACAAAAAAATCAAAAAAATTATAAATTAAACTCTATAATTATTTTCAACCACCATAAACACTAAAAATCACAATTTCACAATTTATTTAATTAATTTACGAAAATTAGAAAATAATAATAAAATAATAAAAAATTCATAAAAATCAAAATAAATTCCAAAAATTCCACAAAAATTTCAGAGTGTAGATTAAGCTAAGAGAAGCAACTTTTGTGAAGGAATTAAGCTTGAATATCAAATATCGAAGTTCAAAAAAATCAAGAAACAAAAATGGCCGAAATTGAAATTAAGCTCGAATCCTTACCAAATCAAGTTTTCAATATAAAGGAAGCTTGAAATAAGCTTTTATGGATTTCTAGGAGCTTAACGGCACTGGAATCATTGGATTTGCTGATCGAAAAGTGGTTGAATGGAAGAGAAGAAATCTCTTGGGTTTCGGCCAAACCAGCGTGCTATGTTGCCGAAGAAGATGGTGGGAGGTGGCGGAATAGCTGGAGAGGGAGGCAGCACTCCGGGAGGCACACTGACAGCTTATGATCGGAGTTGCAGAGTGAAAGGAGGGGGTGAGGGGCGTTAAGAGTGAGGGAGAAAGGGGGAGGGGCAAATGTTGTAAATTTAAGTTTATATATATATATATAAACTCTATATTATAATATACTAAACTTTAATATATATAATTCACAAAATCACACACCACACAATTATTATATATATATATACACACACACATACATAACATATATTAATAACAAAAATATAATATATACATAAATTTTGAATATTAAACCCTAATATTATAATATATATATATATATATATATATATATATATATATATATATATATATATATGCTTGTATATGTATATATTAATATACAAGGTATTAATTATGCTTGAGACCATGCAATTTAATAAAATACACTAACATTAATCAATAACATACTATTTAAATATTATTTCCCAAAAATCATAGGTTTCGGGAAAAATTTTACGTGGAAAACTTTAAATAAACATAAACAACATTAATTATTAATAAAATAATTAATTAATTAATTAATCAAATATATGAATTAAAAATTATTAATACTGCATATCTCGATAAAATATAAAAATATTTAAAAACTCGGATTATTACAATAAGTACTTCCCTTCAATGAATGTATAATATTCCTCTTTAGGGCTCTTTTTTTATGTCAACTCTGTAAGGTCTAAAACAACACTTACAAGTAAATATATATAGATGCTAATGTAATGCCTAAGGGTTTTTTTATCCCTCTGCAACCTACATGTTGTATCTCAGAGGTTTCATAAATTTTTATTTTTCTTTTTTTTTTATCAAAAGTGTCCTTTTAGTTTTTGGCAATCTGAAATGGAGTATAAGAATTTTATGTGCCATTGTAAATGTACTTATGGTTCTATATTTGATAGTAGACCTGGTTACTCATTGCAGTAAACACCTCTATTGCTGCAATTTATGAGAAAAAATTGGTGATGCTATTTAAGGAATTATTTATTCTGATGATACATCATTACCAACCAATTGTATAAAACATTTCTAGGGGGAGTCATTGCAAGTTATAATTGCAAAAATGCCCAGGAGCAACCTTCAAAATCTAACCAGCTTTTTCCAAGCTTCTCTATGTTTTGCAAGTGCTCAAAAAAGGTTCATTCTACCATTAGATAGACATTACAAAATAAAACACTACAGATGCAAAACTTTGAAGGGAGTGGATTAATTTAATGCTAAAGTTACAATACAATTAATCAAACAAAACAAGAGTCCCCAACAAATTGGGTTCTCATTATGACTTTAATTAGTTCTCTAAATTAAACGAAAAAATAAAAATAGAAACAAAGGGAGAGAAAAACATTGAAATTTAAATAGCAAAACTCACAGTTGTAAGAATAACATCTAACTTTTGAAATCGAACACCTTGAGAAGCATGGTAAAGAGGATGGACAGCAACTGGGAGGCCTTTAGATGAGCTTCTTCAGCTGGTTGTGCCATTACAAAATAAATCACAATAATCTGAAAAAGTAATGAATGGACAACAAAAAATCAAAGTAAATCTGTAGGTGAAAATTAATGAACCTGCAGGGGAAAGTCAATGAACTTGAAGGTAAATATCAATGAAACTGTTGTAGATTCACTGATCTTCACTTACAAATTTATTGAACATGTAGGTGAAGATCAATAAATTTATGCAAAAAAAAAAAAGAGGGTGCATGATAAAAATTGATATATATTGCAATATGGGTAAATCTTGCACGTGTAAATCTATATTGCAATATGGGTAGAGGTCCATGATATAAAAATTGATAATTTTACATCGCCATTAACATTTTTCAATGTGTAAATATACCATATCATTTTGAAAAACATATATTTAATCCTCTCTTACAAACAATTTCAATTCTGACTATAAATAGGGTTCACTATTACTAATATGCACAAAAAAAAAATATTAGATAAAAAATATTATATTTATCCTTAATGTTTATAATAATGAATAAATTTACTCCTAAAAAAAATTAATAATATTTTAACACAAATGTTGTTAAAAAAAATTATCTAATAAAAATATCAAAATAATCATTTTTTATACTCATAAAATCTACTAATACTAATACAATATTAAAATAAATTACATCTAATTTTTTATGAAGTTTTTAGATTTTTTTCCCATTAAATTAAAAAAAATTAGAAATATTTAAATAAAAAATTCATTTCATTCTACATAAATTTATCCTTTTTTATTCACTCTCAAAATAAAATTAATAAATATTTATTTAAATGTAACACATTAGGATGAAATGGATAAATAAATAATTATATATACATTTATTTTTCATTTTAGGAGTGAATAAAAAAAAGTATTATTTTATATAGGATGAGATAAGTTTCGTTTATTTAAATATTTCTATTTTTTTGAAATAGTATGAAATGAATTTATATAATATTTTTTTTGAAAAACAATTATAGTAAAATCCTTTTAATATCATATTACTATTAGCATATCCTACCAGTATAAAAAATAAATGATTATATAATATTTTATTAGATAAAAATTTAAATTTATTTGACACCTTTTTGTGTTAAAATATTCTTAAGTTTTTTTTAGGGGTAAATTTGTTTCTTGTTATAAATATTAGGGGCAAAAATTTGTTCTTCATATAATATTTTTATTTATACATGTTAGTAATTGTGAACCCCATTAACGGTGAATTAATATTATTTGTAAGAAATGCTTAAATATACGATTTTCAAAACAATAAGAGTATATTTACACTTGCAAAAATGTTAGTGGAGGATGTGAACTTATAACATAATGTTAGAGGTATTTTTGTAACTTTCTTTCTTTTTTTCTTTTATTGTTGTTGCATTATGGGTTTGGATTAGGTTATAGCAAGAGACTCATAAACTACGTTCTTTTTCAATTGGTTCAAGCTTAGAGGTTGAGCAATGTCATTTGTAATAGTATGTGGGCTTAAAATATCAAATCTTCATTGGGTTAAATATTTTCAAGGTTAGGTTACCTAAGTATACTTTGGATGTAGTTTAGTTACTAAACCTTAATTTGTTTCTTTTTTATAATCCAACTTTAATTTTGTTTCATAAAGGGTACGGTTTAGAATTTTTAATCCTTTAACTTTATCCTTTTTTATTCAGTCTAAAATTACAAAAACAAAATTTAAAAACTATTTCTCTTACCTATTTCCATGACTCTAATACTACTAAAGGTAAGCCGACTCCTACTAGGTGCAATCAAAGAATTACTCTAGAATCAAGAAAAATTGAGATCTAAAATTTCTCAATTCTTTCAACTTAATTTACCAGGCCTAAGGATTTTCTAAGGCCTTCATCTATATTGCTATTATTCATGCTTGCTGCCTTAACAATAAGGTCAATAATATAGGGATCATTTTTTTTCTTTTCTTAAATTTCGTATCTCATTTTCTATCAAAAGTGCTTTCAAAACTTTTTCTTTTTCTATAGCATATATTCCTTCATTCGCCAACTTGCCTACTTCAGTGGCCAGGACTTGTGTTTCTTCTGATAAATCATCAAGTATTCCTTTAGCATGAAATTGATTAAGGGGTTGGTTTACTTCATTTTGTATATTATTAAATGAAGTCAATTCTGATGGATTATTGGAATTTGAACTTTTTTGTTCATTTTTCCATTATTCTTACAATTTATTTAAAGTCTAGGAGATTGTCTAAACTTATAATAGTTATATTAATTATACATAACTTAAACACATTTACAAAAATGGTTATGACATTCTAAATGAATATTAAATTCTTCTTTACCAGTTTCAAAAAAAAAATTTATCTTAAATTTCTTAAATTATTGGTATTAGACTTGTCAAATAAACATAGATACTGAATAAGATTTTCTACCATAGAAGATATATGATTTAAACACCTATAATTTATAACTTATTTATTTATTTATTTATTATTTTTATAATTATAAAAATACCCTTTGTAAAGTGTCACTAGCAGTGTGATGAGAATCCTAGTATAACTGGGAATCCTAATCCAACAAGGATTCAAAATGTGACAAGGAATCCATATCCAATAAGAATTCAAGGTGTAACAAGGAATCCTAATCCAGTAAGGATTGAAGACCCTTTGAATTATGAAGGAAGTCCACATCATAAGGGCATGTCCTAAGAAGATGAAGAAAGCCATATGGGCTCAAAGTACAAATCTAAATCAATCTGATCCATTTGAAGCACATGGAATTAATTTTTGTCCAAAGCATATTCATTTGGTAGAAATTGAATATTTAGGCCTAAGTAGTGTTATTGGGTCCAAATTGGATGCATTAAGCCAAATGAGTAATTATTCATGTTGCAAGGCCCAAGATGAAGCCCAACTAAATGATGTTTTAGTCCAAGTAATATTAAAAATGAATTTAGGTTTGTTACTTATCTAAAACATTTTTTAGGTTGTTTGTTTTTAGTTAAGAATACTTTTCTTTAGTTTAGTTAGCAAACAAAATAATTCCTTATCTTTAAGGACTTGATTTTGCTATCTTTTAAATATTTATTATCCTTACCTTTTAAGGATTTTTTTTAGATTAGGTTTAGGATTAAGAATTCTTATAAATATCTTATTTTGTAGCCTACTTTGGGCATCTTTTTTATCAATCAAATCAAAGTGACAAATTTTGCTTCAAATTATTTGGAGTTTTATTCTTTGAACTTTCTAAACAAAATAGATTGTTTAATAGTTCACTTATCTTATCAATTAAAACATCCATATTTAATTGTGGCGACTTCCTGATAGCTAGAGTTCTTAATTGTTAGATAATTAAGGGTTCTAGTTTTCACCTAACTTGTTTCTTAAACGATATAAGGTATGGATATCAATAGATTATTATGGGTTTTATTTATTAAATAAGCTCAGTTTGCGTTATAGTGACATACTAAATCATTATCTTTTGACAAATTGTTGGCCAACATAGTTCATCATTAACTTTTATTAAAAGTAAATGTATAGGATGTTGATGTGGCATCCTAAATAGTATTGGTGAGATGGACTCTGTTATCATATCAAATGTCTATTAATATAAAAAGGTTACAAATTTATGATTTTATAAAAGATGTTTAGCATAAATGTTGATAAAAATTATTAGCTATTTATTCCTCAACCATTTTAATATTTATGTTAGGTTACATTTTTTAATGGTTGACTGCTAGCCATCATGACACTAACCAGCTTTAGTCCATATCAGTTTCATATTAGCGCTTTTCATTAACAACTATAACAAAAATAAGAATTTGACATATGTAAAACATCACTTAAAACATAAAAAAGTCATTAACGAGTATTTAATATGAAAACAAAATGTCGCGACGTGCATTGATATATCAATGTTGAATATGGTATTTAAAGACAAAATTTGTTGCAGATGGTATTTAAAGACAAAATTTGTAAAACTTTGCTAAACATTAATTTTCTAGACAAAACATTCAACTATAAAAGTTCAGTCTAAGTCAAACTGAGCCAAGCTAGTCCCCAATAGAGAAAAAAATATCCCTAAAGATCTTATTTTGTGATTTTTTCCTATTTCATCCTAAATAATCATTATTTAAGACTATATTTAATTTTGGGCTAGGAGTATAATAAGACCATTAATTTCAAAAGCCCAAATTAAGTAAGAAGCCCAGCTTATGAAGAATTACTTAACAATTAATGATTAAGGCTACAGAGAAAATTTTAGAGATAGTGACTATAAAGACACAGCTTGGATAAAAAGATCATGCTTGGGGAGTTATGCAAATTTATTCTCCCAAGAACAAAAAACTTTTGAGCTGGAGAATTAATTTATGAAAATAAATTCTGTAATTATAAAAGGGTTCATAATCATAGAGGAAGGGCATCACCAATCATTATCAATTATTAAAAATCAATCATCATAAAAAAAAACAGCATATTTTATCCAGATAATCTTTAACAAAATTCTAGTTTATAGTAGTATTTTCTTGTTAATTTCAAAGCAATATTATCTTTCAACTTATACTAAGTCTCAGTTATTATAATTTCATTGTATTATTTAAGAGCTTCTTTTATCACTATTTTTTATTTCATCTGCTTAAAATTCAAATAAATTATGGTAAAGGCATTTGGGAACCAACAATTTATCTAAAAAGAAGTTAGTCCTATTTTTTAAGGACTTAAGCTCCTCTAGCACACTCAAACCAATCTAAAATAAAATTGCACCAACAATCTTTTAGGACGCTTAATGGGACACATTTCAACAAGATGCCAAAATTATGAAGTGGAAAAGAGATTACTAAAGTTGGAGATTCATCCAACAAAACACTTAAAGAATTAAGTGATGCATTTAATGATCAATCAGAGGAAAACCTGTGCTTTATGATCAAAGCAAGGATGAGACACTTGCTAACTAGATATGCCAAAATTTGAAAGTTTTAGATGTTATTGTTAGTTAGAATACTAACACTCAAGCTATTTTCACAAAAGGAATAAAGGTGTTATAAGATTCAATGTCATCGATGATTAATTCCTTATAATAAGTTAATGCTTCTATTAATAGTAATGTCAAAAAAAATTTCAAGATGTCATGAATGCATTTTCCAAAAAGAATGAACAATTGTCCAAATAGTTTTCTGTGTCAAAAGTGGTGACTTATTAGGAGTTTGGAAATTCATCTACAAAAATTACTTTAAGAGTTCAAATTATCACTGATGATAAGTATATTCCTCTACATTGGAGGGATAAAGCTTGGCCCAATAACACAATGATTAATCATAATGGCTGAAATGGTAATCATTCAAATAATAGCAAACTTAACGAGCAATTATTTTGCAAGACCAACCCAACTTTACAACCAAGAGTATATGATCATGAAGGAAGAGGCACTAGGGGCAATATTGTTAGTGATATGCCCTAGGCCAATTATGTAATGGTCATACTTTGACTCTGTCATATTTCTATTTTATTAATAAAAAGGCATTTTTATTATTACTAGCTAATTCTAATATTATCCTTAATTAGTTATTTCTACCTAAGATCATAAAGCACGTGACTTTATAGTAAAACTCTTAGGTGATACTTGAATTCTAATTTAAATATCCCTAGTCAATCATTGTTATGGGAACAATAATGAATAAAGACTAGTATGAGGTTGATTGATGATTATGTTTTACTGATCATGTATATGAGATATTAAGTCAAACTCATAGGTACATATATGGAGAAATGATATATCAGATCGACCCACTATAAGAATACCACATGGATAATTTTCATAGGTAATTCTTATTACAGTAGCATTATTTGAGTCCTCTAACTTGAAATCACCATGGTTTCCTACATGATAAGTTTTATATTTTAACACATCCTTATGTCATCTTTAACTGGATGATAAAATAAGTTATGATTGGATATAGAATAAGTTATGTAATAGATATAAGTGATTAAGATGGAATTTTTCCATCATTAATTATGAGAAGATATATATGGGCCCCTCAATGAGTAAAACTAAGAAAATGCATAGCCATGCTAGAATGAATTGATAAAGAGTTATCAATATCAGATAAAGAGTTATTAGTTTTAGTCTACTTAGGATCGAGAAACCATATGATTAGACAATATAAGGATAACATAATCCATGCCTTATGTTCAACTAACATATCACGTGACAAAAGGACTATAATACATGTTGTGGATTAGGTTATGTTGAATTATCAACCTTCACATAACTTGGGTAGTCACAATGTCTTGCTAGAGACCAATTATGACTTGTGGGCTAAAACGGAAATGTTAGGCCCACTACCAATATTGTGCGAAACTATAGGGTCGCACATTTAAATAGGTCCAAAGTAGTATTTGGTTAATTAACCCATTGATAATCTCTCTAAAAGAATAAATAAATATATTTGTATATATTTATATTCATTTATTCATTTATTTCCTTATTTAATTAAAGTGAGAGTTATCTTAATTAAATAGGAAATAATTCTAATTGTAGACTTAGAATAAAAATAAAAGAGGAAACTTAGACTTACCAAAATAGTTTTGGTAAATAAGTGTTTTAGGAAACCATGAATATGATGTCTATATATACATATCTTTCTCTAGGGTTTCATATGTCTCTCCAACTCTCCTCCTTTTACCATTTCTTTTGTGAAAAGAAAACACATAGAGATAAAATAAAATCAAGAGTTTTCTTTGAAAAGGTGCCAGCACTATCTTTGCTTTGGATACCTTGTTAATATGGATACCGGTAAAGGGCATGGTCTTATTGGTCGTGTCTTAATCCTATAAAGAAAATACGAAAAGCTCAAGGTAGGGTGTCATTAGAGTGAACCCCCTTTCTTCCTTCCAACATTCTTGTCTTAAGAACGTATTGGTGAATTTTTTAGAATCCCTCTTTAATCAATTTATTTGAATTATATAGACTCAATATTTGGGTTTTCCTAAATTAATTTTTATTTTCTATTGTGTTTTGCATCATGAAAACCCAACAAATACTCCCTAGGGTTACATACCAACTTCCCAAGTTCAAATGCCATTTTCCCAAGCCTATATGCCACTTCCCTAGGCTCTTAGGGTGAGAGTTGACTTGGATGCTATACGAGATGTAATTTAGGAGTTGTATGAACCAAGCATGCACCATATTAGTCACTTAGAATTCTATAAGCCTTATCCAAACATTATTGACAAAGATAACCCTTACCCGAAGGGTTATCATATTCCAGAGTTTTCTTTATTATTTAGAGAATATAGGTAATTAACGTTGGAACTATTGCTCATTTTATAATTCAATGTGGAGATTCCTAAATTTAAAGCTAAAATTATTTCCTAATAGCTTGATAGGGACAACTTTCACCTAGTATGCCACTTTGCCTAAGAAATCAATTCTCACTTGGTAAGAGATGAAATAATAGCTCTATAATTAATTCTTTAGGTCCTAACCAAAAGTATGCATATCCGAGTTGTCTAGGGTAACTTAAAAGTTATTGAGAGTGCAAAATTATTTATTGTAAGGTTTAAAGGAATGAGAAACAAATGCAAAATCATGTTACCTAAGACTAAATATGTTAAAATGGCTCAAAGAGCACTGGACATTGAATAAAGGAAGAAATTTCAAGGAATGGAGTTCTAAGATTTTTATGAGCTAGCTGTAAAAGTGAGCAAGTATAAAGAACTATTGAAAGAGGAAAATTAAATAAGGAAGGCTTTAATGGACACTTATTTTTAAGAAGTTTCTAATATTGAGATTGTTGTTATAGACCTAGCAAGTATTGGCTTTTATGTTTACCTTCCTTTAAAGAAGAAATCCTAGAGGCTTAAAATAAGCCCTAAGGCACTAATCCTTAATTTCAATATGCATTTAAAATCTAAAATACATATTGAATCTTTGATTTTCTTCTTAAAAAGAAGTTCATTAAGTTGCCTCTTAATCATAAAATACCTATAAAAGAAGAATTGAAGGGAAGGGATTATTGTAAGTATCATAATTTTTACCATTATACTATTAATGTTTGTTGGGTGTTTAAAACTGTGATATAGGATCGCATGAACAAATGTTTATTAAAATTTCTAGAAAAGAAAAATGTAATGCTGATAGAAAAGGATCCATTTCCACTTGTAGCAACAGTCAATGCTGCCAATGCAGATCTGAGAGCTTTTGCCTGATATGAAAAAAAGATTTAAGAGAAAGAAGAAAACTAGGATACTCTTCGCCAACTTTTAAGAAAATTTGACTACTTGGTGAAGTACTTTATACCTCCATTTGAAAGCATTCTTAAGAGATCAAGAGCCCCAATTGGTGGGGAAGATAAACCCAAAAACAATAAATCATATGACTAAGCCAATAGTGCAAAGCTAAAGATACAACCATAATTAAAAACATGTTCTAAATTGGAGTTTGTCAAAAAGGGAAGGAAAGTGCCCAGTTTATGAAATAAAGTCATTTTATAAACCTAATTCCCTTAGGAATACTTATAATGATTATAGGTTTAGGCCTACAGAAGGAGATATGACCATACCAAAATTCAATAGAAATCAACCCAGATTTATGGTACCTCCACTTATAGAACTAAGCAACAGTTGGCATCATATAGAGCATAGAAAGTTCCCTCAATAATTGACCTGCACTTAAAAATGTAGGCACTAGAGGTAGTAGTTTGTTAAGAGAAAAAAGAAAGATCAATAGATGTAATAGGTGGAGATTGACAACAGATCTAAATTTAGAAGAAAAGCCATAAAAGATCTAAACTCTAGTAAAGAGGGGTCCATGTGTAGCTTAAATATTCCAAATATGGAGTTTGAAGAAGACATGAAAATTAATGAAGATATGGAAATTGATGCTTTTGAAGTAAAGGTGAACCTTTGTCCTTTAAATGTGTTGCTTCCTCAGTCATTATACCCTAGGAGTTTATAATAATGTAAGAAGTAAAAGAATACATAATAGAATTTCATGACAGTCGAGGCGCAACTCTCCCAAGAGAAGTAGTAAAGCTTTAATTGGAGTTATAATCCAGGCTACAAGGCTAGATTAACATAAAAGGGTTATTCTATAGAGCAATTGTGGATAATGGATCAGCTATAAATGTAATACCACTCAGGCTGCTAAATGCTCTTAGTAAAAGTGAAGATGATTTAATCTCTACTGACATAACTATTTTAACTTTTATAGGGGAAGTAATTAGAGTTGAAAGAGTATTGCCAATATAAATCATTATTGGCAGCAAATTTTCTCTTACTGTATTCTCTTTAGTAGAATCAAATGCCAGTTACAATACATAGGAGAGACTGGATTCATGCCAATTAGTGTGTGCCATCTTCCTTGTATAAATTCTTGTTATTCTAGAATGACAATGAAGTAGAGGTGGTTTGGGCTAACAACAAACCATTCAATATATGCTCAGACAATTTAGAGGCCAAATTTTATGATTTAGATCTTAGGCCACTCAAATTTACAAGAAGAAAACTAATGGTGACCCAAAAAACACTTACCTTTCTAAATAGGAGATGAAAGAAAGAATTCAAAAATAATCAGATTTGATTTACAATGAAACAACCACCATGCCATATACATATTAGTCAATAGAGAAAACCATCATTAAGGAAGTCAATGATTAAGCACATAAAGAGGGAATTAGCAATGCCTGTAGCTGCTATATGGAAGTTTGTTATATAGCAAACTATTGATAAAATAATCAATAAAGAAATATTAGTGAAGAGGAGTTTGAGGAAAATGACAAACTGAAGATGGAAGATGTATAGGAAGTACCACAATGTCTATAGGATTATTAATTTGAGGTGCAAGATCCTTTAGAAGAAATAAATCTTGGCACAAATAAAGAGCCAAAGGTAACTTATGTCAACTCTTTTATTGAAAGAAGATGTTAAAAGGGAGTTGATTGTACCGTTAAAAGAGTTCAAAGATTATTTTTCATGGGATTATATAAAGATGCCTAGGCAGTTGAACACCACCTTCCTATTAAGCTTAAATATTGTCCTTTTTTATAACCTCCTAAGAGAATGTCAAAAGAGGTGGAATTAAAAGTGAAGGATGAAATTGAAAATTTACTTAAAGCTAGATTCATC
The DNA here is from genome assembly GCA_947683625.1 of Mallotus nudiflorus. Taxonomy (NCBI): domain Eukaryota; kingdom Viridiplantae; phylum Streptophyta; class Magnoliopsida; order Malpighiales; family Euphorbiaceae; genus Mallotus; species Mallotus nudiflorus. Next base: position 1,589,955 of record CANTUR010000243.1, read on the forward strand.
AAGCTAACCATGTATGTTGAGTGGCTTTTTAATATAGTCCTTATAAAGAAAAAGAATGGTAAGCTTAGGATGTGTATAAAGACTTTAGGGATTTGAATTTAGCCACCATAAAAGATGTTTATATTATACATATAGTTGACATGTTGATTAATGCTACCACCAAAAATGAACTTTTTCCATTGAAGGATGCCTTTTCAAGTTGTAATCAAATATTCATTACTAAAGAAGATGTATCAAACTGAGGTAGTTAGAACCTTTGAATGGTTGGTCATGCCCTTTGGCTTAAAAAATATGGGTGTTACTTACCAAAGGGCTATGAACATTATTTTTCATAACATGATCGACCACCATATATAAATATACATTGATGACATAGTGGTAAAATCTAAAAGAGCCTCTGATCAGGTTACTCTTATAAGAAAGAGTTTTAAAAGGATGAGATTTTATCATTTAAAGCCTAATCCTTTTAAATGCGCTTTTGGTGTGTAGGCTAAAACTTTTCTTAGGTTTCTAGTTCACCAAAGAGGAGTTAAGATTGATAAGAATAAGGCAAAGGCTATGCTTGAAGCCAAGCTGACCCAAATTAAAAAAGAGCTATAAAGATTCTTAGGGTAAGTCAACTACCTAAGAAAGTTTATTTCTAACCTTGCTAGGAAAACTAAGGAATTCTCTAACTTATTAAAACTAAAATAGGAAGCTAAATTCAAATGGGAAGAAAGGCACCAAAAATGCATTTGATAAAATCACATTTATCACAAATAAGTCCATTGGGTGTCTATTAGCTCAACCATAAATAGTGAATCATAAATAATCCTCCATGTCCCTCATAGAACACTTAAGAATGAATCATCTATTTCTTTTAAACAAGAAACCATCAAATAAATAAAAATCATCCAAAATAGCCCCATTATCACAAAATGCATATATGTCACCAAAATAATCATCATGTGGATACAACTCCTTTATAAACTCAAAACCTAATAATTTAGCATTAAGTGAGTTAAGTAAAGTGTACCTTCTAGACAATGCATCATCAACCACATTCTCTTTACGTTGCTTGTACTTAACCATATATCAGAATGTTTTTATGAACTCCACATCTTTGGCATGCCTATGGTTTAACTTATCTTAACCCTTCAAATGCTTTAAACTTTCATGGTCAGTGTGTATCACAAACTCCCTAGGCCACAAATAATGCTGCCATGTTTGCAAAGCTCGAACTAAAGCATATAATTCCTTGTCATATGTTGGATATTTTAAAGCTTCCCCATTTAACTTTTCAATAAAATACATTAGTGGTCTTTGATCCTACATCAAAATAGCTCTAACCCCTATACCACTAGCATCAAATTCAATCTCAAAAATTTTATCAAAGTTAGGTAAAGCAAGTAAAGGTGCATCACACAATTTATCCTTAAGTTCATTAAATGCATGTTCTTGTGCATCACCCTAAAAAAATCCAACATTTTTCTTAACTAATTCATTCAAAGGTGCGGCTATAGTACTAAAATCTTTAATGAATCTCCTATAGAAACTAGCAAGCCCATGAAAACTCCTTACCTTACTAGCATTTTTAGGTTTTAGGCAATCCTTAATGGCTTTAACCTTTTCCTCATCAACCTCAATTCCTTGACTAAAAACTACAAAACTAAGAAAATTAACCCTATCCATGCAAAAACTACACTTTTTAAGGTTAGCATACAACTTTTCTTGCCTAATTATTTCTAAAATAAGTTGCACATGCATAAGGTGATCATCCAAACACTTAGAGTAAATCAGAATATCATCAATAATAAATTTACCCAAGTACTCATGCAACACATGATTCATCAATCGCATGAATGTACTAGGTGCATTAGTAAGACCAAATGGCATGACAAGCCACTCGTACAACCTATACTTAGTCTTAAAGGCTATTTTCCATTCATCATTAACATTCATTTGAATTTGATAATAGCCAGATTTCAAGTCAATTTTAGTAAACAAATAAGAACCATATAACTCATCAAGTAAATCATCTAATCTAATAATAGGATAATAATACTTTGCATTCAATTTTATTGATGGCTCTGCAGTCCACATACATCCTCTATGTTCTATCCTTCTTTGGTACAAGAATAACCGAAACTGAGCAAGGACTAAGACTTTCCCTTTAGCTAGCAACTCCTCCACTTATTTTTGGATCTCCTTTGTCTTACTTAGATTTGTTCCATATGCTGGCCGATTACGTATGGCAGCTCTAAGAATAAAGTCAATTTGGTGTTCTATGCCCCTAATTAGTGGTAAACCACTAGGCATCTCCTCGAGAAACACATATTCAAATTCCTAAAAAATATTAATAAACACACTAGGCAAAGACATGTTAAGTTCATTAGTTGTCAAATAAGCCCCTTTGTACAAAAGTACAAATATAGGCCATTTGGAATACAAAGCTTGCTGAACCTCACTTTTCCTAGCTATTAAACTTAAATTCTTTGCATTTTTCTCTTTAGGCTAAACTCGCTCTCCTTTTTTCTGTGGAACTCTTTCTTTTCACACTTTTTATTTTCACTCTCTAAAGCACTCTTTTTACTTTCTTTTCTTTTCAGCCTCAACTCTCATCCTTTCCATTTTACATTGATCTTCATAAACTTCTTTTGAGGAAAGTGGCATCAATATGGTCTTCTGCCTATCCTTAGTGAATGAATACCTATTGAGGTACCCATCATGCTTAGTTTTTCTATCAAATTGCCATGGTATACCAAGAAAAATTTCTCTAGCATGCATAGGAACTATATCACACAATACCTTATCATGATATTTACCAATTAAAAATGAAATAATAGATTGTCAATTCACCTTGACCTCACCATAATCATTAAGTCATTGAAGTTTATATGGTCATGGATCTTAAATAGTACACAGCCCCAATCTATTAATTAAGAAGCTACTCACCACGTTAGTGCAACTCCCACCATTGACAATCATACTACATGCTTTGCCTTGAACATGATACCTTGTATGGAACAAGTTGTCCCGTTGCTCCTCATGGTAATCTGTCTTCAATTGAGTGCTAAGAGTACATCTTATAACTAGCATATAACCTTTATTTAGCACCTCAATGCTCCCATTACTATAACTTTCCAATTCAGGCATCTCTTTTATATCACTTTCATTGCCATCCTCTTCATCATCGATCACTATCTCACCATTTTGTATGGTCATAGTTCTCTTGTTAGGGCACTCCTTGCTAATATGACCTACACCTTGGCACTTCCAATACTTAATGTCTCTATTTCTCCCCTTAGGATCTTTAGTTTTGGTTTTCTCCTTGGAAACTGAATCTGCCTTTCCCTTTGCAACATCATAAGCACCCTTATTTCCACCTTTAAAATCACTCTTCCCATCCATTTTCCAAGTAGAATTAGATTTGGAGTAAGGTTTGGAAACATACCTTGTTATCCCTCTTCCTTGGACTTGCTTTTCCACCTTAATGGCAATGTGCACCATCTCTTCTAGATCTCTATATTATTGCAAATCAAAATAGTCAGCTATCTCCTTGTTCAAACCAGCCAAGAAACATGCCATGGTGGTCTCCACATCTTCCTCTATATCAGCCCTAGTCATAATCATTTCCATCTCCTTGTAGTAATCATCCACACTCCTATTACCTTGTCTAAGAACCTGAAGTTTTTGTATAAGCTCCCTATGGAAATGTTTTGGGACAAATTGCTTTCTCATGCAGACTTGAGATCATACCAAGTATTAATTAGGTACTCCAAATTTCTTCTTCTAATAGTCACCAAGTGATCCCACTAAGCGATAACATTATATGAAAATTAAGTAACCACCAACTTAATCTTCTCCTCCTCACTAAATTAATGACAATCAAATATGAGTTCTACTTTCTTTTCCCATTGTAAATAACCCATTGGATCTATTTTGCCTTGAAAATGAGGTATCTTATGTTTAATGCTCCCCAAATTTCTATCTACAAAATCATCATTGCCTCAGTTTCTACCATAGAATGGATTTTCTTATGGTCTTCCTCTACCTCTACGTAAACCTCAGCCTCCTCTACCTCCACCCCTAAGTAGACCCATTCCAATAATGGCATCATCATTATATACATTATAATCATTGGCATCATCTTCCAAATCATCAACTTGAGGTATTTGGTTTCTACCTCCCCTATTTCCCTTATTGTGATTCAATTATGCTCCTTCAACTACTTGAAACCTTGTATTCATGTGCTCTAATGCTTCTCTCATAGCATATTTCTATTAAAGCGTGCAAATTCTCCTTATTGAGCCTCACGTAGTCTAGCTTTATCAGTATGACTAACATCATTATCTTCACCTTGGTTTGACATTGCTATAAAAGAATATTATAAAATAAAGAAAAATAATTCAAGGACCTCACAAGAACTCTTTCACATTTTTGCACTCCAATGATGGGGATGGTCACTCATGTTTACTCAAATAAAAAAATTTCACTCATGGATTTTCTCACACCACTCGAGCTAATTTCTTTTATATTCTTAGGTGAATCACACTTTTAGACCAATTCAAATAGTTTAAAGCAATTCAAGTAGAATTCCAAAACTAAAATTTGCAAAACAATTTTGAAGCAATTCGGTCATAGGAAAAAAAAGGACAATTCATAAGCAATAAATTAGGAAAACTCAAATAGATGCAAAAGACATGTGAAAGAAATACAATGATATTCTAGAATAGAAAAGAAAATGAATTTACAAGTTATTTTAAGAAGAAAAGTCAAATTTTCCTCAATAAGTAATATTCCTTAAAGAGCAAGTATTGTAAAGGTATGCAAAATCTTTAATAGACAACGAATACAAGATATGACAAGATCTATTTAGATACGTCAATTATAAACCAAATAGGATTAGGAAATCTAAATCAAACCTTATTAGGATATTACTCACTCAAATAATATTCCTTAATGAGTAAGGAATGGAAGGATATGCAGATCAACCTTGATTAGGATATAAATCACTCAAGAATCTCAATTATTCCTTTTTAATCACTTTTTTCTTTTTCATGAATTTTTTCTTCTTTTTTTTAATTTCTTTATTCTTTCCATTCTTTTTGCATGAATTTTTTTATAAACCTTCAATTATAAACACAAATCTAAATTTCAGAATGCAAAAAATTGATCGAATCAAAGAAAAAGAAGAACAAAGAACAAAACACAAGAACAAAGAACAAGAAAAAAATTTAAAAGAATAAAAAAAACAAAAGAAATCAAAATTAAGAATAAAAATTATAAAATATATAAATAAATCTAGAGCTAAAGCTCTAATACCAAATGATACGGAACCTCTAAGAATAAGCTTAAGAACCCTTTTATGTATTTGAACCCCCAAAGTATTAATTTGAAACCCCAATAGTCAATTCAACAACAACCCCTAGGAATGGTTAGAAATCATATTACTTAGATGATAAAAGAATTAGAATAAAGAACACTCATTTCTGAATTCTAATTTCAAAATAATCCACAAGAAGATGATCAATCTACTTGTATGTTCCTTAAAGTATGTATTCTACTCAAAAACATAAAGATAAAAGCAAACGACTTTTAGGTTTTTAAAACTTTAATTCTCCATTATAAAAATTTGTCCAAGGAAAATATATAGCCTTTACAAGGTTTTCCTTAGTGAATAAGGAAAACTAATAACCCTAACCACAAAAATAGGAAACTAATCTAATCATACCTCAAATAGGAATTTGACATACTTTTTTATAAGAATAACACTAATTAAACTAACTAAAAATAAAGGGCTTTTAAAATAATAAATTTGTCCAACCCTTATTTAACATAATTAAACCTCATTAACAATGCTTAAATAACTCTCCGATGCATATTCGGCCAACCCATAACAAATGTGGCCCATTATATACTTAATTAAACCTATTAATAACATGGACTTGAATTAAGTTGTATTGAACTTGAGTTGCACTTGTCACAAAGCCTTGGTGTCCTTGTAAACTTTCACTAGCTGAATTCATTAAGCCTTGTAGATTATGGATTAAGGCTTGTTGAAGCTTCTTAGATTGAGAACTTTTCATAAGTCCTTGAGGCATGCTAATTGGACTCGAAACCTCTTGAACTTGATCCTTGCCCTCTTGACCATGCTCATCTTCATCATGTTGAATCCTTTGGACTTAGTATGTTGGCTACTCCATAACAAGATATGGTTATTTTTTTCCATTTATCCTACAAGATTGCATAACTTATGCTAAAGGATGCCAACAATGCTAGAAGCATATAAGTGTACAAAGAGTGACAGCTAATGACTTGTATTCTATTGTGAAACCATGGCCATTTTGAAGAAGGGTTGTATATCTTATTAGTAAGATTTATCCAGCTTGTTCTAAAGGCTATAGTTTTATCATTGTAGCCACTAACTATTTTACAAAGTGGGTAAAGGCAATTCCATGAAGAAAGTAAATCAGAAAGACATCATTCGATTCATTAAGGAACATGTTATTCATAGGTTTAGTATACTCCAGACCAAGTGACAATGTCTATTAGTGAAGAAGTTGGAGAATTTATGGAAGACAATGGTATTAAGCTCTTAAATTCAACTCCCTACTTTGCCCAAACAAATTGTCAGGCAGAGGCTTCAAATAAGAGCCTTAACGAGTATGATGGTTAAAAAAAAAGAAGGTTTCTAGACTCTAAAATAAGAAAATAAAAAAGAAGGAATTTAAAGTAATAGATCTAGTTTGGAAAGTTATTTTGCCATCAAGAATAAAAGATAGGGAACTAAGTAAATGGTCAGCAAATTAGGAGTGATTTTTTTGTAAAATTTCAGCAGCATTTCTATTGAAAAATGGACCTTTTAGTGTTTTATATATGGTTGTGGTGCACAACTATGTGAAATGTCCTGTGATGATTTATAATTAAGCCAAAATAAGAAATCAATCTACAATAAATCATCCAATGTGAGCTATTATAATAATGGCTCAACAAGTGCTAACAAGATCAAAATATGAAGTCATATAACCATAAGGGCAACTAAAGTCACCATAGATATAAAAGTCACAATACATATCGTATAGTATCAAAGTCAAAACCCCTAAGGGTTTCCCATATATCAAAACATTTCTTCCTAATCATGAAGGCTTCTTGCTCTTGCTTCTTCCACCCAAGGACAGCCTCTTTTTTATCATTCATGGACTTCCCCATATCATTGACCCTAGAGATAGCTTTTTGGTACTCTAACGCCATATCCTTGTTCTTCATGATTAGCTTTCCTTTCTTAGCCTTAAATATTGGTCTTTTATATTTGCTACCACTAGATTAAAGGATGCTTTAGCTTCAATTTTACTAGCTTTCATCTCTTTTATCTTTAATTGCTCTACTAAGAAGTGCATTTTCTATTGATGGAAGGTATTTGGATGCTTAGAAGCATCCAACTGATTAGCACTAGCCTCATCCAAATGTGAAAAACCTAAGATGATATTGATACGAAACCTCCAAGAATAAGCTTGAGAACCCCTTTATATATTCAAACCCCCAAAGCATTAACTTGAAAACCCCAATAGTCAATTCAGCAACAACCCTTAACAATGGTTAGAAATCATTTTACTTAGATGATCAAAAAATTAGAATAAAGAAAAATCATTTCTAAATTCCAATTTCGAAACACTCCACAAGAAGATGATCAATCTACTTGAATGTTCCTTAAAGCATGTATTCTACACAAGAACACAAAGATAAAAGAAAAATAGCCTTTAGGTTTTAAAACTTCAATTCTGAATCTTAATAATTCATCCAAGGCACATATATATAGCCTTTACAAGGTTTTCCTTAGTGAATAAGGAAAACTAATAACCCTAATCACAAAAATAGGAAACTAATCTAATCAGACCTCAAATAGGAATTCTGTCATACTTCCTATTTTAAGAATAATTAAATTAACTAAAACTAATGGGCTTTCAAAATAACAAATTTGTCCAGCCCTTATTTAATATAATTAAACCTAAATAACAATGCTTAAATAACTCTCCTATGCATATTTGGCTAGCCCATAACAAATGTGGCCCATTATATACTTAATTAAACCCATTAGTAACTTGAACTTGAATTAAGTTGTATTGAACTTGAGCTACACTTGGCACAAAGCTTTGGTGTCCTTGTAAACTTTCACTAGCTAAGTTCACTAAGCCTTGTAGATAATGGATTAAGGGTTCTTAAAGATTTTTAGATTGAGACCTTGTTATAGGTCCTTAAGGCATGCTGATTGGACTCAAAACCTCTTGAACTTGATCCTTGCTTTCTTGACCATGCTCATCTTCATCATGTTGAATTCTTTGAACTTGGTGTGTTAGCTGCTCCATAACATTTCCCCTCTCCTCAAAAGGATTCGTCCTCAAATCTAAAGCATCACCTATATCAAAAGGACTCAAACCAGCCACATTGAATGAAGCACTAACATTATACTCACCAGGTAGGTCCACTTTGTATGCATTGTCATTAATCCTTTTAAGTATTTGAAAAGGACCATCTCCTCTTAGGTTTAGCTTAGACTTCCTTTGAAGTGGAAACCTTTCTTTATGAAAATGCAACCCAAACCCAATCTCTAGGCTGAAAAATCATTGGCTTCCTTCCCTTATTCACACGAGAAGCTACTTTAGCATTTTGCTTCTCAATCCTCTCCTTAACTTGCTTATGTAACTTCTTCACCAAATCTGCCTTAGAATTAGCATCAACACTCACAAAATTGTTAGGTGGTAGTGGCAATAAATCAATAGGAGTAAGTAGATTAAATCCATAAATAATCTCAAATGAAGAGCAATTAGTAGTGCTATGAACAGCCCTATTGTAAGCAAGCTACACAAATGGTAAACAATCCTCCCACATCATAATGTTATTTTCTATTATTACCCTAAGCAAAGTAATCAAAGTCCTATTAACTACTTCAGTTTGCCCATCGGTTTGAGGGTGACAAGTAGTTGAAAATAATAGCCTAGTTCCTAACTTTCCCCATAACACATGCCAAAAATGAATTAAAAACTTAACACCCCTATCACTAACAATGCTCCTAGGTATGCCATGTAAATGCATAACTTCTTTGGAAAATAAATCAGTAATCAACTTAGCATCATCAGTTTTATGACATGGTATAAAATAAGCCATTTTACTAAATCTATCAACCATAACAAAGATACTATCATGACCTTTCCTAGTTCTAGGCAATCCAAGCATAAAATCCATAGACAAATCAGTCCAAGGTTCATTAGGAATGGGTAATGGTGTGTATAACCCATGCGGTTTCAACCTAGACTTAACCTCTCTATATGTAATGCAATGCTCACAAACTTTATGCAAATCATGTTTCATACCAGGCCAAAAGAAATGTTCTAATAGCATATCATAAGTCTTATTTACCCCAAAATGCCCTATTAGGCCTCCTCCATATGCCTCCTTAATTAATAATTCCCTTATAGAACACTTAGGAATGCACAATCTATTTCTTTTAAACAAGTAAAAATCATCCAAAACTGCCTCATTGTCACAAGATGCATATATATCACCAAAATCATCATCATGTGGATACAACTCCTTTATAAACTCAAAACCTAATAATTTAGTAGTAAGTGAGTTAAGTAAGGTTTACCTTCTAGATAATGCATCAGCAACCACATTCTCTTTACCTTGCTTATACTTAATCATATATGGAAATGTTTCTATGAACTCCACCCATTTTTCATGCCTACAGTTTAGCTTATCTTGACCCTTTAAATTCTTTAAACTTTCATGGTCATTGTGTATCAAAAACTCCCTAGGCCACAAATAATGTTGCCATGTTTGCAAAGCTCGAACCAATGCATATAATTCCTTGTCATAAGTTGGATATTTCAAGGTTGCCCCACTTAACTTTTCACTAAAATACATTAATGGTCTTTAATCCTACATCAAAACAGCTCTAATCCCTATGCCACTAGCATCACATTTAATCTCAAAAGTTTTATCAAAGTTAGGTAAAGAAAGCAAAGGTGCATTACACAATTTATCCTTAAGTTTATTAAATGCATGTTCTTGTGCATCACCCCAAACAATTCCAACATTTTTCTTAACTAATTCATTCAAAGGTGCAGCTATAGTACTAAAATCTTTAATGAATCTCCTATAGAAACCAGTAAGCCCATTAAAACTCCTTACCTCACTAGCATTTTTATGTTTTGGCCACTCTTTAATGGCTTTAACCTTTTCCTCATCAACCTCAATTCCTTGACTAGAAACTACAAAACTAAGAAAATTAACCTTATCCATGCAAAAACTACACTTCTTAAGGTTAGCATACAACTTTTATCGCCTAAGTATTTCTAAAACAAGTCACACATGCATAAGGTGATCATCCAAACACTTAGAGTAAATCCAAATACCATCAAAATAAACAACAACAAATTTACCTAAGTACTCATACAACACATGGTTCATCAATTGCATGAATGTGCTAGGTGCATTAGTAAAACCAAATGGCATGACAAGCCACCCATACAACCCATACTTAGTTTTAAATGTTGTTTTCCATTCATCACCAACATTCATTCAAATTTGATAATAACCAGATTTCAAATCTATTTTAGTAAACAAATAAGAACCATATAACTCATCAAGCATATCATCTAATCTAGGAATAGGATGACGATACTTTACAGTGATTTTATTGATGGCTCTGCAGTCCATACACATCCTCCATGTTCCATCCTTCTTTGGTACAAGAATAATAGGAATTGAACAAGGACTAAGACTTTCCCTTACATATCCTTTAGTTAATAACTCCTCTACTTATTTTTGGATCTCCTTTGTCTCACTTGGATTTGTTCTATATGTTGGTCGATTAGGTATGGCAGCTCTAAGAATGAAGTCAATTTAGTGTTCTATGCCTCTAATTGGTGGTAAACCACTAGGCATCTCCTCGGGAAACACATCTTCAAATTCCTTAAAAAGATCAACAAACACACTAGACAAAGACGGGTTAAATTCATTAATTGTCAAATAAGCCCCTTTGTACAAAAGTACAAATATAGGTTGTTTGGAATACAAAGCTTGCCTAACCTTACTTGTCCTAGCTATTAAACTCACATTATTTTCATTTTTCTCTTTAGACCGAATATGCTCTCCTTTTTCTTTTCCCTCTTTCTTTTCACACTTTTTATTTTCACTCTCTAAAGCACTTTTCTTACCCTCTTTTTCTTTCTTTTCAGCCTCCACTCTCATCCTTTCCATTTTACATTGATCTTCATACACTTCTTTTGAGGAAAGTGGTGTTAATATGGTCCTCTGCCCATCCTTAGTGAATGAATACCTATTGAGGTACCCATCATGCTTAGTTTTTCTATCAAATTGTCATGGTCTACCAAGTAAAATTTCTCCAACATGCATAGGAACTACATCACATAACACTTCATCATGATATTTACCAATTGAAAATGAAATAATAGATTGTCTATTTACCTTGACCTCACCACAATCATTAAGACATTGAAGTTTTTATGGTCGTGGATGTGGAATAGTAGATACCCCTAATCTATTAATCATGAAGGTACTGACCACTTTAGTGCAACTCCCACCATCAACAATCATACTACATGTTTTACCTTGAACATGACACCTTGTATGGAACAAGTTATCTCATTGCTCCTCATGGCAATCCGTCTTCAATTGAGTCCTAAAAGTATGTCTTGTAACCAGCACATCACCCTTAATTGGCTCCTCAATGCTCCCATCACTATAACTTTCCAATTCAGGCATCTCATTCACATCGCTTTTATTGCCATCCTCTTCATCATCAGTCACTATCTCTCTATTTTGTATGGTTATAGTTTTCTTGTTAGGGCACTCCTTGCTAATATGACCTACACTTTAACACTTCCAGCACTTGATGTCTTTATTTCTCCCTTTAGGATCTTTGGTTTTAGTTTTCTCTTTCAAAACCAAATCTGCCTTTCCCTTTGCAACATCATAAGCACCCTTATTTCCACCCTTAAAATCACTTTTCCCATCCCTTTTCCAAATAGAATTAGAGTTGGAGTAAGGTTTGGAAACATACCTTATTGTCCCTCTTCCTTGGACTTGCTTTTCCACCTTGATGGCAATGTGCACCATCTCGTATGGATCTCCATATTATTGTAAATCCACTCAGTCAGCTATCTCCTTGTTCAAACTAGCCAAGAAATGTGCCATAGTGGTCTCCACATCTTCCTCTATATCAGCCCTAGTCATGATCATTTCCATCTCCTTATAGTAATCATCCAGAGTCCTACTACCTTGTCTAAGAACTTGAAGCTTTTGCACAAGCTCCCGCTCCCTATGAAAATGTTTTGGGACAAATCGCTTTCTCATTACAGACTTGAGATCATACCAAGTATCAATTGGGTACTCCAAATTTCTTCTTCTACTAGTCACTAAGTGATCCCACTAAGTGATAGTATAATCTGAAAATTGAGTAACAGCCAACTTAACCTTCTTCTCCTCACTAAATTAATGATAATCAAATATGAGTTCCACTTGCTTTTCCCATTGTAAATAAGCCTCTAGATCTATTTTTCCTTGAAAATGAGGTATATTATGTTTAATGCTCCCTAAATTTCTATCTACAAAATCATCGTTGCCTCAGTTTCTACCATAGAATTGATGTTCTTGTATTCTTCCTCTACCTCTACCTAAACCTCAGCCTTCTCTACCTCCACCCCTAGGTACACCCATTCCAATAATGGCATCATCATCATTTGTATTATAATCATTGGTGTCATCTTCCAAATCATCAACTTGAGGTATTTGGTTTCTACCTCCCCTATCTCCCTTATTGTGATTCAGTTATGCTATTTCAACTGCTTACAACCTTGTATTTATGTGCTCTAATGCTTCTCTCATAACCTCTATTTTTCTATTAAAGCGTGCAAACTCTCCTTGTTGAGCCTCACATAGTCTAGTTTCACTAACATGACCAACATCATTATCTTCACCTTGGTTTGACATTGCTACAAAGAATGTTAGAAAATAAAGAAAAATAATTCAAGGACCTCACAAGCACTCCCTCACGTGTTTTCACTCAAATGATGGGGATGGTCACTCGTGTTTAACTCAAAAAAAAATTTCCACTAATTGGTTTCCTCGCACCACTCAAGCTAATTTCTTTTATGTTCTTAAGTGAATTGCACTTTTAGAACAATTGAAATAGTTTGAAGAAATTCAAGTAGAATTCCAAAAATGAAATTTGCAAAACAAGTTTGAAGCAATTTGGTCACAAGAAAAAAAATTGACAATTCAGAAGCAATAAATTAGGAAAACTCAAATAAATGCAAAAGACATGTGAAAGAAATACAAAAATCTTCTAGAATATAAAAGAAAATGAATTTAGAAGTTATTTTAAGAAGAAAAGTCAAATCTGCCTCAATAAGTAATATTCCTTAATGAGCAAGTATTGTAAAGATATGCAAAATCCTTAATAGACAAGTAATACAAGATATGACAAAATCTAGTTAGATATGTCAATTATAAACCAAATAGGATTAGGAAATCTAAATCAGACCTAATGAGGATATTAATCACTCAAACACTATTCCTTAATGAGCAAGGAATGGAAGGATATGCAAATTAGACCTGATTAGGATATAAATCACTCAAGAATCTCAATTCTTCCTTTTCTAATAACTTACTCTTTTTTTTCACGAATTTTTTTTTTTGCTTCTTTTTTTTTTGCACGAATTTTTTTTTTTACTTTCAACTATGAACAAAAATCTAAATTTTAGAATGCAAAATAATTGATTGACTTAAAGAAAAAAATAAGATCAAGACTAATAAATAAGAACAAAGAACAAAACACAAGAATGAAGAATAAAAAATAAGAACGGAATTTAAAAGAATAAGAAAAACATAAGAAATCAAGTTTAAGAACAAAAATTAGAAAAGATAAAACCTGATCTAGAGCCAAAGCTTTGATACCAAATGATACAGAACCTCTAAGAATAAGCTTGAGAACCCTTTTATATATTCGAACCCCCAAAGCATTAACTTGAAAACCCCAATAGTCAATTCAACAACAACCCCTAACAATGGTTAGAAATCAAATTACTTAGATGATCAAAGAATTAGAATAAAGAAAACTCATTTCTAAATTCTAATTTTGAAACACTCCATAAGAAGATGATCAATCTACTTGAATGTTCCTTAAAGCATGTATTCTACACAAGAACATAAAGATAAAAGCAAAACAACCTTTAGGTTTTAAAACTTCAATTCTGAATCTTAATAATTTGTCCAAGGCACATATACATAGCCTTTACAAGGTTTTCCTTAGTGAATAAGGAAAACTAATAACCCTAATCACAAAAATAGGAAACTAATCTAATCAGACCTCAAATAGGAATTTTGACATACTTCTTATTTTAAGAATAATTAAACTAACTAAAACTAATGGGCTTTTAAAATAACAAATTCATCTAGCCCTTATTTAACATAATTAAACCTAAATAATGATGCTTAAATAACTCTCCCATGTATATTCGATTAGCCCATAATAAATATGGCCCATTATATACTTAATTAAACCCATTAGTAAATTGGACTTGAATTAAGTTGTATTGAACTTGAGCTGCACTTGGCATAAAGCTTTGGTGTCCTTGTAAACTTTCACTAGCTAAGTTCACTAAGCCTTTTAGATGATGGATTAAGGCTTCTTGAAGCTTTTTAGATCGAGACCTTATTATAGGTCCTTGAGGCATGCTGATTGGACTCAAAACCTCTTGAACTTGATCCTTGCCTTCTTGACCATGCTCATCTTCATTATGTTGAATTCTTTGAACTTGGTGTGTTAGTTGGTCCATAACAGATATGCTCTCTTAAATTAGAATTGGTTATGGACTTAGTACCATGCACCAAGATGCCAAGGTCCACTAGTAAAGTAGACCTCTAAATCTCTCTTAGTGATCCTATCTCCAAACTCAAGATAAATTTTAATGTCTCCTTAGCCTTTCTAACTTATTCTTCATTTGGAATCAAAATGGAGTCATTTCCACATTCAACAGGAGATGTGCCTAGAAAGGTTAAATCTAAGGATTAATCTTCATCAAGAATTGGACACCAAGTATCAAGATCCTACATAAATTTTTTAAATTATCAAAGATTGGCATGATAATTAAGAATAATTTCATAAGCTAAAGGGAGTGCAAATAGACTAAACCTAAGTAACTAGAGAAGGGACTTAGTCAGAGGCTAAAGTAAAGAAAGCAACACTAACCTTCTTACTAAAGGTGGCTTTATATAGATGAAATAAAATGTCCACCTTAGTGGATGCAAAGTTAGTTGTTTCACCAAGGCAAATTAGATTTTAGTAGATGCAAAGCTAGTTGTTTTACAAAGGCAAATGAGATTATAAAATCACAAAATGCAATAAAATAAATAAAAATGAAAGGAAAAAGGAGTTATTAGAGCCAAAATGCAATTCTTCATCTTCTTTTTTATGTTTGTCTTTTAATCTCTTCAATTTCCATTATTTCTTTGGAATTTGTTTGGAAGAGCTCTGTAAGGAACTAAGCTGAAGATATATATGGCTTGGAGGTGGAGGAGGAGGGACAACTACTTTTCTTTTCTTAGAACTAAATGTTACTTATTTGTACTTTTCCTTGAAGGTAGCAATAGAGTCCTTTTTATTTAGGGAAATAATTTTTGCAAAAGAAATAAAAAGAATTAATATGGTAAATGATGAAATAAAATATAAAAATAAGAGTTAGAGTTGTTACCTCTAGAAGCCTCAAGATAAGACAGAAGTAATTCTTCATATCTTGATTATCACAATTGGTTATAGTTAGTAGAATTTCTAGAACACATGGTGGCAACACAAAAATATAAGTGCCTTAACCCATTTTAAATCTCCATAATGACTTCCTTGGAGTAAGAGAAAGGATCAATACCATACAAGGGTACAATATAAAAGTCTAAGGAAAAGGAAGGAATAGAAGGCTCTAGGCCAAATTGAGGACTAAAAAGGGATGGCAAATACATCTTAAAAGACAAAGGGGTACTAAACCCTCTGATCTAAAGGCATATTGTCCACCCATCATAAAGGGTTTAGGAGTATTGACCCTATAGAAAAATTGTTTATGAATCAAAAGCCTAAACTAAATGAAGTGCTCAAGCCATTTTGGGTAATCCAAAATATTTTGGTACAAAAATAGCTTTGTCTTGTCTTTTTAGGTTAATGAAGGAAAGAAAGAGAATAGCAAATCAAGAGCCCAAGAACATCTATATGATATGAGTGTATGGCCTATAGAAGTGAGAGAAGAAAGTGAAAGTGAACGAGATTCATCCCTCAAATTTAGGAAGTAAGCTAAAAGCCATAATTATAGGAACCACATGCCACTATTCACATAATGAAAGGATCCTTGGCTAAACATTTCCTAAGGTTTGAATTCAAACAACTAAGGATAATACAACCTAGAGCTTACTGGTTCCCATCAGCTTAAGATTTAGCAAAAGGAAAGTACTTAATGTTGGTCTCCTTGAAAGAGGACAAAAGAAATACTTGCATAGCAGAACCCAAAGGAAATCTACGTGCTCCTTAAGGGTGGGAGGACTAGATATAGATATATAATAGTTGATGACTTTTTTGTAGCATTCAAAAGTCCTGGAAGAGTTGTCAATTTCTGTATACTTAGGTTAATCTACTAAATAAACATATAATCTCTAAGAATAAGTAGTCTAGTAAAAATAAACACATTTAAAAGAGTCACAAAAATATGGCCAAAAGGAAAAGTAAAGTAACTACTAGATGGAAACCAAAACCTAAGAGCTGCAGTGATCAATGTAGGTTGATAATGGATTAGTTTTTTAGTTATGTTTATAAATTAAGTAAGTTTACATTTAGCCCAAATGAATTCGAATATGGGAGATAGCTTGTCAATCCATTAGTTCCATTTTTCAGATGACTTAACCCAAGGCTTTAGGAAAGATGGAGATGACTTGCATTCTATACTGGAGAGAAAATCCTAAGAGTAGGTGCCAAAATAAGGGAGTGAAAGTTCTTTTTTGGATACAGTTGTGGAAACTTAGTGAGTGAAGACAAGAAGGCTACCATCCTTGCCCTTGTAAGAGAAAAAATTAAATTTAAATCAAAAATTAGTCTTTGAAAGAAATAGTTGAGGGGAAAGATGAGGATAGTAGAATAATTACTTGACATCAAGAGAATCTGGACTGGGATCTATAATTGTATCCTTGATAATTTTGAGCTTCATGTCATATGGGGATAAGATATAAGAGATTTGGTTGAATGTTTAGAGGAAATAAGTTTTAGGATATAGCTCAATCTCATCTAAGTCATCCCTAGAAGGAATGAGTCAATTAGTAGGAGAAGTATAACTTAAAGCTAATAATTATTCGAACAAGAAGCATCCATTATGAGAATTTTATTTAATGGCCTGGTGAAAGTTGAAGAGAATGATTTATACAAGTTTTGTTGTGAGAGTAATGTTTCTAGTTTCTAAGGCTAAAAGAGTATATGATAGACCTAGGACACCAAATGACCGTGGATTCATTTTTACTAAAAAAATCAATGTTTAAAAAGGTGTAAAAGGCTCTAAATCTCTTTTAGTGATCCTATCTTTAAACTCAAGATAGATTTTAATGTCTCGTTAGCCTTTTTGACTTATTCTTCATTTGGAGTCAAAATGGAGTCATTTCCACATTCAATAGGAGACATGTCTAAAAAGCTTAAATCTAAGGACTAATATTCATCAAGAATTGGACACCAAGTTTTAGGATCTTACATAACTTGTTTAAATTAGCAAAGATTGGCATGATAATTAAGAATAATTTCATAAGCTAAGGCAGTGCAAATAGATTAAACCTGAATAACTGGAGAAGGGACTTAGTTAGAGGCTAAAGCAAAGAAAGGAACACTAGCATTCTTCCTAAAGGCAACATTTTGTAGATGAAATGAAATGTCCACCTTAGTAGATGTAGAGCTAGTAGGTGAAGGCATGTCTCGAGGCATAGTAAGTGCCTTATTCTCATAGGTATCAGTTGTTTCACTAAGGCAAATGAGATTATAAAATCATAAAATGTAGTAAAATAATTAGAAAGGAAAGGAAAAATGAGTTATTGGAGCTAAAATGTAGTTCTTCATCATCTTCTTTATCTTTATCTTTTAATCTCTTAAATTTCATTATTTCTTTGGATTTTTCTTTGGAAGAGCTCTGTAAGGAACTAAGCCAAAGAGATTTATAGCTTGGAGGTCGATGAGGAGGGACAACTACATTTCTTTTTTTAGAACTAACTACTACTTGTTTCCCCTTTTCCTTGAAGGTAGCAGTAGAGTCCTTCTTTAAGGAAATAATTGCTATAAATGAAATAAAAGAATTAATATGGTACATGATAAAATAAAACATAAAAATAAGAGTTAGAGTTATTACTTCTAGAAACCTCAAGATAAGGCATAAGTAATTCTCTGTATCTTGATTACCACCATTGGTCATAGTTAGTTGAATTCCCAGAACACACGGTGATAACATAAAAATGTAAGTGCCTTAACCCATTTTAAATCTCCATGATGACTTCCTTAGAGCAAGAGAAAGGATCAATACTATACAAGGGTACAATATCAGAGTCCAAGGAAAAGGGAGGGATAGAAGGCTCTAGGCCAAATTGAGAACTGAAAGGGAATGGCACATTCATCTCAAAAGACAAAAGGGTACCAGACCCTTTGATCTAAAGGTATATCGTCCACCCATCATAAAGGGTCTAGGAGTTTTGACCCTATAGAAAATCTGTCTATGAATCATAACCCTAAACTAAATGAAGTGCTCAAGCCATTTTGGGTAATCTAAGATATTCTGGTACAAAAATAGCTTTATCTTGTCTCTTTAATTTAATGAAGAAAAGAAAGAGAATAACTTATCAAGAGCCCAAGAACATTTGTATAACATGAGTGTACTACCTCTAGAGGTGAGAGAAGAAAGTGAAAGTGAAAGAGTTTCATCCCTCAGCTTTAGGAAGTAAGCTAAAAGCCATAATTGTAGGAACCACCTACCACTATTCACATAATGAAAGGATCCTTAGGTAAACATTTCCTAAGATTTAAATTTAAACAACCAAGGAAAATACAACTTAAGGCTTGCTGGTCCCCATTGGCTTAAGATTTAGCAAGAGGAAAGTACTCAATGTTAGGTCTCCTTAAAACAGGATAAAAGAAATACTTGCATTACAGGAGCTAAAGGAAATCTACATGCTCCTCAAGGGTGGGAGGACTAGATATAGACATATAATAGTTGATGATATAGACATAAAATAGTTGATGACTTTTGGGAATCATTCAAAAGTCCTGGAAGAGTTGTCAATTTCTATATACTCAGGTTTATCTACTAAACAAATCATATCATCTTTAAAAATAGGGTGTTTAGTAAAAATAAACACATTTAAAAGAGTCACAGACATGTTATCGAAAGGAAAAGTAAAGAAATTACTAAAAGGAAACTAAAACTTGAGTGTAGCAATGATCAATGCAAGTTAACAATGGATTCGTTCCTTGGTCATGTTTATGAATTAAGTAAGTTTACATTTAGCGTAAATGAATTTAAAGGTAGGAGATAACTCGTTAATCCATTGGTTCCATTTTTCAAATGGCTTAACCTAAGACTTAAGGAAAGATAGAGATGAGTTGAATTCTTTGTTAAAGAGAAAATCTTAAGAGGAGGTGCCAAAATAAGGGAGTGAAGGTCCTTTTTTGGATACAGCAGTGGTAGCTTGGTGAGTGAGGGTAAGAAGGCTACCATCATTACTCTTATAAGAGAAAATTTTAAATTTAAATCAAAGATTAGTCTTTGAAAGAAATAAATTTAGGGAAATAGCCAAAATATATTCAAATTAATATGTGGACTTCTCAACTAATCGAATGCATCAAATACTTGAATTTTTGCTTTTATCCAACTAAGAGGTGACAAAATCATTTTGGCAAAAAACTGCCAAAATTGAATCTAGTTTAAAGTTCAATTTGCATAAGCAAAGTATGAACTCAGATATGCAAATTAATAAGATGAAATTGACTAATTTTTTGAGGTAATATACAAAAGAATCGTTAATGCAAAGCAAATTTCAATCATTAAGCAATCAATAAATCTTGGGGAAATAGCCAAAGAAATTATCAAAAATTATCTAAATTAGCAAAATTTGGCTAAGCAAATATTTATCAAATAAAATTAATAATAAACCTCAAGCAAAATTCATTTCCCCAAGGAACAAGAACATAAACTTCACTTCTAAAATCACCTAAAAAGCATAAGAAGTCTAAGCCACAAGATTACAAAAGATCCAAAAGCAAGAACAATATCTCAAATTAATTAAAAATAGTAATATGAACCCTAAAAGGGATTAAAAGTGCAAGCACGAAGCTGAATATGAAGAATTCAAGCTAATAATTTCCTATTCTAAAATTAATTAGCTTGTTATGGTAAAATTGTGAGCTATTTATCTATTTTGAAGTCAATAAGAAGATTCAAGAAGATGTGAGAAAATTCAAGAATATTCCAAGTCAAAGTCAATAAGTTAACAAGTCAAAGTCAAAGAGTCAACAAGTTAAGGTCAATGGTCAACATCCTACATGACATGTGACATGGCATGCTTCAATGCTTAGTTGTCATGAGTTGTCTTTTTTTTTAGTTGTAATGGGTTGTCATTAGTTGTCAATTTTGACTTTTTAAAGATGAGTTGTCATTAGTTGTCCTATTTTGAAGGAATCTCATTAATTAAGGATTTTCCTATATAGGCATCTTTGGGAATAAGGAAGAAAACCTTTTCCTTCAAGGGCTAGGTTGTTTACATGCCTATATAAGGGCTAAACATATGTAGGATGAATTGGGATGTATTATTTGACCATTTTAATCAATTAAGTAAGGTTTTCCCTTAACTTTGTTCTTTTGAAACTTTGCAAGTTTAAGTTTATTTGAATTATTTCACATCTACCTTTCATTACAATTGTCAAGTTAGATTAGACTTAGAATTGTGTGATTGTTCATCTTTTAATATCTAAGTATTTTGTTCATCTTTTAATATCTAAGTATCTTGCTTCAATTTAATAAGCAAGGGGTTTAGCTCCATCAACACAACCTATCCTTGATGATCCTTGGGCTAATATTCAAATTTGGATGCGCATTTTATCTCTGTTATATGTAAGGTTCATATCAGTTTGGTATCAGAGCCAAACTTCAAGGTTTGGTTACGTATCCTTTTAATTTTTATGCATAGTTTAATGGAGTATTAGTTAGGTGGATAAAATGCTCATTAATTTTTAAAGAATTTGAATTTTGATTTGTTGAAGAAGGAAAAAGCTTTGGTGAAATTGTAGACGAAGAAGTTTCACAATTATAAGATTTTTTTAGCCTATTCCTTCATTTCTCTAAGTTGATCTTGATGGGCCTGTCAATAATTCCATCCTTCTTAGATTCATCGATCATCAATTGGACCAACTACTCTCTAATAAAGCTTATCAAGCTCATTCAATTTTACTTTTGGCTTTGGCATAAATTAAAAGAACAGTAAAGTGAAATTTTGAATAAAAGAGTTTTGGTTAAAATAAAATTTTAAAAATGGTTTTATTTACATGTGAGGGTTTGACCTAAGCGAATTACATGTGGGGGGCATTGTTTAAGGCCATATTTAATTTTGGGTTAGGAGTATGATATATTTAATTTTGGGTTAGGAGTATGATAAGCCTATTAATTTCAAAAGCCTAAATTAAATAAGAAGCCCATCTCATTAAAAACTACTTAATGATTAATTATTAAGGCTGCAGGGAAAATTCTAAAGATAACAACATTTAGATATAGCTTGGAGAAGCATATCACACTTGGGGAGTGATGCAAATTTATTTCCCTAGGCTTTTAAGTTGGAGAATTAGTTTGAAGAAATAAATTCTATAATTACAAAAGGATATAGAATCATAGAGGAAGGGCATCAATCATTATCAACTATCAAAAATCACTCACCATTAAAAAAAACTAGTAAGTTTTATCTAGACAATCTTTAGTAAAATTCTAGTTTACAATAGTATTTTCTTATTAATTTCAAAGCAATATTATCTTTTCGCTTAAAATAAGTCTCAGTTAATACACTTTCCTTTTATTATTCAAGATTTTTTTTTATCACTAATTTTTATTTCATGTGTTCAAAATCTAAACAAATTATGGTAAATGTATTTGGAAACCAACAATCTGTCTGAATGAAGGCAGTCATATTTTTTTAGGACCTAAACTCCTCTGGCATGCTCAAACTAGTCTAAAACAAAATTGCACCAACAATCATATTTCAATATTTTTTATTTTATAGATCTTATTTATTTATTATTTATAATTTGGTGTTATGTGCTAAAATAATTTCAAAAAATTAAATATTAAAAAACTAAATTATTATTTCATAAATAAATAAAATTACATGAGTTCAAGTTACAAAAATAATAAAAATTATACTAAAATAATTTTGAAAATAACACACAATATCAATCACATAAGGTTGTGGCTCTTTAGTTCAATAAGCCCCAACTCAAAGATTGAGCTTCCTGACATCATTATATATTTTAAAAGATTTAGAAACACTGAAGAATTGGATCAAGAGAAGCCATTATTGTAATACCTAGCTATGCTTTCAACAATTTGTTTAAGTTAAATGTCATGATATCTACAATAAGTAAGTAGATCATACTTATAAAACTCTACCATATACATTAAAGTTTTCTTCTCTACATCATAGATGGGCTACAGATTTTCATCGAATTTAGGTATAAGTTTATCCAAGAAACCTTTACTGCTCTATGATTAATATCTCGACCATTCACTTGTAAAGTGTTAGTGAGGCACAAGGTAAAGCAACTAAAGAAGGTGATGTGAATCCAAGTTCAAAGCCTAAAGAGATCCAAGATCCATTAATGGTACAAGAAGGCCCAATCACAAGGTCCAAGTCCAAGAAGCTTCAAGAAGCCATATTGGGTTTAATTAAGCACATTTGGAAAGCCCAAGAATTTCAGCCCAATAAGGCATCCATGGAGGCCCAAGGAATAATATTTAACTTGTTTTTGTGTTAATAACAATTAGGGTTACATGTAGCCACCATATACAAGTTAATAGGGTAATTAATACCAAGTAATGGCTATTATTATGGGTAGTGGTTACTAAAGTTAATGGGGTAATCAATACCAAGTAATGGCTATTAATGTGGGTAATGGTTATTAAGGCCATTTAAGAGTAAAAGTAATCCTATGTGTGTGAATCTATTTTAGTAGTGTGAGCATGGACTTGTACTCTATATAAACAAGTCCTTTGCTTTCTTTTGTGGCATGAAATGAATTTGATATATGAATTATAACTTTGTTTGAGTTTTATTGTGAGGAATTTTGTCTTTAATTTCTTGCATAAACTTTGTGACTTATCAAGCTTTATTCTAGCTTGTGGTGTCAAAATCTAAATCTTTGTTTTCTTTTTATTTATCAAACTTTCTTGTTTGTGGCATAAGAGGAAATTCAAAGTCTATCTTAGTATCTTTATCCTTGTTGGTAAAGGGGTTAAGTAGCATCTATCTTCTTACTTCAATCTTTGAACGATCCGAATTTGTGGATTAAATTGGTAATTTCTAGTTTTCTTTCAATTCAACTTATCATAGTATTCTTGCTATTGGGGAGTTAATTGATGAAACCTACAATTCCCATCATAAGTGGTATCAGAGCATTGGCTCAAGATTGAGGTTTGCGTATCCAAAACTATCTTTTAGTTCTTAATATATTGTGTTCATCTTATATTTTGCACCTTTCTTGCTATCTATTATTCTTGTTATTTTTTTTTATCTTTATTCTTCTTATCTCAAGATTTTGTTTGCAGATATCAAAAAAAAAAAAAAAATTCGTCCAAAAAAAAAGTATATGTTATCTTTGATATTCCTATGTTAGATCTCAGTTTACATTAAAAAAAAATTGACTCTTCATATTCCATTGAGATCTATCTTTATAATTCTGTCTCTTTGTGTTCTTTGATAATCTATCTTTGTTTTTTTTCATTTCTATTAGCCTATTTGTTACAAATTGTTCTTTTCTTTAAGCCTACCTTATTATTTTCTTGTTAGCCTACCTTATTTTTTATCATTGATTACTACATTCTTGAATTTTGTTTGATTGAGAAACTTAGTTAATCTAAGAAATCAAAAGGCAAATTTGAGAGGTAAAAGGCAAGAGTGTGAGATCATTAGAGAAAAAGCCAAAATTGAGTGTAAACACGAGTGGTATACATCAATTTTGAGTGAAACACGCGAGGGAGTGTTGTGAGATTGTTTCTTTCTATTTTCTTTTGTTAAAATTTTAGGTTTTACAATCATGTCAAAAGACACAAGTTCTTCTTCTACAAATGATCATGTGATTCAAGCTATGCAACAACAATTCGAAAGAATGTTTAACATGATGGCAGGAGTCAATGAGAAATTGGAGAGGCATGATGGCATCCTTAACCAATTACAAGGAGAGCCTAAAGAAAGGAGACGTCCACCAATTGACCAAGAGGACTATGAAGGAGAGGATGAATTGGATGATGATCAAGTCACCTTGGTGGGACAACAAATCAATCCTAGGAGACAAGCTAGGAGAGGACGTCCTAAAGATGATGTTGATCGCAACCTTGGAAGCATCAAAATGAAGATTCCTTCATTCCAAGGAAGAAATGATCCAGATGTGTACCTTGAATGGGAGAGGAAAGTGGAACTCATCTTCGAATGTCACAATTATTCAGAGGAGAAAAAGGTAAAACTTGCCGCTGTTGAGTTTAGTGATTATGCAATTGTTTGGTGGGATCAATTTTGCAAGGAAAGACGTAGATATGAAGAAAGACCCATGGAGTCTTGGAGGGAAATGAAGCAAATCATGAGAAAGAGGTTTGTTCCAAGCCACTACTATAGAGAGCTTCATCAAAGGTTACAAACTCTAATTCAAGGATCCATGAGTGTGGAGGAGTATCACAAAGAAATGGAGAAGGCTATGATTAGAGCAAATGTGGTAGAAGATCGTGAAGCTACCATGGCAAGGTTTTTGAGAGGGCTAAACAAAAACATTGCTGATGTTGTTGATTTGCAACATTATGTGGAGATTGAAGATATGGTGAATTTGGCCATGAAAGTGGAAAGGCAATTGAAAGGAAAGAGGTATGATTCTAAACCAAATGTGGGTTCTTCTTCTTCTTGGAAAACTTCTTGGGGGAAAAAGGATGATAAACCTTTTAACAAGTCAAAAGTGGAAGAAAATAAACCTAAAATTGACTTGGGTAATAAGGGAAAGGGTGAGAATCAACCAGCCCAAACTAGGGGAATTAAATGTTTTAAGTGTTTGGGTCATGGGCACATTGCTAGGGAATGTCCAAATAAGAGAGCTATGATTCTAAGGGATGGTGATATTGAGTCGGAGAGTGAGGGGGATAGTGATGATGATATGCCTTCTTTAGAAGATTGTAGTGATGTTGAATGTGCTAAGGGAGATAATCTTGTTGTTCAAAGAACATTGAGTTTGCAAAATAAACATGATGTCCATAGGGAGCAAAGGGAAAATTTGTTTCATACTCATTGTTTGATTTCTAACAAGTTGTGCAACATGATTGTGGATAGTGGAAGTTGTACTAATGTAGCAAGCACTTTGCTAGTGGAGAAATTGAAGTTGCCTACTACCAAGCACCCAAGACCATACAAGTTGCAATGGCTTAATGAAAGTGGAGTTGTAAAGGTAAATAAGCAAGTTCTAGTTTCTTTTCAAATTGGTAGATATAAGGATGAGGTGTTGTGTGATGTGTTACCAATGTTGGCCGGACATATGTTGTTGGGGAGACCTTGGCAATATGATAGAAGGGCTAATCATGATGGATTCAAAAATATGTATACTTTGACTATGGATGGAAAAAGGTTTAACCTTGGACCATTAACCCCAAAATAGATTTTTGAAGACCAAATGCGCATCAAGCAACAATATGAAGAAATGGGTTCTTCATTAGGAAATTCTTTGGGAAGGGAAACCTTTGAGAGCAAAGAAAAAGGTGAGATGAGTGAACCTAAAAATTCCAATTCTCTTGACCAAAATGGGAAACACATGGTGAGAGAAAACAAGGAAGGTTCAAATGAAAGAAAAATGAGTGTTTATGCAAAAATGAGTGATGTGAAGGAAGCTATGCTTTTGAGGCAACATATGCTTGTACTTATGTACAAGGAGATTTTGCATATTTCTAACGAAATAACCAATGGTTTGCCTAGTGTTGTTGTTGATCTTTTGCAGGTTTATGAAGATTTATTCCCAGAAGAAATTCCAAATGGTTTGCCACCTAAAAGAGGCATTGAGCACCAAATTGATTTCATACCTGGAGCAAGCATTCCAAATAGACCAGCATATAGATGTAATCCGGAGGAGACCAAGGAAATCCAAAAGCAAGTGAGTGAGCTTATGGAGAAGGGTTATGTTCGTGAAAGCATGAGTCCATGTGTCGTACCCGTCTTGTTAGTGCCTAAGAAAGATGGAACTTGGAGGATGTGTGTTGATTGTCGTGCCATCAATAAAATCACAGTGAAGTATAGACATCCCATTCCTAGGCTAGATGACATGTTGGATGAATTGCATGGTTCATATTTGTTTTCAAAAATTGATTTGAAATCTGGTTATCATCAAATTAGAATGAGAGAAGGTGATGAATGGAAAACAGCTTTTAAAACTAAACATGGTTTATATGAGTGGTTAGTAATGCCTTTTGGTTTAACTAATGCACCAAGCACTTTCATGAGATTGATGAATCATGTTTTAAGAGCATTCATAGGCAAATTTGTTGTTGTCTATTTTGATGATATCTTGGTTTATAGCAAAAATTTAGATGAGCATGTACAACATTTGACTTGTGTTTTTGATGTGCTTAGAGAAGAGAAGTTGTATGCTAATCTAAAGAAATGCTGTTTTTGCACTAATGAAATTACTTTTCTTGGATATATTGTCAATGACAAGGGTATTCATGTTGATCAAGAAAAGGTAAAAGTAATTAGAGAATGGCCAACACCCACAAGTGTAAGTGATGCAAGAAGCTTTCATGGTTTAGCTAGCTTTTATAGAAGGTTCATTAAAAAATTTTCTACCATAGCTGCACCTTTAACTGAATGCATCAAAAAGAATGTTGGTTTTAAGTGGGGAATTGAACAAGATGAGGCTTTTAACTTGCTAAAAGACAAATTAAGTTCTGCACCCTTGTTATCTTTGCCAAATTTTACTAAACCTTTTGAGATTGAGTGCAATGCAAGTGGCATAGGTATTGGAGGAGTTTTGATGCAAGAAGGCAAGCCCATAGCATTCTTTAGCGAAAAGCTAAGTAGAGCAAGTCTAAACTACCCTACATATGACAAGGAGTTCTATGCATTGGTGAGGGTTCTAAGGACATGGCAGCACTACCTTGGTTACAAAGAATTCATAATTCACACTGACCATGAGTCCTTGAAGTATCTCAAAGGACAAGGAAAGCTTAACAAGAGACATGCAAAATGGGTGGAATTCATTGAATCCTTTCCGTACATCATTAAGTACAAGCAAGGGAAAGAAAATGTGGTGGCCGATGCATTGTCAAGAAGGTATGCCTTGATCTCTAAACTTGATGCAAAATTATTAGGATTTGAATACATCAAAGATCTTTATTCTAATGATCCTGATTTTGCTAATGTTTATGGGGCATGTGAGAAAGGGGGTTTTGATAAGTTCTATAAGTTTGATGGTTTTCTTTTTCGGGAAAACAAATTATGTGTGCCACAAAGTTCTTTAAGAGAGTTACTTGTGAGAGAGGCACATAGTGGAGGTTTAATGGGGCATTTTGGGATTAAGAAAACTTTGGATGTGTTGGGTGACCATTTCTTTTGGCCACACATGAAAAGGGATGTTAAGAGAATTTGTGAGAAATGCATTACTTGCAAACAAGCCAAATCCAAAGCAATGCCTCATGGTTTGTATACACCTCTTACCATACCAAATGAACCTTGGGTAGACATTTCTATGGATTTTGTTTTAGGATTACCTAGGTCCAAGGGAGGGAGAGATTCCATTTTTGTTGTTGTGGATAGGTTTAGCAAAATGGCACATTTCATTCCATGTCACAAGACGGATGATGCAACCCATTTTGCCAACCTATTCTTCAAGGAGATTGTTAGGCTACATGGAGTGCCAAGGACCATTGTGAGTGATAGGGATGTCAAATTCCTAAGTCACTTTTGGAAGACTCTTTGGGGAAAGATGGGGACAAAGCTTTTGTATTCTACAACTTTTCATCCACAAACGGATGGACAAACGGAGGTGGTCAATAGGACACTTTCAACACTTTTGAGGGCTGTCATCCAAAGAAATCTAAAGAATTGGGAAGAATGTTTGCCACATGTGGAATTTACTTACAATAGGAGTGTGCATGGTTCAACAAATTGCTCACCATTTGAAGTTGTGTATGGATTCAACCCAATGACTCCATTAGATTTTCTTCCATTGCCATTGGACAAAGCTAATCTAGAGGGGAAACAAAAAGCTGAGTTCATCAAGACTTTGCATGAGAGGGTGCGTGCAAACATTGAGAAGAAGACACTCCAATATGAAAAGCAACACAACAAAGGGAGGAAGCAAGTCATTTTTGAGCCCGAAGATTGGGTGTGGGTGCACTTGAGGAAGGAAAGATTTCCTAACCAAAGGAAATCAAAGCTTATGCCAAGAGGAGATGGTCCTTTTAAAGTGCTTCAACGCATCAACAACAATGCCTATAAGCTAGAACTTCCAAGTGAGTATGGCAATGTTAGTGCTACATTTAATGTTAGTGACTTGTCTTTGTTTGATTTAGGTGATAAAGATGATGGAGCTGATTTGAGGACAAATCCTTTCGAAGAAAGGGGGAATGATGTGAATCCAAGTTCAAAGCCTAAAGAGATCCAAGATCCATTAATGGTACAAGAAGGCCCAATCACAAGGTCCAAGTCCAAGAAGCTTCAAGAAGCCATATTGGGTTTAATTAAGGACATTTGGAAAGCCCAAGAATTTCAGCCCAATAAGGCATCCATGGAGGCCCAAGGAATAATATTTAACTTGTTTTTGTGTTAATAACAATTAGGGTTACATGTAGCCACCATATACAAGTTAATAGGGTAATTAATACCAAGTAATGGCTATTATTATGGGTAGTGGTTACTAAAGTTAATGGGGTAATCAATACCAAGTAATGGCTATTAATGTGGGTAATGGTTATTAAGGTCATTTAAGAGTAAAAGTAATCCTATGTGTGTGAATCTATTTTAGTAGTGTGAGCATGGACTTGTACTCTATATAAACAAGTCCTTTGCTTTCTTTTGTGGCATGAAATGAATTTGATATATGAATTATAACTTTGTTTGAGTTTTATTGTGAGGAATTTTGTCTTTAATTTCTTGCATAAACTTTGTGACTTATCAAGCTTTATTCTAGCTTGTGGTGTCAAAATCTAAATCTTTGTTTTCTTTTTATTTATCAAACTTTCTTGTTTGTGGCATAAGAGGAAATTCAAAGTCTATCTTAGTATCTTTATCCTTGTTGGTAAAGGGGTTAAGTAGCATCTATCTTCTTACTTTAATCTTTGAACGATCCGAATTTGTGGATTAAATTGGTAATTTCTAGTTTTCTTTCAATTCAACTTATCATAGTATTCTTGCTATTGGGGAGTTAATTGATGAAACCTACAATTCCCATCAGAAGGTTTAATCAATGTGCGAGTGACCGTAAGGGTATATCAAAAAGGGACATAGCAACTTTACCAAAATGGAGATCCGTTCCAATTATGGTAGAAAAATGTTTAGTCTCGAGAGGATGTGAGACATTTATTTATGGAGTCACTACCTAATTTCTAAAAAAATATAAGGGACAGCATCAGGTCACTCAACGAGAGTTATCCCTAGTATAGATAATAAGTATGAAAGGTCACATCTACTTTTTGGCTATTTTTAATATATAATACTCGATACATGGCTACCATATCATAGTAATTTTGAAATGACAATTTTTATACACATACACACACAATATATAACAGACGAAAAGTAAAGAGAAACTATTACAATTATTTACATCGCTTTCCTAGTAAATACATTTGAAAGAAAAAATGTGAAAAAAATTAAATCTAGCCTTAAATCTAATAAACACATGCAAAACATATGTTAGCATAGATATGTGCACTTCTTCTATCCATTTAGACAAGTACCAAATAAGCAGGAAATGTTCACTTAGTTACAAGAGCAAATAGAGGCATTTAATCATGTGCACTTGCTAGTATAATGATGAAATTCATATGAAATAACTACTAGTGATAGAGTCATAATCCTAAATGATAGAAAAATGATGAAAATGCTAAATTGATATAATTAGAGTAAGATTTCATTATTGGACCTATGGATGTAGTTCTAGCCCAAAAGTGTGGTTTTGATTAAATGTATTTTTATGTAGAAATGTAAAAAAAAAAACATGTTATTAAGCATCAAGGATGCGATTTTGAACATGAGAAATGATAGTTTTATAGTAAAATGATAAATATGTAACTAAAATGTAGTTATGAGGATTTTTTATGCAAATTCAATTATTTTGAATTGAAAATTAGAACTTTACATGAAAAATCTAATTTTTCACATAAAATGCAAAATTGATGTCAAAACATTATTTTTTTGTCAAAATGATATTTTGACATCAAAATGTATAATTCATGTAAAAAACGTGACATTTATATTGGAAATGCGATTGTAGCATCAAGGATGCAATTTAATTATGAAAATAACAATTTCATAATAAAATGATAAAAATATAAATGAAATGTAGAAATGATGATTTTTCATGTAAAAATGATATTTAATGATTAAAAATGGAAACTTTATATGAAAAATATGATTTTCCATATAGAATGCAAAAAATGACTTTTGGACTTAGGAAATAAGAACTTTTGTGTAAAATGTGATTTTTATGTAAAAATGGAAATTTTGATACAAGAATGTGATGGAAATGCACAATTTACATTAAAAAAGTAATTTTTATGTAAAAAAAATAATACGAAGTTTACATTAAAAATGTAATTTTAGGTTAAAATACAATTTTTCACACCAAAAGATGCATAATTTTATGCGTAAGAATAAAATTTATGTCAAAATGTGATTTTGATAACAAAATTGTAGAGAAAGTGACTCAACATTTTTTAAGTGAAATGAAAGTTTTATGTGAAAAAGGATGCGTTTTTACATTAGATGCAAAAATGATGTTGGTTGTGTGAATCTGCAAGCGCACAAAGTCATCCAAATTGTAAAAATATCGATCCCACAAAGAGTGGATGTTGATTATTGAACTACTCTTTATGTTTATTTGTTTAGACTATCGAATAAGGTTATTGCGAAAAGTTTAAACTAATTTAGATAATACAATTAAACTACTATGAAATTTATCAATTAAATGGATGTTAGGGTTTTTATTCCCAACTCAATTTTATTAAAATATATGTCAATCTCCTTATCATTTATAGATTTATTCCTTTTCCTAAGCATTTTTTAAACATATGAAAGTTTCTCCCGAGCACTCGAATAATTTATTGATTATAACAACTACTCAAGTTGTTAGCTTTCACTACTTAAGCAATTAATTATTCTTAATATTCAAGCAAATCTTTCAAGCAATATTAACAACCAAATTGCCTCCTAACCAATTTAATTAAATTAACATATTATTATTTTATTCTCAATAAGGATCTTCTTTTGATCTCACCCTATTGTCTAATTCAATTCCAAGGGTGATCAATACTAAGAAAGATTTAAGTTCAATAATAATCACGGATTATAGATTTAATGATAAGGAATTTAACCAATTAAGTCCATACTTGAGCTCGGTCTAAAACCTAACTACTAATCTAGCTACTCATAGCAATTAATAAGAAACAAGAAGAAGGATTAAGCATTGCAAACATAAACATTATAATATGATATTAAATAAAATACAAAGAATAATTAGAAGGAAAAAAAACTTTTTTGTTATTCTTCACTTGAATAATGTTCATAATTTTTTTTCAATCTTCTTCTCTTAATAACCTTGAATAGACAACAAAAATCCCAAAATAAAAATTGAAAAATAAAATTGTTCTCTTGAAATATGAAAATAAAATAAGTTGTATATCATACCAGCCAACCTTTTTAGAAGAGGCAAACAAAAACTATTTATATTCGCTCTTCAAAAACCCTAAAAATAAACTTCCATAATTGAAAATCTTTGAAGTGCACACTCCTGTACATAACCATACATGCTTCTTCATCTTGATTTCATGTAGGCTTTAAGCATTCCTCTTCAAGCTTCCACTTGCATTGATCTCAACATATGCACACCTAACCAAACAACATAAAAAGCATTAAAATTAAATAAAAACAATCAAAATTCAAATGAAACTATAAAAACATATGTTCTAGTATAAAAACCTATGTTCTAAGGAATTTAAGTAAATAATGCCAATATTCTAAACTATTCTACACTTTGACACTTAAAACCTAACTAATTAGTGCTCAAAATCTACTATTTGTAGCACTTATCAACTCCCCCACACTTTAGTATTTTCTTATCCTCAAGCAAAATATGAAAACAAACTATTCATAAAAAGAACTCAACTCATTGCTTAGCTTTAATTAACTAGCTATGGAAATCTTCACTTAATATTAAGCTTAAAACCCAAAAATTAAAATAATAATTCTAAGTCAAGGACATGCTAGATTACCATGTAGAGAGCTAACTTCCCAATTGAATTCATTAAAATGAAAAATCAAAATAGAAAAAGATAGAAGCAAATAGAGATTAATTCAAAACTTGGCTAAGCTTAGAATTCTTATGCATAAGTCACTTTTTAAGCATTTTTATGATTTTATTTAATAAAATTTTTCCCAATTGCAATATCCCCCACCTTTCCCTCATTATTTAGTGTAGAAGCCTTATAAAGGGTCTTTTGGATACTTACATTCTTTTTAAGAGCATTAAAGTAGAAGGAACATATAAAGATATAAAATTTCAAAATTTTAGCTCTTTTTAAATGAGTGCATTTTTTGCTCTATCTCATTTTGATTTTATTTTTCTTTTTATAGTAATTAAAATACATAAGACTTGACTAACTTCAAGATTTGAATTTTAAATCTCTAATTACAACTCCTTTCTTAAAAATCAAGACTCCAAGTTCAATCACTTAATTAAAAAGTAAGCATGAATTTCATTAGGAGTTAAAAAGTCCCTGATGAAAATTCATTATCATAATCTTAAAAGTTCAAACTCACATTATCTTTTCAAGAAAAACTATATTCAATGAATTAGGCTCTTCATGCATCCTAATAATTAAATGCAGTAAAAGATATAACAAAATGAAATGCATGTTCCCTTCCTTTTTACTACAAAATTAAAAAAAAACATAACAAAAAGCAAAAGTAAAAAAAAGTATTCCTTTTTCTAGAGTGGCAGTAAAAGTAAGGAATTGCTAGAATTTTCGATGTCTATAAGCTTTTTGAGCCTCTTGAACTGACTTGCTTATGCTCATTGAAAATCCTCTGTCATAATTTAAAGCTTATCTAACCTAGCATATAGCTTTAATTCCAACATGTCCAACCATAATAAAAACATTTATTATATAGTTTCTTCATTCTTTGAAGCCTTCCTTTTGATCCTTGACTTATTACTACTTCCCTTACTCTCCTTATTTTCCTTTAAAGAAGACTTATTCAATTACATCAATGCATATTAGCATAACAAATAGCATTTTATGTTCTCCACATATTTTAAGGTCATTCATTCAATAATAATATCAACATGGATGAGCATCCTTGGACCTAAACTCTTTAATTTAAGGAACCCTATTCCTTTGGTGGAGGACACATTGAACATGGACAAGTATTACCCGAAGTTGTAATGATATGTCATATAGAGAGAGGTGCTTTCCTAGCCTGCACAACATGCCACATTGTCTGGACAACAAAATGAGCACTAAAAACTCTGGTGTGAGTATCCATGCACTATAAAATAAAAAGTTCATCCTTTGAAACCCTAGAACTATCTTGCTTCCCAAAGATGTAATGTTCCATAAATTTGGGCATTAACAAGTAAGCATGATCTTTAATCAAACCACTAACCATCATCTCTCTCATACTAAAACTACTATCCTCAGTGATTCTTTTCGAAAAAGAAAGCATGTCAAATTATTTTAGAGGTTGTTTAAGCCCTCCATTAAGAAACCTAAAAACATAGGACATAAGATTAAAATCAACACGAAACTCTTTGCCAAAAAGCCTACACAAAAATATTTGCTTACTCTCTTCCCCAAATTTAAAAGTTATGTAAGTGTGAGTTTATATAGAGTGTCATGTTTCATTTTAATAAACTTTATCCAACCCAATTGATCACATAAAATAACAATATCTTCATCAACCCATATGTCATTCAAAACATCATCTTCAAAGAATTTAGGAAAAAAAAAAGTATTGCTTTAGAAAAAAGCGGAATTTCTTACCCTCCTCATGAGAATGAATGGAAAAAAGAGCATTATACTCTTAGTAAGTTCACTCACCTCATCACCCTTTTGCATTATTGCCTTACCTTTCCTTTATCTTACTTGATTGTGCTTTTCTTATGACATTTTTTAAGCAAAAATAAGAATTGAAAATTATAAGCACAAAGTGAGTTAAAAAAGAATTAGCTAGGGTTTCTTAAAATTAAAGAATGACTAATTTTGAAAAACATGCTTGTATATATATATATATATATATATATATATATATATATATATATATATATAATTAAAATCAATTTTTAAAATTGCAAAAAAAAAGAAAAATAATTAAAATCCTATTCCTAGTTGAATATTGACTTTACTAAATTCCAAAATAAAAATCAAATAAACCCTAACCTAAAAGAAAAATTAAAAATAACTTTGAAAAATTAAAAAGGAAATTTAATTAAAATCCTAAAAAGTTAAGGAAATTAAAAGAAGAAAATAAAATTCAAAGGAAAATTAAATTTTTTCTAAAAACTACAATTCATCCCCCCTCCAACACACACACACTTAGATTTAACATTATCCTAAATGTTAGTAAGCTTGAGAACGAAGAAATTTTAATGTGTAGGATTTCGAACTTACATAGATGTGCACTTTAAAGTGCTTGATTGTGTGTCTATTTTATGCTATGAACCTATGATTGTGCACAGTTATACACTTGTGATTGCACGCTTATACCTACATTGAATTTTACTAAAGTACCTAGTGCATGATTATGCACCTGTTAGTGCACAACCATACCTACGCATATGTCTATCAAAATGTATGAGTGCACAATGTGCATTTGACTTTCACAACTGTGCATGCCTGCAGTTCTCAATTTATGTAAAGTGCATTAGGCACATTTTAGCACTTAAAACACCATATTTCATGACCAAAACATCTAAAACATCAATACACACTTACATAATATAAATTTTGCACCATAATTGTTCACAAAACACATAAGTACATTACATTCCAAAAATTAAACATCCAAAATGTCAACAAAGCTTAAAACTTATTTAAACTTTCAAACCACATCAACATATTGCAAATATATCAATTCACAAACACTTGAAAACAAATAAAAGCATTAACATCAACTTAAAAATAACTTAATCTTGTGGTGGGGCATCATTTTGTAGCTCGCCTTTAGGTGGTAGGAAGGGTCAAGGTACAAAGCCTTGGTATATGACAAAGGCTCGAAAGTCTTTATGCATCCATTGCACATTCCTTGTAAAGTTACCCATATAGTTCATCCTCTTTATAGATAAATTTATTAGTGATTTGCACTAGGTCAATCATGTATAACCATATTTTGAGTTTATTATTTTATTAATAAAAAGGCATAATTTTCTGTTGTGATAATTACTTGAATAGTCAATTCTTCCTAAGGTCATCAAGTATGTGACTTAATAGTAAAACCCTTAAATTAAATATGAGTTCTATTCAAATTATCCTTAGTCATCATAATGTATAAAGACTAGTATGGTGTTAACTGATCATTATGTTTTACTAATCATGAATATGAGATATTAAGTCAACTCATAGGTACTTATTTGAGAAATAATGTACTGGATTGACCCATTATGAGAATACTATATAGCTAATTTTCATAAGTAATTTTCATCACAGTAATATTGATTTAGTCCTCTGACCTTGAAATCACCATGGATTTCTACATAACTATTTTGTATTTTGACACAATTTAACATTATCTTTAACAGAATGATAAAATAAATTGTTGTTGGATATAAAATGAGTTATGTGAGGAATGTGAGTGATTGAAAAGGAATTTTTCCCTCATTTAATCTAAGTAAGATATTTATGGGCCCTTTAATAAGAAAAATCGAGGAAAATGCCCTTAATAAGATAGACCAAGGAAAATGCATGGCCATGATAAAGTGAATTGATAAAGAGTTATCATTCTCAGTCTACTTATAATCAAGAAATAATATAATTGAATTGTGTAAGGATGATAGAAACTATGCCTTATATTCAATCAAGATATCATGTGACAAAAGGACTACAATATTCACTGTAAATTAAGTTATATCATATTATCGACCTTCACATGACTTAGGTAGTCATAATGTCTTGCTAGATGTCATTTATGACTTGTAGGCCTAAATAAGGATTTCAGGCCCACTACCAACATCATATGAACCTACAGGGTCACACACTTAGAACAGGCCCAAAATGAATATAGGATTACTAAGCTCAATAAAGCTCTGTGGAAATAATTAAATAAATATGCATATATTTATTTATTTATTTAAGGTAATGCTTATCTTAAGTGCTTTCTAGTATCGAAACTTTTTTTAGGTAAGTCAAGTTTGACTTGGCCAGCTACTCATTCATCAAGGACAACTTAGATAGTATAGGATTTTATCCTGGTTGACTCCAAGTTATGAATTCCATCTTGGCTGATCACTCATCCCTATATATAACTGATTAGAGCCACCACATACCATATATCCATACATGGCTAGCACAGATATGCAAGTAGTAACAAACTCTAATCAAACATATATAGATGATCATGTTGTCATAAGTCAAAGGATTAAATGCACCATCATGTCCAAGATAATGATTGTTGACAAAAGTTAATTTCCATGCAATCACTTATTTTATGTCACTGTTCGATCCACCCATCATATGAACATCCACATGTCTATTTTGATATCTCATATTAAGTAGCATGAGACTCACTACCTCCCACTATTGATATCCTATATAGATCAAGGAAAACAGATAGAGGTGATAGTATACGGATTAATACTACCCATTTATTAATCCTATAACCATGAACATTTTATAGCATATGTACTAAATGAATTTATCACTCATATTATCAACACTTGATAATAAAATTATTTAACATACTAATTGGTAAATATTGAAATAAACAAAAAATTTATATAAATGAATGTTCAATTACCATAGGGATGAAAGTACAATGTCATTTACATTATAAGAAGGGCACTATGGCGCATCTATATTAACGAAGACAATCTCATTCCTGATCTTTTGAGTAGACAATCAATTTCCTGCGCTACAAAAATTTCTTTCAAAGTAAAAATCCTTCATGTGATCTTTATGTTCCAATCAATAAATAATTTTCTTATAGAAGGAATATGTAACTTGGTTGTAAATAAAATTTCTTATAGGACTTAATTGAAAAAAAAATTATATAAATTATAGGACTAGAAATGCTATTATCGATCCCTAATATAAATTTTAGTTGTTTTAAAGTATAAAACTTTTGTTCATATGTAAATTAATTTATTTTTAAAATTATATTTGACATTAAAATTTATTTATAATTTAAAAATGCAAGAATACAATTTAATATATACATTGAAATAATATATTAATAGCTTAATATTAAAGTAGTAGTTGATACAAACCCTACCTATAATAGAGATAGAACGCGCATCCAACTTTGAAATCTAGCCCAAGGATCATCAAGTCTAGGTTGTGTTGATGGAGCTAAACCTCTTGCTTACTAAATTAAAGCAAGATACTTAGCTGTTAAAAGATGAACAATCACACAATTCTAAGTCTAACCTAGAAATTGTAATGAAAGGTAGATGTAAAATAATTTAAGTAAACTTACAAAATTTCAAAAGAACAAAGTTAAGGTAAAACCTTATTTAATTGATTAAAATTGTCAAAAATACATCATAAATTCGTCTATAATATGTGTAGCCCTTATATAGGCATGTAAACAACCTAACCCTTGAAAGAAAAGGTTTTCTTCCTTATTCCCAAAGATACCTATATAGGAAAACTCTTAAATAGGACAACTAATGACAACTCATCTTTGAAAAGTTAAAATTGACAACTCATTACAACTCATGACAACTAAGCAAAATGACAATTCATGACAACTAAGCATTGAAGCATGCCATGTGACATGTTGACCATTGACCATTGACTTTGACTTGTTGACCATTTAACTTCAACTTTGACTTGGAATTCTTGAATCTTCTCACATCTTCTTGAATCTTCCTTATTGACTCCAAAATAGAAATAACTCCAAAATTCATCCATATCAAGCTAATTAATTTCAAAATACGAAATTAAGTTAATTAGCTTGAATTCTTTATATTTAGGCACTTTTTGATCCCTTTTAGGGTTCATATTAGTAGTAATAGTAGTAGGACCAGTAGAAGCAACAATAGTAGTAACAGCAGGAGTAGTAGTAGTAATAATAATAATAATAATAAGTTTAAGATTTCATTAATTTTATAATTTTGACGTTATTTTTAGAATTATTATATTTTTATTACTTTAATATTACAATATATTATTAAAGTGAATTATATTTTATTAATTTTAATATTAAAGCTAATAATATGCTATATTTTAATATAAGGTAATATAATATAATAAACTAAAACTAATACTAAAATTATAATTTAATCGAATCTAAAACTTAGAATTACAAAATTACAAAATTTTAGCTTTAGTTTGTTATTGTACGTTTATTACTTTTAACATTAAAGTTATAAAAGCTAATAATATATTATATCATTATAGATATTACATTGTATTTTTATATTTCTAAAGTATAAAAAAAATTGAGTGCTAGTTATAATTTTAAAAATAAAATTTTTATATTTCAAAATTACTAAAAGTTATTTATGAATAGCTAAAATTATATTAATATAATATATTATTAGATCTTTGTATTTTACAAGTTATAAATGGTTAAATATAATTTTGAAATTAGAATTTTTAATTAAAAATTATTTTATTAAAATAAAGACTTATTTATTATTAAAGAAGAAAGAATTTTTTGTGTTCTATGATATATTTTTAAGTTAAAATGTAGCATTATACATCCACAATGCTCAAGCCAAAGATATCAATAATGTTGGTGATAATTTATAGCCTATTGTTCAACCATTTAATCAAGAGATAATGACAACTATATAATTTGATTCTAATTGCTAAAATCAAGGCTCAATATATTATAACATCCTCCCTTAAGCATAAGTTGGTAATGAATTTGCTAAGTTGAGTTTGCATGATAAGTCATTAAATCGCCCTGGTGGATGAGCTTTAGTGAAAATAGTAGTTGTCTGATCAACAAAAGATATAGGAGAAAGTCAAATTGTACCACTAACAAGATAATGCCAAATAAAGCGATAATCACTCTCAATATATTTGGTGCGCTTTTCAAAACATCATTGCGAGCAATCTGGATTGCACTTCAATTATCACAATAAATATTTGTAGCATTGGATTGTGAAACCCCCATATCTTGTAGTAATCATTGTAACCAAAGAAGTTTAAAAGTAGTGTCAGTAAGCAACCTGTACTCTACCTCTATACTTAAGTGGAAAACTAATGTTTGCTTTTTGTTGTGCCAAGAAATAAGAGAATATCCTAAAAAGAAATAGTAGCCTATTATAAATCTTCTATCTGTGGGATCACCAGCCCAATCAACATCTGAGAATGCACACAATATTAGTCTTTCTCCAATTTTTGGTTTTTTAAGTGCATGCCAAAGGATTAATTCCTCAAATAAAAATCTGACTTCTTTCAAACATTTTGTAGATTCCTAAAGTCATTTACCATAATTCATTGGGATTTCAAGCAGATGAAGAAAATTTAATGGAAATTGAGCTTCTTGAATAGGGAAATGAAATTGTATCAATCTGAAATTTAATACAAGCTAAAAGATAATCTTTACTTTGAAATTAACAAGAAAAGTGTTGTAAACAAGAATAGAAAATTTGCTAATGATGATTGTTGTTTGTGTTGAGTTAATGTTCTGATATGTGTTTTTCCCTTGCTTTTATAGGCATCCTTCCTTATAGGCTGCTTTTTCCTAATTTATTTCTCCATTTCAAGAATCTCTACCATTCCTAGAAATAAATTCATGTAACTCCCCAAATGCAGCCTTCTTCCCTAAGTTATGTCTTTAAATAGTTATCTTTATCTCTAGAATATTCTTCCCTTTTAGTCTTTAAGTTGCACTGGTTATGGTTATGGATTGGGCTTTTAGAAATTTTAATTAAATCAAATTTGGGTCATTATTTTAATGGTCTTAATCTTTCAACTAAAAATTTTAATTATGCCACAAACAATGCCCTCTACAAGTATTTAGTTTGGGCAAACCTAAAGCTAATTTACATGTAAAATGAAGCTCATATATTTGCTTAATTCATATTTTTTCTTTATTATTATTTTAAATAAAAGGAACCTTGGATCTTTTTTAGTTTGAGACATTAAAAATGGACCAATGAACTATTTCAGACAAAGCCCATTTCATATTAACAAAAAATTTTAAAATAGAAAACTATTTGCTATAATAATTTCTCCATATGCCTCCCAAAACTCTCCACAATGAGGGCATCCACCTTCTTATCCTAGAATGCATATTTCAGATCTTCCAAGTGGTCAAGCATACACTCTAATGAATGAACTATAGTCACATTTATTTATATTTATGACAAAATGACCAATATCCAGTAGTGTTTCTCTAATATTTTTCTTTTCTTTTGCTCCTTCTTCGCCAATTACTTTTCAAACATAAATACCTAACCATTTAAATGCTTAAAATCTTCTCCACCTAACTTAATTTCCTTAAATTCCAATATACCCATAATATTTTGATCCTTAATTTTCAATTTCCTCTAGCCTTTTATTCTTTCCTTTTTTTTCGGGTCACCACTAGCTACCTTCCCCCAGACAATAGCCCACCACTGCCACTCCACTTAGCACTAGTGAATAGCAGGGATCTATCATTGCTAGTCCACCGTCGTGGGTAGCTAAGGCTACTACTCACACCCACAGTGCACAGTAAGCAGCAACATGCTGCTTGCGTTCATTGTGTCGTCAATAGTAACAGCACGCAGTGGAATGCTATTGCTAATATCTTCTCATCGGAGCTCGATCTTCACCACTAAAT
This sequence comes from Mallotus nudiflorus, assembly GCA_947683625.1. Lineage (NCBI taxonomy): Eukaryota > Viridiplantae > Streptophyta > Magnoliopsida > Malpighiales > Euphorbiaceae > Mallotus > Mallotus nudiflorus. The sequence goes on from CANTUR010000243.1 coordinate 1,631,454, forward strand.
TGACATTGATTCCAAGCCATTTCTCTAAGAGCAATCACAACACCCCTAATTAAAAATTTATTCAAGTAGGAGAATTAAACAAGATAATTTTATTTCTTTAAATTAATCTTTAATTTGATTAAATATTGAGATGTTATTCTTGTATGGGGAATTTATGTTTGGTGAATTTTGTTGATGGAAATTTGATGATGTATTTATTCTCTTGGGTGAGCATATTTGTAAACTTGATATTTAGCCAAAAATTAAGTTTTTATTTTCAACATTGCTCTATTAATTTAATATAAAAATATTTTGTATATTATAATTAGGCTATCTTTAATTTGATTTGTGAACTTGTTGCAATTGGCTTTAATGAATTGGATGAAGCTTAAAGAAATATATCAAGTTTGATTATTTACTTAGCCAAATGCTATTATTTTGATGTTGTTGGCTTTATTTCTCCAATGCTTTGTTCACTATTGAGTGCTTGAGATAGGTAAATATATTTTAACCAAAAATTATTCAACTATATTTTGGCAACTTCCATGCCAAAATAATTTTGACCTCTTTTATTCTCATAAAGCATAGCCTTGAGTCCTTAGTGCATTCACTTAGTTAACCTAATTCCCTCATACTTAAACCATGTGCTTTGTTCATACTATTTGCTAACATTATAATGTGCCTTTTTTTAAGCAAAATGTTTAATTTGTTTGAGCATTTGAGTTGGCAAAATCTATTTAACCAAATTGAATTTTGGTCATTACTTAGACATCCTCAAGAAAATTTATATTGTGGATATATGCCAAAATAATTTTAGCATTCTAAAATCATAAACGCACTTACTTTAATTGAAAAATTTACATATATCTTGGCTATCTTTAATCTTGTGATTTACTTGCATTAAATGCTTGGCCAATGTTGTGTAATTTTGCCAATTTGCCCAAGTATTTGGGCAAGCCAAATTTATTTAACCAAAATATTTAGATTTCAGTTAGTCATTTTCTTCTAAGAAAATTTAAGATTTGACTTTAAAACATGCCACCCCACTTTTAATCAAATTCATGCATTAAATTTTGGCATTTACTCCCCTCTAAGCACTACCAAAATTAGTATATCTAATATGACCATATTTATGCTTAGTTTAAAGCCACAAGCTTAATGCCAACTATTTAAGCCAAAAGCTACTTCAATTGTCTTTCTAGCCTTAGTTTACCATGGCACTTGGATTGGCATCCACGCACATGTTTAGTCAAAGTGTATTTACTTAACTTTGACAATTAAGAAATTTTGGCCTAGATTCTAGCAATTTATTTATAAACATGGAACACATCTTTTCTTTGCCAAAATTTATTTGTGACCAATTTGTACATTTACATTGATCATTAATGCACACCCTTGGAGCAAATGATTATATTTTACCTCCTTAGCCAATAATTTAACTAGCCTAACTTTAGCCAATTCTTTTGGAAATTTATTGGCTCTATAAAGGTGACCATTACTTTTTCCAAGCTTTTATGCCTTAATCAAGTTGGAAAATATCACTTAAACTTGGTTCTTTAAAATTTTTCCAAATTTTAAATCGAATTACAAGAGAATTTTTTGGCTTTAATTCTTTTTATTATTTTTATCTCTATCCATTTTAGCATAAAGTGCCAAAATAAAACAATGGGTAATATTTTCCTTAGCTTTTCAAACCAAGGATTTCAATTCTTAGAATAATTTTGGCTTTTAAAGCCAAAATAAGATACAACCTATACTCCAATTACTTCTTGAATTTATTTTTGGCATTTATGGCCAATTTTTATTTCCCTTGGATTTTCAGTGAAATTTTGTTGTGACATACTTCTTTATGTCATGTTTGGCCATTTAAAAATATTATTTCCATGGCTATTGATACTTGCTTTTGTGGCCAAAATTCTAAGAACATTTTAGTAAAATTCATGGACTTTAGTTTTTAGGCTTGCTATCACATTTTAATTCTTCAAAGCCCCCAAGGCCTTAAAATTGCATTTACTACACTAAATGTCTGACCAAATTTTGGCCAACATGAAGAGCTTCTTTTGGTAAGAATATAACACTCTTAAGAAAACTTCCATTGCAATTTGATTCTCAAGCTAAAACTATTCTAGCCTTTTAGGCCAAAATAAATTTACTAGAATTTTATCTTGCATTTTCTTAGGAATTCAGCTCTCTTGCTTTAGGAAGACCATAAAAATGCATTACTACCTTCTTTCAAGACTATTTTCCAAATTTATTTTGGCAAAATTTTGCCAAAATTTAATCTGGTCGGATTTATTCATTTAATTTACATTGCATTCTAGTTAACTACATCTATGCATGCCAATCTTCTTGAGGAAAAGGCATTTTGCCTATTTTCTGTGTAAATTGTATATATTCCATCATTTATAACTTAGGTCAAACTTAGTACAACATTCATTATAATATGAGCAAAGCAAACTAACATGTGGTTTATAAAAACCAAAAACACTCTATGCCACAAACCATATTATTTTTTGTTAATGATCATTTGTATATCATCATTTATTTATTTTAGTAGTAAAATGCCAAAATATTGTTTATTCTTATGATAAAAAATTATATTTCCTAGTTAATATATTTTTTAGAAAAGTTATTTGCTTATTTAGCCCATATTTCACTACATTCTTGCTTGGAAATCTAAGAATTATGCAATTTGTTTGCATTTTGTCCTGATATTTCTCTAGTTCTCTCCTTATAAGCAAGATGGATTATTATGCTCTAGATATTTGCTTTGTATTTGATGTCCATTTTCCATTAACTAAATTCTTTAACTTTTCATAATTGATCACACCACCTAATACACCACAGTCATGCATTAAAACAAAAATGACCAAATTTCAACCGTTATACTACTGAAATTTCATTAACTAATCACCATTCATAATATTTATTCACACACTAAAGAAACACACCACACAAAAATAATAGTAAATAGAAACACACCAAAACATACTAAATAAATAAAAACACACCATAACTTGCAAAATTCAAACCTCATTTATTTAAGATAAGATAATGGCTATCAAGCCAATTTTAAAGAACCAAAAAATAAAATATTGCCATTAAATGGAAATTTCCTAGCTAGAGGCTAGTAACTTTTTTTTAAAAGCTTTCATTTTCTTATAGAGTGGGAAATATTTTCAGCTCCACCCCATTTGACACCCTTTTTAGGCTTAACAAGGAGGTAATATTCAACCATTTAATTTAGCATATTCGTATAGTTCCATGCAAAATAATCCTTTTTAAATTTCATTATTTTAATTGAATTTCCCATAAAGAAAATATTAAAGGATTTATTATTGTCAACAATAATTGGAAAAACCATTATTATTACATTAATTACCTCTCCTAATGACTTTTCTAGTATAACCTCTTCTATCTCTCTTGGTGAAGTTACCCCCCGAGTGATGACAATCCTAATGTAATAAGGACTCTTAATCCAATAAAGATTCAAGATCCTTTGACTTATGATGGAATTTCAATCACAAGGGCACGTGCTAAGAAGATCATGGAAGCATTACATATGCTAATTTAAAGAATTTGGGCTCAAAGTACAAATCTGAATCAATCTGATCCATTTGATGCACAAGGAATTAATTTTAGTCCAAAGCTTCTTCATTTGGTGCAAATTGAAGATTTAGGCCTAAGTAGTATTTTTGGGTCTAATTTGGATGTATTAAGCTCAAAGGAGTAGCTACACATATTTCAAGCCCAATATGAAGCCCAAATATGTGTTATTTACTTTAATTAGTATTTAAAAATTAATTTTGGATTTATTACTTATCCAAAACATTTTTAGAGTGTTTGTTTTTAGTTAGGAATACTTTTCTTTAGCTTAGTTGAAAAGAAAAATAATTCCTTATCTTTAAGGATTTGTTTTCTTATCTTTTAGAGATTTATTATCCTTACCTTTTAAGGATTTGTTTTAGATTAGGTTTAGGATCAAGAATTCTTATAAATAGCTTATTTTGTAGCCTATTTTGGGCATTTTTTTTATCAATAAAATCAAAGTGATGAATTTGCTTCAAATTATTTAGAGTTTTATTCTTTGAAATTTCTAAACAAAATAGGTTGTTTGATAGTTCACTTGTCTTATCAATTAGAGCACCCATATCTAATTTTGGCAACTTCGTAATAGCTAAAGTTCTTAATTGTTAAATAATTAAGGGTTCTAGTTTCCACCCAACTTGTTTCTTGGACGATCTAAGGTGTAGGTATCAATAGATTATTGCGGGTTTTGTTTGTTAGATAAACTCAGTTTGCATCAGCTTAGTATCAGAGCTTTGCTTCTAAGAATTAGGTTACATATCCCTTTTTTTGTTTTAAGTCGTTTATCATTCTTTATATGTCTTCTTCTACTCCTCATTAGTTCCATCAACATTCTTGTTTGTTCATCATCTTTTTTATTTTATTCAAATTCATTTTTTTCATCATTCATTATCATCTTTGCATCAAGTCTTGCATCAAGTTTCGACCATAAAAAAAAGAGAAAAGGAAAAAAAAGAAAAAGAAAAGAAAAGAATAATTTGGTCGTTTCTTTAAAATCTTTAAAGTTGTTATAAGTCTTCTTGAAAATCATTGACTTTCTTGATCATTTTCTTGAAAATGTTTTATCAAATTAATTAGAATCTTGAAGTTCTTATTCAAATCTTGATTCAAGATCATAAATCTTGAAATTTTAAGTTAAAAATTCATTTTCTTGGGTTTCTTTTGTACAAATTCATTTTTTTCCTTGTTTGTTATTGATATCTTTATGGTTAAGATCAAATCTTAAGTAGATTATATCCTTATCTTTCTAGATTTGGTCATATCTTGTTTTGTCCTAATCATTATGTTATTTTAAAGCTTTTCTTTGTCCTAAAGGGATTAAATAACACCTTTTCCTTATCTACATCTTCTTTTCCTTATCTATAACTTATTTGTTTTATCTAAAACTCCTTTTCCTTTTTGATTAAGGTTAAATTCATTTTTTTATATTCTTCTATTTTTTGTGCAAATTAAGTCTAATTTCTTTATTTTAAGTTGCTAAAAATTACCAAATTTGTTCAATTGGTAAGCCATTATGAATTCTAATAATTTATATTGTTTAGTTAAAAAGTAGAAGGTAAAACTCCTAATAATGTTAGATTTAAAATAGAGTGTGCGTGTGAGTTCAGTAGAGTGTCCAAACACCAAATTAAGTGAAACACATGAGGGAGTGTTAGAATTTTATTTTACTAACTTTTCTTGTAGGTTTGAACATAATAAAGCATGGATGATCCCAAATTAAAGTTATTTGTTAAGGCTATACAACAAACAATGGAGGATGTAAGGAAGTAACTTGAGAGGCTAAAAACAAGTTCCCCTTCACAAAGTAAAGAAAGGAGTACCGAACGAAGCTTAGAATATGAGTTTGATGAGGGAAGTGGAGAAAACACCTCAACAAGACTAAATAAGGGCAGAAATAAAGACAATAATATAGGAACCATCAAAATGAAGATTCTTAAGGCAAGAGCAATGTTGAAGCATACTTAGAGTGGAAAAAGAAGGTTGATCGCATATTTGAGTGCTATAACTATAGTGAGGAGAAAAAAGTGAAGCTATTCATAGTCGAGTTTACCGATTATGTAAGTGTTTGGTGGGATCAACTCGTTATAAGTCAAAGAAGGAATGAAGAACCTGTTGTTTCTACTTGGGATGAAATGAAGATAATCATGCGCAAGCGATTTATCCTACAACATTACTATCGTGAACTATATAATGGTTTGTAATGACTTGTGCAAGTTTCTAAAAGTGTGGGACAATATTATTAAAAGATGGAGATGGCTATGATTAGGGCTAATGTAATTGAAGATAGAGAGGCCACTATGGCTAGGTTTCTCCATAATTTAAATTGTAACATTGCCAATCTTGTAGAACTACACCATTATGTTAAATTGGATATGCTATATATGGCTATCAAGGTAAAAAAGCAATTAAGGGCTAGAAGTAAAACTAATTTGAATTCCTCTACCCCATAGAAGTTGAATTGGAAGGGCAATGAAAAGAGCAGCACTTCATCAAACTTCAAACTAAAGGGCGATCAAGTGAGAAAGAAGGTAGATATGGGAAATAACAAATGTGTCCCTTAAAGTGGCAACCATAGTTTTAGAACACGTGATCTCAAGTGTTTTAGGTGATTAGGCTTTGGTCACAAGGTTGCTCAATGTCCAAATGCAAAGGTGATGGTTGCTTTAGCCAATGGCAAAATTAAAAGTAAGGATGAAGAAGAAGATATAAGTGACATGCCACCACTTAAGGATGCATTTAATAATGAGGGAGAGGAGATGGAACCTTTAGATGGATTATTATTCACTCTTTTCAGAAGGCGTGTGCTTAACATACAAACTAAGGTACAACACGAAAACATCTTTCATACTGGGTGTTTAATTGATAATAAATTATGTAGTATGATTATTGATGGTGGTAGTTGTACTAATGTTGTTAATGTTGGTTTAATTTATAAGTTAGGTAAAAAAATAACTAAACATCCTAGGCCTTGTAGATTATAATGGTTGAATGATTGTGGGGATATTAAGGTTATTAGGCAAGCAATGATAGCATTTTATATTGGGCGATATCATAATGAAGTATTATATGATGTAGTTCCTATGCAAGCTAGTCACATACTATTAGGACGCCTATGGCAATATGATTGGTAAGCTAAGCATAATGGTTTTACTAACAAATACTCTTTTGTTATGAATAATAAGCCTATTACACTTGTTCTTTTGACTCCAAAGCAAGTTTTTAAAGATAAAAAATTTTTAAATGAGTGTGAGAGTGGGCATGAAAAAGAAAAGGTGCACAAGCAAAAGGAGAGTTATGAGAAAAGCCTAAAGAGGTATGAGAAATGAGTGGAAAAAGGTAAGAAAGAGGGGATGCGCAGAAAGAATGAGTGTGATGCGCATGCAAAAGGAGAGCTAAATGTGCAAAGAGTGGAAAGAAAAGAGGTTAAAGGCAATTTTTATACTAGAGAGGGTGAGGTACGAAAGGCTTTATTAACTAGGCAGCCTCTACTTGTACTTTTATACAAAGGTGCCTATTTGTCCACTAACCCTAATCTTTCTTCCTTGCCTAGTTCTTTTTATACTCTTTTACAGGAATATGAAGATTTTTTCCCCGAAGAGATGCCAAAGGGTTTGCCTTCATTAAGAGGGATTGAGCATCAAATTGATTTCATTCCTAGTGCGTAAATACCTAAAAGACCAGCTTATAAAAGTAATCCTAAAGAAACTAAGGAGATGCAACGTCAAGTTAAAGAGTTGTTATCCAAGGGATTGATTAAGGAAAGTATGAGTCCATGCGATGTTCTTATTCTATTAGTGCCTAAAAAGGATGGTTCTTGGCGAATGTGCATTGATTATCATGCTGTAAATAAAATTATAGTTAAGTATTACCACCCTATTCCTCATTTAGATGATATTTTAAATGAATTGCATGGTTCTTCTATATTCTCTAAAATTGATTTGAAGTTTGGTTATCATCAAATTAGAATGAAAGTAGGGGATGAATAGAAAACTGCCTTTAAAACTAAATATGGTTTATATGATTGGTTAGTTATGCCTTTTGGTTTAACTAATGCACCTAGTACATTCATATGTTTAATGAAACATATTTTGCATGATTTTATAGGTAAGTTTATGGTTGTGTATTTTGATGATATTCTTGTATATAGCAAGTCGTTAGATGAGCATATTACACAAGTGCAATTAGTTTTTGAAACTTTGTGCAAAGAATAATTGTATGTTAACCTTTCTAAGTGTAGTTTGTGTACACCTAAAGTTTTGTTTTTAGGTTTTATTGTTAGTTCTAATGGCATTGAGGTAGATAATGAGAAGGTTAAGGCTATTGAATCATAGTTTGTGCTTAAGAATGTTTAGGATGTTAGATCTTTTCATGGCTTAGTTAGTTTTTATAGGAGGTTTGTTAAGGAATTTTCTAGTATAGCCACACCACTCACAAAAGTAATTAAAACGAATATAGGTTTTAAGTGGGGTAATGATCAAGAAAAGGCATTTAATGTGCTTAAATCTAAGTTAACTAATGTACCTTTGCTTGTTTTACCTAACTTTGATAATACTTTTGCGATTGAATGTGATTCTTCTAGAGTTAGCATTAGAGCTATTTTGATGTAAGAAGGAAGGCCTATCACTTATTTTAGTGAAAAGCTTAATGGAGCAGCTCTAAACTACCCAACATATGATAAAGAAATGTATGCATTAGTTAGGGCATTGGAAACATGGCAACACTATCTTTTACCTAAAGAGTTTATAATTCACACTAATCACAAAATAAGCTTAATAAGAGGCATGCTAGATGAAGCAAATTCATAGAGTTCTTTCCATATGTCATTAAGTACAAATAAGGAAAAGATAACATAGTGACTGATGCATTATCTCGAAGGTACGCACTTCTTTCTACTTTAGATGCTAAATTACTTGGTTTTAAGCATGTTAAATATGAATGATCAAGATTTTAGCAATATGGTTAATGCATGTGAAAAGGGTGCATTTGGTAAGTTTTATAGGTATAATGGGTTTTTATTTAAGGAAAATAAATTGTGTGTGCCTCAAAGTTCCATATGCAAATTGCTTGTTAAAGAAGCATATGAAGGGGGTTTAATAGGACACTTTGGAGTAGCTAAAATTTTAGATGTTTTGCATATGCATTTCTTTTGGCCTAAAATGAAGCATGATGTTAAAAAATATTATGCTAATTGCATTACATGTTTGTAAGCTAAACCTCATGGTTTATAGAACATCAGGACAGTTGTTGCATGCTATTATCAAAAAGAATTTGAAATCATGGGAAGAATGCTTACCTCATGTAGAGTTTGCATATAATAGGAGTGTGCATTCATCTACACATTATTCACCTTTTAAGATTATTTATGGGTTTAATCCATTAACACCATTAGATTTATCTCCTTTACCTATGCATGAATATTCTAATCTTGATGGTATGAAGAAGGCATAATTTGTTAAACAATTTCATGAGAAGGTTAGGAAAAATATTGAGAAAAGGAATGTGCGAACAGCAATTCAACACAACAAAGGGCGAAAACTATTTGTGTTTGAGCCTAGTGATTGGGTTTGGTTATATATGCACAAGGAGAGGTTTCCCTCCCACAAGCATTCAAAGCTTCATTAGTATGGAGAAGGACCATTTCAAGCAGTTGCACGGATTAGTGGCAACATATGTAACTTTTATGCAATTATTGTAGAGCACATGAAAAGAGTCGAGGACATTTATTGATTAATTTTTGAAAACATTTACCTTTACTGAATATCCTAGTATTACTTTGGTGTTATGTAAGTGTGTCATCTGAGGTTGCATATTTAGACTTTAGATATCCGAGGAATCTCTTTCAGCATTGAAATAATGTCCAGACTTTATTTCAAAGATTGACTTAGAAAGTTAGAATGAAATTCCTTCCAAACTTTGATTTCACCTTAGGTTGTATAAGTTTTTAAGCCCATTTGAAATAGTAGGCCATCAATCAAATGTCTTCTATATGATCCAACTTTGTTGACTTTATTGGAGATCTAGTTCTGCTCAGTATAAATCTTCGGTAATATAAGTTTTTTTTCTAAAGATATATTTTTTCATCTTCATAGGCTTCATCAGTTGTTGCATGAAACCTATCCCTTTTTAATTTCCTTACTAACGTCGATATTTCTCTTTTTATGTTTAAGAATGAGCTTTGCTAGTTTGGACATTTGATGCCCTTGTCTTGCTCTTGTTGCTCTATGCTAAGATTCGTTTATTTCATCTTCATTGGTTTGGCTAGGGAATAACTTCACTGAATCTTTAGTTTACTGCCCAACCTATATGGATGCTACTACCCTTTTTTTTCTATTTAATCACTTCGACTGGGTAGTTGACTACTGAATCTAACATTAAGCTCTAATTTTCGAGTATATGTGGAGCTTTATTGCATTTTACTTGGGTATGAACGAATGCTACCATTGATGCTTTGAATGATTTGGGCCCTGATAACTTCAACTTGTATTAGCAATTTGTGACTATTATAATTAGATATATGCCCAGTTGTTATTGTTTTTTTTAAACAGAGGTTTGAAGACTTAATTTGTTCAACAGATTTAACACTAAGTATTCTTATGCTTCTATTCACATTCTGGTATATTTTTTAAAACCATTCTTAATTCGAGTTTCCTGACTCTACTATTTTAAGCTTCAAGCTTCTCCCAGGTTGCTGGTTTTAGTACTCAGTGCTCATTAAATCTGATCACCTTTTCTATAGCGATCTTGGGAAAGAACAAGATGAACTCAACTAGTTGACGTCGGACTTTTATAAACCTAAATCTTTCAACTTCATAAAAATTAAATGTTAGTTCTTGATACCAATATGATTGGCATATATGTGTTAATTTCTATGTATAATAATCATGCATTCTTGGATGAATTTTTATATGTAAATATGTAATCATGCCTTTATAATATAGAATAATTATGAAGAAAACTTATCTATTAATGTACTCTGGAATTGATTAGTCCCATATTTTCTTGCCTTTATATATCTTTCTTCTATTGATAATAGGGCCATCGAGCTTCTTGTCCATGGGTATGAGATGAAACTTGCTTTTGTGATTTAAAAAACACAACTTCTAAATGAACTTTCCCTTCAGCAGGTGATTATGGATGCTTCTTTTTCTTTCAGATTTATATGGTTCGAATGATTAATGCTCGTGTTTCTCTCTCTGGTGATGTTTAGTGTTTTTCACATTTTATGATTCAGATGCTTAATTATCTTTCTAGAGACTAACTCTGGCATTTGACCATCATATTATTCATTTCTTGTTGTCTAGTGTCCAAGCATTCATGAATTCAATGTCTGGATAGTCGGAGTTTGCCTAAAATGAACTCAGAATAATTCATACCCAGTTGTATATAATATAATAATTGAGAATCAGTCCCTGGTGTCCGACTATTTACAAGCTTCGATGCTCTAAAGCTTGATGCTCAAACGTTCGACATTCAATGCTTGACGAGAGTTGTTATTTGGATATCTAAAGCTTCGATATCAAAGACTCAAATACTAGGATGTTCGAGTGTTGATGGGCTTCAGTGCTGTGACTCTTTGGAGCTCAGTTCGTGAAGTTAGTGTCTGATGAATGAATAGACGCTAACATGAAGTCTCGGCTTTGTTTTCTTCTAACGTTGCTGTCACTTTTTTCAATCTTCTTCCAGTATAAGTTGCTATGAACATGTTCTAAGCTTATCCTTCTTTTTTTCAGAATTATGGTTTTTTTATTTACAATTGAAGCACTCGTCCTTCTCATTACCATCATCGCCACTAAGAGCTTTGTTTTATTTGTTATATCTCTCAGCATACTATGAAGAGCCATTCCTTATGCAAGATAAACATAACTTTATCCAACCTTTATACAGCTTTATATCTTCCGTAAGCTTGGTTTCTTCATGTCTTTTAGAAGACAAATTCAACAAATGTGCATTCTCATGAATAATGAATAAAATCTTGACAACTTTATGTTGATGTTATCTTGTATCAACATACTTGACTGTCCCCAGCTATGCCATGAAGATCAGCTTCTATCAAACATAATTTAAATTCTTTTGCATGATGGTTGTTACTTCTGCGTGAAGAAATCATATCTCATGGTAACACAGATCTAGTAACTTCTTTATCTCCCAAACTTTCCTTGTCACTTATGGACTATGAAATCTCATCAACTAAATTTTATCAATGTGTCCATTATTTGTTAACGTCGAGACAGGTCTTGCTTCCAAAATTTCTTTAATCATATTTTGGCAAGAATTTGGTATTTATTTGATGTTGATTAGGCGATCTATGTGTAAGAGGGTAGTGACTATAGCGAGTAAATTCTATAATTTCCAAAGCTATTTGTTATGACAAGGTTGAATTTATAGTAAAGTTTCAGCAAATAATGATAATTCATAATTGAATTCAGTTGTGTCTAGCTGTTGATTCTCTTATTTTAAAACAAACAATAAAAGCTAGGTTTTCATAAACGATGTCATTTGATAACTCTGAATTAATATTTCTTGTTTGTGGAATTTGCATTGATGAGTAGAATAGGTAAAAAGGTTGGGTTTCTTCTCATAAACACTCTGAAACTTAAGTCAGTATTCATATAGGAAAAATATAATAAAATTAATAAGTAGAATATAATAGAAATAAAGAATGACTGCTTGTATGATAATGGAATGATGACTTGATGATGTTGAGTGAAGAAAATGAGAAAATAAACGAATGAATAAATGACATAAGATATATTTATAGGAAAAGATTATATATAAATTTTTTAGAAATATGATTTCTTATACTTGTAGACTTGTCTTGTTTAAGAGGTTTGTCTTATCTAGGAGAGAAATGAACTTTCTTCTTAATTAGAGATCCTTATATTTTTATGACGTAGAAATCATCTTCTTTTTATAATAACTTTCATTATTAAAATAAGATATGATACATGATATCAATTATATTTCTTTAAATATTTATAATAAAAATTAATTATATTTCTCTTTATTCAAATGTCATTTATTATCTTTAAATATTTATAATAAAAATTAATTACATGCATAAAAACAGCCCGCTCAACAGCAAGAATAAGGGTTTAAAAAATAATAATAATAAACTGAAAAATAAGGAGTTCAATACAATACTTAGGGACAATTTGGTGTTTATGAAGGAATTCGTTAAATTGACCTAAAAAACAAAAAGGTGCAAATGAGTAAAATTTAATCTGGACAAAAAAGTTGAGGGTGCAAATTTGACCCATATTCCGACAAGAGACGAAGGCTGTTAGTTGATAAAGTGGGATCCACAATGAGTAGACAGATTGTCTGAGTTTTCCAATTGCATGAGCAATTTTTTCTTTTTCTTTTTTTATAGTTTGTTAATCCAATTTTGAATATCAGTGGGTTGTGTCAGACTCCGCTTTTCAAAAAAAAAAAAAAAAAAGCAGACTCCAATTTCACCTTTTGTTGGGTTTGCGTACAAATGTGACCTTTGGTTTGCTTGACCTCAGCTTCTCATGCCACGCAAACATGCGAAGGAAGGGAAGGGCAGGGTCGTAATGTAAATTTTGTGGCACTTATTTTATGAAGAAGAAAACAAAACAACCGCTTGGGTGACGACTGAGGAAATGGAGGAGATATCAGGACGCCACAATTATATACATACGCAATAGGTTAGTTGTATCTTTCTGGATTGCTTTGTTTTTGCAGTCATCGGCCGTCCAATACCACTCTTGTTTCTCATTCTCAAGAATTGGGATCTTTTGGGGCATAAGGTCGCTTGTTGCTTCACCCTTCCATCTTCATTGCAAATCTCTTAATTCTGTTGTTTTTGCTTTTTTTGGAATTTTTAATTGCTTTATTGCATCTTTGACGCCATGCGACGGCCTAATTTTGCATTGTTGTTTTTATTTTTACTTTTAATTATTTAATTTTTTCTGCAAATTCATTTCTGATTGATCCTCGCTATTCTATTTATTTTATTATGCTAATTTTGCTTGTTGCCTCGTCTTTAGATATTCTGTTTATATTCTTATCAGTGATTGTAATCTGTATCTTATTTGATATTTATTTTGTGGTGATTTTCTTTTTTGGGTTTTGGTTAGCAACCAAAAATGAATTTTATTGATCAAACACCAAGGAATAACAAAGAAAAATGATTACAGTAGGCAATTAAACCAATATAACATGGAATTAATCAAAAGACTCTGCCTAGTTCCATAATTGAAACAACTACTGTACTATAAAACTTAAGCAAAAATGAGCTTTTGATTTTACGAAGAACTCTTCCAGGATTGGGCTGAACGTGCTGAAAGGTGACAGCATTTACAATATAGATGGCTGTCAGAAACCCCACTCCTTTTATTCTATTAATGTACCCCCTTTCCATTAGTCTTTTTAACTTGATTTTGTTAATGGGTCGCACATGAATACTTGGAGATTGTTCAAATACTTTATAGCGTTAGGATGCTTCTTCAAGGTTCTGTCATTTAACTTTCTTTTTTAAATAATCACTTAGCATGAACTTAGGGTCCGTTTGGTTCATGCTCCAGAACCATAATCGGAACTGGAACCAGAATCATAATCGGAATGGGATGGAATTAGAAATGGAATGAAAATTTGCAAAAGGTGTTTGGTTCACTAGGAATGGGAATGTGAATGGGAATCAACATCATTTAGCAATTAAATTTTTAAAAATATTTATTTATTAAAATATTTTTACATATTTTTAAAAATATTATAAAAATTATTTATTTATGATAATTATTTTTTATTCAAACATTTAATACATATTTTTATTAATTCATATGTTTTGTTTATAAATTTTAAAACATTTATGTTAATATTTGCATGTTTGACCAATTTATAATTGGTTTGACTTGATTACCAAGAGAACCAAAACTCATTCCTTAATAATACAAGGAGAATAGTGATTCCCATTAATGGGGGAATTACATTCCTGTTCCCTTGCTGAATTTTAGCCACAAAAAAAAAAAAAAAAGGAATCGGAATTGCCCATTTCAATTCTTCCTACTCTTATTTTTTACCAAAGAAATGGACCCTTAGATAATCAACAATAGAAATTGTACTTGGTTTCACATATTTAGATGTGTTTCACATCCACTTTTTTGCAGGCTTTCAAGTAGAGAAGATAGAGAAGCAGAAGAAATTTTGTTTGAAGGGGAAATTTGATCAATTGTTTTTGTACAAAATCGGGAAATTTGATCACTTGTTTTTGTACAAAATCCATGGAAGCTTGTTTTGCCAATTAATCCTATTGATGGTTATTGCTACGAGACAGGTTTATGTTGTTGTCCTAAATTTGATTGTGTAAAGATAAGATAGTTTCTAAGGAAGGTGTTCCAAATCATTATTCTGAATTTGCCTTGGTGTTTGTTACCTTCTAAAGTTGTTAAGAGAGAAATTTACGGACAGTCTAAAATGAATACCATGGTGAGCTTGAAGTCCTTAAGAAATCCATATAAGATAAATCTTTGGGTTGGACTTGGACGAACATTGAACAGCCTTATGATGGAATCACATCAGCCTTGATAGGCACAAGGATTGTTAGCTTTCTTCTCTTCATATGCTTTTTATGGCTTTATTTTGTTTAGTGGTTTTTGTTTGTTAGCCTGTAGCTGTTAGTTTTTAGCAGAATGATTTCCTAGCATGGCATTTCTTTTCTCCTATTTGCAGATAGGGAAAGGACAAGTGTTAGGAAGATGAGAGAGATCCCACATAAGTGTGGAAAAAGCTAAAAATCAGTAGAAAATATGAAATAAGCCTTCCAAATAATTCAGTTGTGTTATATTGGTTGGTCATTGCTAGGCGTGGATATCTAATGTGCTCATTCAGTATTTAAAGTGTTATGGTGTCTTCATTCTATCTAAATTTACTTAAATGTGTTTCTTTTGGATAGTATGGCTGCTGTTGCAATCTATTTACTTGAGTTAATCGCTATTTTTATTCTCTGAAATCTGGTATGCTCTTTGCAGATGCCCAAACTGAAGCTGCATTTTTAGACATGTTTTGAGCTAATGATATAATTTATACAGGATAAATGGGTGATGATGTTGAAAACAATGAAATATGTCCTAAGCCTGTTGGAAGATGGTCTGTCTTTTATTATGGTGTGGGTCACATGCTAAATGACATCACTGCTGCCTGTTGGTTTACTTATTTGTTATTGTTCTTAACAGATATTGGATTGTCCCCAAGGTATATGTCTTCATGAATTATAAGTTCATAGAGTAGTTTTATGTATTATCCTTGTTCATATATGGTTTATTCTTTCTATTTGGCTCATATATGTTACTTAATTTATGTTGCAGAGATGCTGCTGCTGTAATGCTTTCAGGTCAGGTGGCTGATGGATTTGCTACCATATTTGCAGGCGAACTGGTATTTGAAAACAATGCACTTAAGTCTTTGAGAATACCTATAATTGGTTAATTTTTCTTTCCATGTTTTTTTAGATCTGGTTTAACACATTGGTTTCTCTAGTACTAATTTGCTCAATCTATTGTCCCTTGAGTGTATTTTGGATTTTGTAAAGTTCTGTGGGCAAATATAGAGCTGCTTTTTTTTTTCCTTTGATGAAGCCTCTTAGTTCAAACATATCGCTTCAGTTTGGACTTTGGAGATTGTCACTGTTGATGTATAAATAGAAAATGCTGGATGAGGAGAAATTTTGGTCCATATAACACAAGTTAAGAGAGTATGTGTTGGAATTATTTTATGGCTAGGATAAAGTTTAGTGGCATAATGTAAATTTCAAAGGTTAGATGCTTTCAATTTTCTTTCTTTCTTTCTTTCTTTTTTTTTTTTTTTTCAAAGGTTAAGAATACAGCAAAATAAATGGCAACTGAAGAGTTATAGACTGGGCTGGGACACTTGAAGCAATAGTGATCCTGGTATTCCAGCTAGCATAGTGAGTCCGTTTCTGAGGAGGGGTTGGCATTCTCTTGAATTTGGTCTCTGCCTATATTTTTGGTGGACTCATGGAAGTTAATTGTCTATAAGTTCAGTTATAAAACTTCTGTTATGTATGAAAATATGTTTTATAGTAACAGGCAAAAAAAACTTCTCCCTCGTGATAATTTTAAGTTCCCCATAAGATTTCATGCATATACAGCATGCATGTCTTCAGATGTAGAAAATCAAATGGAGCACAAGCATTGTGTATACACTTATGCACATGTTTTTCAATTTGAAATTGATAATTGTCTGAAACTAGGCTGCATGTACATAGTTTATTAATAAATAAGAACATTGATATAAAGAGAGCTTTTGTCATCAATTTTAAATTGTTTTGAGTTTGTAAATTGATGAATAATTTTTTACTTTTTTATTTTTGGGGTAACTTCTTTTCCTTGTTTTCTAGAATTAATAATTTTCTCAATGCTTTTACTTTATAGATAGACAGGTTTGGACATTTCAAAATATGGCATGCTGCAGGATCTGTTTTAGTTGCCATTTCATTCTCTTCTGTTTTCGGTGGTTGCTTACCTTGTAAAATATTGGCTACCAATTCGCCAACAATAGAGACAGTTTCTTATAGTGCCTTTGCTGCAATCTTCAATGTGGGTTGGGCTGCTACTCAAGTTTCTCACATGTAATGTCCAATATTTTAATATTTGCTATTTGCTGGGTGCATATCATTTTTTTTCAATTCTTGAAAGCAGAATGGAATGGAAACAGTTGAATTTTCCATATACAAGCCTAATATTTCTATTCCTTCATTCTTTTCAACAACCTGTCAAAATCCTGATGTCTGGTTTTATTTTCTTTGCTTCATCTAAAGTATCATTTTCAAACTTCACAATATTTGTGTTTCTACTATATATATATATATATATATATATATATAGTAGAAGTACAAATCTCATAATGGTGCTGTGAGAGAGCTTTGATATTTAAGATCTGCATTGAATTGCTGTTTTTTTTTTTTAAGGTCTATGGTGAATTGCATCTCACTAGATTCGACAAGCAGGGTGGTGATGGCAAGCTGTCGAAATGCTTTTACAATGGTCAAAATTTCTCTGATTGTTGATTTAATATATGCTCTTCATCATGTTGAATTTTGGTGCTTATTTGATGTTTGTTTATAGGTTGCCAATCTCAGCCTCTATGCTATTGCTCTAACAATATTCAGTGTAACTAAAGCAAAAACCCATGATGATATTGAAAATCAGGTATAAGTTCACTCTTGATATGGATTTCAATTCAATGCTTAAGAGCTTACTTTTAGTGCTCTTTGTATTGTTTTCAAATGAGCAGTACCGATGGATTGCATACTTGTCAATTTTTGTTGGATGCTGCTTTGTTGGAATTTTTCTTCTTGGAACCAAGGAACCAAGGTATTGCCAGATGATAAGTGCATATAACCAATGAAAACATCTTTATACTTTTTGGTTAGGAAATATGTGTTTGCTCGTTACTAATTTGTATCACAGAAGAATCATGTTCACTATTCATGATTCTCATGCTTCATGTGCTGTCCGGAATTAATTGGACTAGTATACTTACCCATTTAAAGTAGGTTGAAGATAAGAGTACATGGAACTAATTATGCAAGGATATCATGGACTTACTGGTTCAAGAAAATTTTATACTATCAAGTTGGATTAGTCTATGTGCTTACCAGACTTGTACAAAATGTTTCACAGGTCAGCATACATTTTTTCAATCATATGGCACTTATTTCATTCTGTATTCTTTTTCTTGAATGTTAAGAAACGTAAATTTCATGTAAATTTTTTTTTTTTTTTTTTTTTTTGGGTGGGGGGCAGGGTGTGGTACCATGGGAAGTGTTCTGCAAAAAATTGAAATTCCTTCAAAGTAGTTTTAACATCAAGATGCTTCTTTTCCTCAGGCATATCTTGCATTCTATGTGATCAATGATTTGCAAATGGCCCATTCAGCTAAAGCTTTGGTAAGTGCACATTTCACTAGAATCAAAATGTAACATTTATTTGTTTGCTTATGGGCATATACTTAATTTGGATAATGCATGAAGCTGATATATTGTGTAATTGGTGCAAGTAGGTGCCTGCAATCATCTATATCAGCAGCTTTGTCGTATCTGTCATTATGCAGGTGCTCTTATATGCTGACTTCTTTGTATATAATCTTTGTTATATTCATTGCTTTTGTTGATATTAAGCTTTATTTATCCATAATATAGGAAATTTCTTGGACCGGACAACGCCTGAAAGCCTATTACTCTGCTGGTGGCATTCTTTGGATGTTTTGTGGTGCAAGCATCCTTCTTTTACCTAGTAGCATGAGCGCTTTTATGTATGTCACATCCATATTTATTGGGATAGCAAATGCTTTAATGACGGTATGATATCGGATCCTTTGTTGTTATCTCTGGTTTATGATTATAAATTTTAATCAATTGTACCTTTATGTTTTACAAAATATAACATTTAAGGATCTTAGTGTCCTAACTTTTTAAATTTTGATAATTTAATGTGCCAATTTTTATTTTTATTGTTTTTTTTTTATGGCAGATAGACATATGAACTTGTAAATAAATTACATAGATATATGAACTTGTAAATAAATTACAGTTTGATATATTTATCATGTCACCTTCAAGTTGTCATTCTTTCTGTATTTAGTTATCAAGTCACATTATTTTATAATATGATGGTATAATTTTATTTTAACAATTTAAATATAAAAAATTGAAAAATAATGTGAAATGCAATTGACAGATTAATACAATTCACTGTCATGTGAATTCTTGTGAATCATTTTAGATTTTTTGCTTATTTGAATTCTTGGTTAAAATGAACTAATTTTGTCCGACTGAATGAATGTTCTATTTTGAGTTCACTAACACTAGTTAACCTGCAATTTGAGAATTACCTGCTAAAGACACCCCATTGTAATTTATTTACAGGTGCAAAAACCTATTTGTTATTATAAAAAAAAAAAAAAAAAAAAAATTAGTTGGAACACCAAATTATCATAATTGAAAAAGTTTGAACGCTAACAATATAGTTATCCCTAAAATTTATGCCATATAAGCATTTATTGTTGCGTCCCTCTGTCTCATTTTTGTGTCTATTTATGGTTGTAAACTCATAATAATAGTTTTGCAGTTGGAATTTCTTAATTATAGTGGAGATGCAATTCAAACGTGTTATTATCACTGTTATTATTCGTTTTTTTGGTGCTTGAGTGATATTTGATTGTGAACTGTTGGTTTCTAAGATATTGTGGAAACTCAAAAATCTAAATTGTTGTGGGAAAATGGGATAAGCTGTTCTACCTAACTCTTAAATGAATTATATAATTTTCAACGTATTTTAATTATATGGGATGGATTGACTACTTCTTTCATGCTATCATATTTTTCAAGACATAACTTTTTTATGCTTTTGTGTGGTAGTTGCAAATGAAAAATACTGTTTGCTGTGTTTTGTTTGTTTGTTCTTCCCCTCATCTGTGCACATATTGACAGGTAACTGGAGTAAGCATGCAAAGTGTTCTAGTCGGTTTAGATCTCAATGGCTGCGCATTTGTTTGTGGATCACTAAGCTTCTTAGACAAGATTTCATGTGGGCTTGCGCTGTATGCTCTTCAGTCATTTCAAAGTAAGTTTCCTCATATTGCAAGGCTTGTTCTAACAAGTATTTTCTGTAGCAAAAGAAGGATAATGTGAAACAGGGATGTGGTTTTTTTTTTTTTTGTGCTGTAATGTTGCCAAATACTTCTCTTTTGCATCTTATTTATTTATGCTGTATCTAATTGCAAAACCTATTTACCATGCATTTTCATCCCAGGCTACTCACCAAAAGTCCAGAACACCCTTTCTGTAGATTATATCTCAGTCACAAGATATGGTGTGGGTCTGGTTCCTGCATTCTGTTCACTTGTTGGTGTGCTTGTAACGTATAGTATGAAACTTCATACGCCCTATTCCAAACCCTTGATGGAGCCACTTTTGGAGTAACAGTGCACTTAAAAGGCCTATTTGTGAATAGTGGCACTTTGCTGGAGCAATTTCTGCACCTCAAGTTTCTAACTTAACACAGCACCATGGCACAATAATTTCACGTTGCTAGAGGATAAAAGTTGTAATTCAGGTCAGTTTCACCAAGTTATGATTTAGTTTACTACATTTTTTTTTCCTGGAAGTAATAGTCCATATTTGTTGTATGCTCATTCATTGACAGTCATATACGATGTATATAGATGAATGGTATGAAGTCAATAGGACATTCAGTCATAGTACAAAAAGGAAGAAATTGAAATCAGCCTTGGATAACCATGGTATAGATATTGAAATCCACATCTTTGTTTCTTTGGGTGTTCCCTCACGTTGTTCCTTGCTATTTACCTCACTATTTTATCATGTTACTACGTACTTTTTGATATTTAAAAGTTATATTTTTTAATCCTTTTTTTTGTAATATTTTACTATTTACTACTTCTGTCTATATTTCCAACAGTGATAATGACATCTATGGTGTTTAAACTTTAAAAAGATTTACAATGTGGTGGTTTAACTTTTTTTTTTTTTTTAATAATTAAGTTTTGTAACCTGAAAAAAATGACAGCACGATGATCTAAACTTACTTTTTCTATCAAAAAAAAATTGTAGAAAAATAATAATATATTTGTTTTATTAAAATAATAATAAATTTATTTAATACGTATATATTGAGATACATTTATTTAAACCATTAATCATATTCTATTAAAATTTCAAGTGCATTATATGGTTTCTTTATTTTTTACAATGTAAATTCTAATTTACTAATAATAAATCATTGGATGAGATAGTACACTCTAATTTTATGGTGATAAAAGTAAGGATTATTGCACCAATGGTACCTCAACTTTGCATGTGTTTCATTTTGTTATTAGATTTTTAATTTTTTTTCCTTTCAATTACTGAAATTTTATTTTTGTTTCAGATTAAATTACCTCAAACATATTTGATTAAATTTAGCATAACTGGCAACCGAAATAAGTATATTCGACACGAAAGCATCTTATTGAGCAACATAATCATCTTGTGGACTTAGAAAACATTTTTGTTTTCTCATTTTCAATATTGATCTATTTAGTAATTTTGTTTTCTATGACCTACAAAATGATTAGGATGCTAACTAGAATGTGTACATGGGGAATATTACAAGAATATACTTATTTCGGCTATCACGTATGATCAATTTGATCGGATATATTCAAGATATTTTAACCTAAAATAAAAATAGAAATTCAATAATTAAAACTTAAAAATCTGTTACTTAAATGAAATATATAGTAAAGTTGAGATATACCATTGGTCCAATAAACTCTAAAGTTAAAGTACCATAGAATTTTTTAAGATTTCAATTTCATTAAATTTATTAAAGGTCGTAAATTAAAAGGAATTCAATATAAAGAAATGAGTAAAAATTGGAAAAAAAAATTAAATTTTACTTTTCATTAACTAAGACATCTCCTAAATGATAATTGGTCAAATTTGTTGTGAACCTAAAATTTTCACATCGCTCGCACATGGAATTGTGTGCGTGCTTATAAGCAGAGCCTGAAGTCTTTACTTGTGAACGTGTTTTAAAGCCGTGAGGTCCTAAAGTACCAAAGCTCGCACACGGGATTGTGTGCGTGCTTATAAGTAGGACCTAAAGTTTTTACTTGTGGACGCGTTTTAAAGTCGTGAGGTCCTGAAGTACCAAAGCGGACAATATCCACAAGCTGTTTATAACACGTTATCAGCACGATGCTCGCGATGGGAGGGTGTGTTATGAACTTGAAGTTCCCACATCGCTCGCACACGAAATTGTGTGTGTGCTTATAAGCAGGGCCTGAAGCCTTTACTTGTGGACGTGTTTTAAAGCCGTGAGGTCCTGAAGTACCAAAGCTCGCACACGAGATTGTGTGCGTGCTTATAAGTAGGACCTAAAGCCTTTACTTATGGACGCGTTTTAAAGCCGTGAGGTCCTGAAGTACCAAAGCGGACAATATCCACAAGTTGTTCATAACACGTTATCAGCACGATGCTCGCGATGGGAGGGTGTGTTGTGAACCTGAAGTTCTCACATCGCTCGCACACGGGATTGTGTGCGTGCTTATAAGCAGGGCCTGAAGTCTTTACTTGTGAACACGTTTTAAAGCTGTGAGGTCCTGAAGTACCAAAGCGGACAATATCCACAAGCTGTTTATATGAATTGCTTATTTTGTTATAGAACTAAACTTGATTTTAGTAGTATTTATTTAGAAGAAAAATATTTTATAGTAGAATGATATTAAAAGAATTTAGAGAGAGTTTTGAGAGAATTTAGTGAACAATAATATCGAAAGAATTTGGAGAGTAATTTATTCTTTTTCTTCTTCTTCTTCTCATTAATGAATTTCAATCCCTTTATATAGAGATTTTCTTTTCACTATTTGAGAACTATTCTCTCACAAACAATATATTGTTCATTCACATTCATAATACTCCCCCTTGAATAACAACAATATTTTTCAACTGCCTCGTTAAAATCTTGTTAAATAAAACCCAGTGGGAAAAACTTTAGCTTAAGGTAAAAGAGTACAGTGCATGATTTTCTCCCCCTCAAGTTGATATGTATAATCTTCCTTCACATAGTATGCAGATGTCGCATTCCAATATCGTGAACGTGTTTTCTAAAGATTGTAGTTGGAAGTGTCTTTGTGAAAAATCAGCTGAATTATGGCTAGACTGAATATACTTAATATCTATATGATTGTCTTTTATTAGCTCTTAAGTGTATGAAAAGAATCTTGGAGGTATATGTTTGGTTTTATCACTTTTGATATATCCTTCCCTTAATTGTGCAATGCATGCTGCATTATCTTCATATAAAATTATTGGACTTTTGTTGATTGGAAAACCACAAGATTCTTCAATATGATGTGTCATTGATCTAAGCCACGCACACTCTCTACTTGCTTCATGTAGTGCAATAATTTCAGAATGATTTGAGGAAGTAGTGACAAGCGTTTGTTTCTGGAATGCCAAGAAATTACAATTTCATTATTTGTGAACACATAGCATGTTTGAGATTTCGCTTTATGAGGATCAGATAAATGCCCTGCATCTAACCAATCAATTCTTGTTTTGAATTGTTAGAATAAAATAAACTCAAATCAACATTTCCTCGAAGGTATCAAAGTATATGTTTGACCCCTTTCCAATGCCTTTTTGTTGGAGCTGAACTGAACCTTACTAATAAATTGACTGCAAAAGAAATGTTAGGTCTAGTACAATTAGCAAGATACATTATAGCTCCAATGGCATTGAGATATGAAAATTCAGGACCAAGAATTTCTTCATTTTCTTCACAGGGTCGAAATGGATCAGTTTCAATATTGAGTGATCTAACGACCATTGGAGTATCTAAAGGATTTGCTTTATCCATATTAAAGCGTTTTAAGATCTTTTCTATGTAATTTGATTGATGCACGAATATCCCACTGTGCATTTGCTCAATTTGTAAACCAAGGCAATACTTGATTTTTCCAAGATCTTTCATTTCAAATTCTTCGTTTAAGTATATTGTTGCTTCATGGATCTCATTTTTTGTTCCAATGATATTCAAATCATCAACATATACAGCTATAATCACAAAATCGGATATTATTTTCTTAATAAAAACACATGGGCAAATAATATTACTCACATATTTTTTATTAATCAAATAATCACTTAAACGATTATACCACATTTGTCCAGATTGTTTTAACCTATATAAAGATCTCTGGAGTTTGATCGAATACATTTCTTTGGGTTTTGTACTTAATGCTTCAGGCATTTTAAATCCTTCAAGGATTTTCATATAAATGTCACTATCAAGTGATCCATACAAATAAGCAGTCACAACATCCATAAGACGCATTTCTAATTTCTTAAAAACTACTAGGCTAATCAGATACCTGAACGTAATTGCATTCATAACAGGATAATACATTTCATCATAATCAATTCCTGGCCTTTGTGAAAAATATTGAGCTACAAGTCTAGCTTTGTATCTTATTATTTCATTTTTCTTATTTCTCTTTCGTACAAAGATCCACTTGTATCCTACAAGTTTCACAGTTTTAGGCATAGGAATAATTGGCCCAAAAACATTTCGTTTGTTTAGTGAGTCCAATTCAGCCTGCATAGCATCTTTCCATTTTATCCAATCATGTCTATTTTGACATTCCATGACTGATTTTGGTTCAGGATCATCTTTGTCATTTATGATTTCACATGCAACAGTATATGACAATGTTTCATGACTTTCTTTATTTTCTATTTCTTCAGGGATATTTTCCTCGCTACCAATATGATTATCTACTCCATTTTTCTTTTGAGGATTTTTGTCCTTAGAACCAATTGGTCTTCCACACTTTTTACGTGTTTTAAACTCATGAGTGTCTTTATTCTCAGGTTTTATTTCTGAAATTTCAATACGAGCAGGAGCATTGGCTACTGGTATGTATGATTTAGTCACTCTTTTTATATCAGTAAATGCATCTGGTAATTGATTTGCAATTGCTTGTAAGTGCATAATCTTTTGCACTTCTAATTCACATTATTTTGTGTGAGGATCCAGATGCAATAATGATGGTTCATTCCATGAAATATCCATTTTCCCTTCTTTCTCCTCTTTTCCTAATGTTGAGAAAACAACCTCATTAAATTGGCAATCAGCAAAACGTGTTGTAAAAACATCACTAGTTAAAAGTTCAAGATATCTAATAATTGAGGATGTTTCAAACCCTAAATTCTCAATCTTCGTTGAGGACCCATTTTTGTACGCTGAGGTGGCGCAACTGGTACATATACTACAAAACCAAAAATTCTAAGATGGGAAATATTTGGCTCTTGACCAAATGCCAATTGTAGTGGGGAGTATTTATGATATGCACTAGATCTGATGCGAATTAATGAAGCAGCATGTAGGATTGCATGACCCCAAACTGAAATAGGAAGCTTTGTTCTCATTATTAATGGTTTAGCAATAAGCTGAAGGCGTTTAATCAATAATTCAACTAAACCATTTTGAGTATGTACATGGGTAACAGGATGCTCAACAATGATCCCAGTAGACATACAATAATCATTGAATGCTTGAGATGTAAATTCACCAGCATTATCAAGTCTTATCCTTTTGATTGTATAATCAATGAATTATGTTCGTAATTTAATAATTTCAGCAAACAACCTTGCAAATGCAACATTACGAGTTGATAATAGACAAACATGTGACCATCTACTAGATGCATCAATTAATACCATAAAATATCTGAATGGTCCACATGGTAGGTGAATTGGCCCACATATATCACCTTGAATTCTTTCAAGAAATATAGGTGATTCATTTTGAATTTTAAATGGTGAAGGTCTCAAGATTAATTTTTCGAGAGAATAAGCTGTACATGACATTTCATTTGATTGAGGAATTCTTTGCCCCTTCAAGGGATGCCTATGTGAATTCTCAATTATCCTTTGCATCATTACTGATTCAGGATGACCTAATCTATCATGCCATAAATTTATTATTGAAGGATCATAAGATTTTTCTTTTACTGTCATATTTGATTCAATTACATGTATATACATGTAATGCAATCCAGTAGGGAGTTTTGGCAGTCTTTTCAATACTTGTATTTTTCCTAATTCATAGGAAATTATATTTAAATATTTGTTACTATTTATAGTAATGGATTGGGTATCACACCCATTTCGATATATGTCATCAAAACTCAACAAATTTCTTGTTGATTTTGGTGAAAACAAAGCTTCATCAATTATAAACTTTGTTCCATTTGGTAACATAAATTTAGTTTTACCAATTCCTTCAATCAGATCTACAGGACCTGATATTGTTTTTACAACTGTCTTTGTGGGCTTTATTTCAGAGAAATAATCTCTATTTTTCAAGATAGTATATGTAGTACCACTATCTGGTATGCAGAGATCTCCAATATTATTTTTATGTTAAGTACAATCCATATTAAACTTCAAAATAGATAAACACAAAATTAATCAATTAAGGTAAAAACATAAAATAATTGTAAAGTAGGACATTTTATTTAATTTGAAAATAACATACATAACAATAACATATTCTTCAGAATAAAATAAGTAATGACAATATACTTAAAATTATAGATATCTCAATTTTCATTGTCAGTAAAATCATCAGTAAAATCAGAAACATCTAGATGAGTTGTATCATTAACATGAGTATGATATTCATTGAAGTTTATTTCCTTTTCTTTACCTTTCAATGATGTCTTATAAAGTTGGCAAAGATGTGGTGGTGTTCGACAAACTCGTGACCAGTGTCCTTTACTACCACATCTGAAACACACAGTTTCAAACTTATGTTGAGGTCTTTCTTGAACACTACTGATGACTGATTTTAACTTCTTTTGAGGTTAAGTCTGAGTTTGTTGTGGAGTATTATTAGATTTATTTCCACAACAATGGCCAAAGAATTGACCTCTTCCACTTCCACGACCTCTACCTCTCCCACGTCCATGGCTATTGTAATTTTTATATCTGGAATAATTTGTAGCATTTGCTTCTAGAAATGCTATTGAGCCAATGAGACGGGACTGATGATTTTTCATTAAGAGTTCATTATTTTTCTCAGCTACTAGTAGGCATGAAATTAGTTCATAATATTTTTTAAATCTCTGCATCCTGTATTGTTGTTGTAGTGTAACATTTGATGCATGAAATGTGGAGTAAGTTTTCTCCAGCATATCCTCATCTGTGACTGTTTATCCACAAAATTTTAATTGTGATACTATTCTGAACATTGTAGAATTATAGTCACTCACTTTTTTGAAATCTTGAAAGCGTAAAACTCTATTCATCAGTGACTACTAGTAGTATTACATCTCTTTGATGATCATATCTGTCTTTTAGATCCTTCCAAAGAACACTTGGATCTTTGACAGTCAAATATTCACATTTTAATCCTTTATCAAGATGAAGACGGAGAAAAATTATAGACTTGGCCTTATCTTGCAATGAGATGTTATTATTTTCTTTTATGGTATCAATTAACCCCATTAATTGAAGATGCATTTCTACATCTAGAATTCAAGACATATAATTTTTTCCCGTGATGTCAAGAGCAACAAACTCAAACTTTGCTAAATTTGTCATTATCATAATTAATAATAAAAAAATATAACTCAATTAGAATTCATAAATTTGATGACTACTAAAAAAAATCAAACATGATCAGAATTTACTAATTAATTATATCATGAATGAATATTGCAAGAAATAATAGTGGTACAAAAAATGATCATATTAATTATACTTATACTTTATAGGAATAATTCATATGGAAGATGATTTTCTATTTGATATAGTTTTAAGTATTATTGTATCATTTTTTGTACCACTATTATTTCTTGCAATATTCATTTATGATATAATTAATTAGTAAATTCTGATTATGTTTGATTTTTTTAGTAGTCATCAAATTTATGAATTCTAATTGAGTTATATTTTTTTTATTATTAGTTATCATAATGACAAATCTAGCAAAGCTTGAGTTCGTTGCTCTTGACATCACGGAAAAAAATTATATGTCTTGGATTCTAGATGTAGAAATGCATCTTCAATCAATGAGGTTAATTGATACCATAAAAGAAAATAATAATACCTCATTGCAAGATAAGGCTAAGTCTATAATTTTTCTCCGTCGTCATCTTGATGAAGGATTAAAATGTGAATATTTGACTATCAAAGATCCAAGTATTCTTTGGAAGGATCTAAAAGACAGATATGATCATCAAAGAGATGTAATACTACTAGTAGTCACTGATGAATAGAGTTTTACGCTTTCAAGATTTCAAAAAAGTGAGTAACTATAATTATACAATGTTCAGAATAGTATCACAATTAAAATTCTGTGGATAAACAGTCACAGATGAGGATATGCTGGAGAAAACTTACTCCACATTTCATGCATCAAATGTTACACTGCAACAACAATACAGGATGCAGAGATTTAAAAATATTCTGAACTAATTTCATACCTACTGGTAGCTGAGTAAAATAATGAACTCTTGATGAAAAATCATCAGTCCCGTCGCACTGGCTCAATAGCATTTCCAGAAGCAAATGCTACAAATTATTCCATATATAAAAATTACAATAGCCATGGACGTGGGAGAGGTAGAGGTCGTGAAAGAGGTCAATTCTTTGGTCGTGGTTGTGGAAATAAATATAATAATACTCCACAACAAACTCAGACTCAATCTCAAAAGAAGTTAAAATCAGTCATCAGTAGTGTTCAAGAAAGACCTCAACATAAGTTTGAAACTGTGTGTTTCGGATGTGGTAGTAAAGGACACTGGTCACGAGTTTGTCGAACACCACCACATCTTTGTCAATTTTATAAGGCATCATTGAAAGGTAAAAATAAGGAAATAAACTTCAATGAGCATCATACTCATGTTAATGATACAACTCATCTAGATGTTTCTGATTTTATTGACAATGGAAATTGAGACATCTATAATTTTAAGTATATTGTTATTACTTATTTTATTCTGAAGAATATGTTATTATTATGTATGTTATTTTCAAATTAAATAAAATGTCCTACTTTACAATTATTTTATGTTTTTACCTTAATTGATTAATTTTTTGTATATTTATTTTGAAGTTTAATATGGATTGTACTAAACATAAATACAATATTGGAGATCTCTGCATACCAGATAGTGGTACTACATATATTATCTTGAAAAATAGAGATTATTTCTCT